>JABMCL010001182.1:0-10094 GCA_018857735.1 Alviniconcha marisindica
ACCCCCCAAAAAATTTTTTTTTTAAAAAATTTTTGGGGGGGGTTTTTTTTTTTGTGTCCAAACCCTTTTAAAAAAATTTTTTTTTTTCCCCCTTTTTTTTCCCCCTTTTAAATTTAAAATTTTTGAAAAAAAAGGGGGGGAAAAAAAAACCAAAAAAAATTTTTTTTTGGGGGTTTAAAAAATTTTTTAAAAAAAACCCCCCCCCCCCCCCATCCCTTTTCCCGGGGGGAAAAAAAAAAAGGGGGGGGGTTTTTTGTTTTTTTTTTTGGGGGGGGTAAATTTTTTGGGGGGGGGGTTTTTTAAAAAAAAAAAAGGGAAAATTTTTTTTTTTTTAATTTTTTTTGGGGGGCCCCCCTTTTTAAAAAAAAAATTTAAAAAAATTTTTTTTTTTTGGTTTTTTTTTTTTTTAAAAAAATGGGGGGGAAAAAATTTTTTAATTTTTTTTTTTAAAAATTTTTTTTTTTTTGGGGAAAAAAAAACAAAAAAAAAAAATTTTTTCCCCCAACAAACCCCCAAAAACCCCCCCCAAAAAAAAAAAGGGAACCCCAAAATTTCCCCCCCCCCCAAAAAAACAAAAAAAAAAAAACCCCCCAAAAAAAAAAAAAAAACCCCTTTTAAAAAAAACCCCAAAAAACCCCCCCCAAAAAAAACCCCCCCCCCAAAAACCCCCCCTTTGGGGGCCCCCCCCCAAAAAACCCCCCCAAAAAAAAAAAACCCCAAAACCCCCAAAAAACCCCCCCCCAAAAAACCCCCCCCCCCCCCAAAACCCCCCCCCCCAAAAAAAAAAACACACCCCAAAAAAACCCACACAAAAAAAAAAGGGGGAAAACCCCAAAAAAACCCCCCCAAAAAAAAAAGGGGGGGCCCCAACCCAAAAAAACCCCGGGGGGCCCAAAAAAACCGGGGGAAACCCCAAAAAAAAAAAAAACCAATTTTTTTAAAACCCCCCCCCGGGGGAAAAAAAAAAAACCCCCCCCAAAAAAAAAACCCCCCAAAAAAAACCCCCCCCCCAAAAAACCCAAAAAAACAACCCCCCCCGGAAAAACCCCCAAAAATTTCCCCCCAAAAAAAAACCCAAAAAACCCCCCCCAAAAAACAAAAAAAAAAAAATTAAAAAAAACCCCCCGGGGGGCCCAAAAAAAAAACCCCCCAAAAAAAACCCAAAAAACAACCCCCCCAAAAAAAAAAACCCCCCAAAAAAAAAAAAAAAAAAAAAAAAAAACCCCCCCCCAAAAACCCCAAAAAAAATTTTTAAATTTTTTTTAAAAAAAAAAACCCCCCCAAAACAAAAACCCCAAAAAAAAACAAACAAAAAAACAAACCCCCCCCAAAAAAAAAAAAAACCCCCCCCCCCCTAAAAAAAAACCCCAAAAAACCCCCCAAAAAAAAAAAACCCCAAACCCCCCCGCGCGCGTCAAAATGGGTGTCAGCCATTTCGCATGGTGCACATGTAGCACAAACACGTCCCCTTGTCCCGCACGCACGCGACGCCCGCACGCAGCGCACGCACGCACGCAGAGGTCACACTCACTCACTCACGCAACACACACACAGCGACACCCACACAGCTCAACACCGACAAAGTGACAGGAAATTGCTGCTAGCTTTGCTGAATATCAGCTTTACCAAAACATTATTGTGGTGTGTTGTCTTGCATTCGCTATTATTGATAACCCGGTGTTAGTGTGCGAACAAAAACGAGAGTGTGTAAAGTTTGCTCTTTTTTAATGTGAATAAATCACAACGGAGTATTAGGCATAGACTAATTCAGTTTTGCATTGGGACATACTTTAAAAAATTGAAAGCCTCATATCTGACTAGGCTCAGTGTCAAGTAACATGTCTACTCCTGTGTTGTGGTTCAACGAATACTCTAATGTTGTGTATTTTGTACATTCCGCTGTGTGTCGGTAACAATCGACAGCGTTGAAGAGGATGTGTCTTCGTACAACGGAAATCGAAAAATATCCTCTTTGTCGACGAATAATACAAAATTTACTTTATATCACAAGCCTACCATTGAGAAATGTGGTTATGTCCTGTACAGCAGAGGTAACGGCTGTGTGACAGGAGAGTGTGGGCGATTTGATATTCTATGTCGAATCAAAACAACCCGGCAGTTAATAACATTTTACCTGTTAGAGCTTGAAACATTCATAGTAATATTGCATACTCTCTTAACTATATCTTGATGGTATGAACTTTGCAATTCCTCTTTGTGAGATTCATTAATATTTTCGTTATAAGAAATGAGAGCAAAGGCAATAGTAAACAACACACAACAAACAAACAAAACAAAACAATCCGCGTCGGCGCGAGCAAAAAAAAAAAATCGACGGGGCGACCTACACACTCTACCACAACTACACCACAAACACACCCACACACACACAACTATACCACACACACACACACCACACAAAATCAAGACAACGACACACACCAAGCACACAAAGCATCACAACAATAACACACACAAAAACACTACAAGCACATCCAAAATACATAAAAATATTTACCACTGATATGCCAGGTGGAAACGCTTTCGCGAGCGTGCAGATCATATCGTGAACAGTCAATTAGCATAGAAGTTTATAAATGCCAGTTTATATCAAAATTCTTACAATCCGTTAATTGCGAGTACATGCTACACACATTTCCAATACTCTGTTTGTATAGGAGGAAACGATATCTTAGCTAAACAAGCAGCCGATGAAAAACTGTTTTAAATTCATACAAGTAACCTAATTACTTATCATCGGCATGAAATTTCTTCAAGTACTCGTAAAAAGACTATTATAAATATCTTGACAAAACTAAATCTGTGATTCTTCCTTTTTCAGGGTGCTTAGAGTAATATATGAGATCGCGTCTTATCAAATGGACACTAATATTTACAGAATTGTGAATCCTTTTATGCGCACAGCCCTCTAGTTAATCACAGATACTACTCAGTTTGTCCTGTTATCAGATTTCCTCGGGTTCTTGAAGTTGGGCAGCGTGATACAGAGGAACAAGAAGGAAGGAGAGAGAGAGATAGCGAGAGAGAGAGAGTAGAGAGGGAGAGAGAGAGAATAGTAGAGAGAGAGAGAGAGAGAGAGAGAGAGAGAGAGCGAGAGAGATAGAGAGAGGAGAGGAGCAGTGCACGCACCCGACTCCCTCCACAACACACACACCACACCCCCACACACTAGCACACACACACACAAACCCACACACTGACACCTCACACAACGCACGCACGCACGCACGCACGCAGTACGCACGCACGCACGCACGGCACGCACGCAACCAAAAACACCAACACACGCGCGGCTCGCGAGGGCATACCACACACAAACTCACACGACCCACAACACACGTACCACACACACACACATACCTCACACCACACACACACACACACACACACACCACAAACAAACACACACACACCACACAAACACACACACTACGCACGCACGCACGCGAACGCACGCACGCACACACATCTACTTACACACACACACACACCACAGAGTTTAGATTACGCCACTTGATAGCCCAAACACTGGCATGGAGACCTGTATTTACACCGCCATTTTGAAACGTACAACTTTCGTCAGTGTGACGCACATTACAAATGCCAAGACAGAGCCACAACAACAGCCAATATCCATCCACAGAGGGACATGGACACTGCCGGTGAGGTCCTCCAAAAAACCTATCCACGGGAATATCGTGCAGTAGCACAGAGGCATGGCGGCAGTCACCACGGACATGACAAGGCCCACCGAAGTCCTATCTTGTCCTTTCGCATTCACCTGGAACATACAGACACAAGTACCGGTTGTTCTGGTCAACTGCATATCCTTAGTGAGCGTTTTGCTCCTCATGGTAGTAGATACCCTAATAGAACTCAGCATATCTCTATAGTATCGAGTCTTGCTGGCTTCTGGCTTACATTCATGTTCCGTGATCTGATCGTTTTGAAAGCTATCCAAAATCTGCTAACAGTTTTGATATGGACGTGTGTGATGTGTGTGTGTGTGTGTGTGTGGTGTGTGTTTGTGTGTGTGGTGGTGTTGGTGTGTGTGTGTGGTGTGTGTTGTGTACACGGTGTGTCTGGGTAGGTTTTGTTGATACGTTCGTGGCGTTGCTGTGTGTGTGCGTGGCGTGCGTGCGTGCGTGCATGTGTGTATGGTGTGTCTGTGTGCAGGGTGTGCGTGTGTTGTGTGCGTGCGTTTGTTTAGTCTGTGCGTGCGTGCGTGCGCGCGGTGTGTGTGTGTGTGTGTGTGTGTGTTGTGTTGTGTGTGTGGGTTGTGTGCGTGTGTGTGTGGGTGTGTCTGTGTGTAGTTGTTTGTGTGTGTGTGTTTGCGTGCGTACGTGCGTGTGTGCGTGTGTGTGGTTAGTGTGTGTACTTGTGTGTGTCCTGCGTGCGTGTGTGTTGTGTGGTGTGTGTGTGGTGTGTGTGTGTTTGTGTGTGTGTGTTTGGTGTGTGTGTTGTTTGTTGTGTGTGTTGTGTGGTTGTGTGTGTGTGGGTGGTGGCGGTGGTGGTGCGGGTGGTGGTGTGGTGTGTGTGTGTTGTTGTGTGGTGTGTGTGTGTGTTGTGTTGTGTGTGTGTGTTTGTGTGTTTGTGTATCGTGCGTGCGTGTCGTGTGTGTGCGGTGCGTGTGTGCGAGCGTGTGTGTGGTGGCGTGTGTGTGTGTGTGTGCATGCGTGCGCCGTTGTTGTGCGTGGCACTGTTGAGTGCGCCGTCGTGCTGTGTGTGCGTTTTGTGTGTTGTGACGTGCGTGCGTGCTGTGGCGCCGTGTGTTATGTGTTTGTGGCGTGTGTGTGCGTGCGTGCATGCATGTGTGTGGTTGTGTGTGTTGTGTGTGCGTCGACGGTGTGGTTGTGTGTGTGTGTGTGTGTGGTGTGTAGGTGTGGGTGGTTTGGTGTTCGGTACACCAGGGATGCCGGGTGGTGGTGTGTGTGTGTGTGTTGTGTGTGTGTGTGTGGGTGTGTGTGTGTGGTGTGTGTGTTGGGTGTGCGTCTGCCGTGCGCGCGTGCGCGTAGTGTGTGTCTGTGTGAGTGGTTGTGGGTGGTGGTGGTGGTTGGTGGTTGGTTGTTGTGTATATGTGTGTGTGTTTATGTGGTGTGTATGGTGGGTGTGTGTGTGTGTGTGTGTGTGTGTGTGTGTGTTAGTGTGTGGGTGTTGTGTGCCTGTGTGTGTGTGTGGTGTGTGTGTGTTGTGTGTGTGTGTGTGTTGTAGTGTTTTGTGCGTGTTTGTGTTGCTGTATTGTTTGTTGGTGGGGTGCGCGTCGCTTGTGTGGTGAAAAATAAGACGGGGCGTTGAATTTCTCCTATGCCCCTTACCCCCCAGTCGCCTACTTTTGTGTAAGAAAGGGGAGAAAGACGTGTATGCAATCAGCAATAAACTTAGTTTTCATTTTCAAATTATTATCTTTAGCACAAGATTGAATTATTAGCACATAACGCGGACATGAACACCGCTTAAATATAGTATTATATGCGCACAATTCTCGGAATGTACATTATCATTTAATGTCACACCCGCTCATTGAGGAGTCATTCCCGTGTTAATCGGTTTCGCCTTTAGTCCTTTGGGGTCGAATGATCAAACTAAAAAGCCCTCTAGAATTACCCAACCATACCGGCATGGTTATACATCTCACGATTTATCGTGTGGAACTGGACCAACATATGGTTTTTTTGCACAGCATTGCTTTGGACTATTAATGTATATGCCTGAAGAAACTCAACAGCTTGCTTGATAAACATCGTGTCTCTTTATGCCTTATCCGCCTGTCTTTTATTTATTCTATATACATTGTTACTAGATAGCTATAGGATGGTGCAATCTGCACCACAGCATTCACACACAACACACACACACACACACACACACACACACACACGAACATCACACAGCACACACACACACCCAGCACCAGCACACCCACTTTCCGTCGGACAGCAGGTAAAAGGCGATGGCTGTGCCGATGACCTCCTGCATGTCGGAGCCGATGATGGCGATCTCCACCAAACAACAACAAAGACCTGATTCGCCTGCGGTAACTTTCACCTGGCATACAACGTACATAAACTCCACCAGAGGTGCATCCATTATACGTGTTACAGTAACTGCCACACTCACCCTACTCTGCACGATGTTATTTGTGGCGGCAAAAGCGATGGTGAAGAAGCTGCTCCGTTGGAATCCCGCCACAACGGTCAGAAAGAAAAAGCTTCCATTCGGACGGTTCACGTCAGAATTAACATGACGCGCCACGACAGATGATCAGAACAAAGTCCACCCGAAACCTGTGGTTCATAGCATTATTAGTTTTTTATGTTGTTTTTTTGTTGTTGTTTTGTTGTTGTTTTGTGTGTATGTGTGTGTGTGTGTGTGTGTGTTTGTGTGTGTGTGCGTGTCGTGGCGATGCGTGCTTGCGTGTTCGTGGTCGTGCGGTGCGTGCGTGGTTTTGTCTGGCATTGACTGCTTGAAATCTGTACATTTGCAAAGAAGGTAAAGTCGCTTAAAGCCTGCGCCGGTTTATGCGCTGTAAGTACACCTTATTAATTATTATATTATTAGTCGTAGTATATAGTACAATAAACACCATCATCTGAATTGGCGTCAGTATAACGTTTGTTCTGATACAAAACCGTTTATCACACTTAAACACGAGACCATGTCAATTGCACTGCTTATCTGTTTGCTTGGTGGGAGCAAAGCGTGCGCATCCTCTCAAGGGCAAACTGGGTGAAGATTCGTTTATGATTACAGATTTGTATATAGCGCTATTCTCCGCATCTCCAGCAACTCCTGCGCTCGCATGTATACCAAGTTATGGACATGTACACATAGCTACTGTTCGGAGCTTAAGAAGGCAGGACCGTGAATTTCAAGCAATCGTCTATTCCCCATACGGTGTCCTGATGTGTTTGGGGGCGTGAGTGGTTGTTTGTGGGGTGGGTGAATGGGGGAAAAAAAAAAAAGAGAAACAATACTCTAACTTTTAGATGGAAATGCCGAACCAGAATGTAATGAGGAGTTTGTTTCGGGAATACGAGCTGCAAATAACCCTGTTCTAAGTATTATTATGAACTGTCCATAACTTGTATTACATGCGAGCGCAGTGAGTCTGCTGGAGAGCGGAGAATTAGCGCTATATAAAAGCGATCAACGACATCGTAAGTTGACCGATGATTAGCAACTTGCTCCCACAAGCAAACAGATAATGCAGTGCAATGACAGGTTCTCGGGTGATAAACGGTATTATTTCAGACTATCAAACGTATACTGACTTCGCGATTCAGACTGATGGTGATTGATGTACTACTACTTACTTACTAACTATAAATATACTACATAGTCATTGGGGGTGATACTCATACACTGCTCGCTTAACCGCGCCGGTTTAAGCGATTAAATTTCTTTGAATGTATATTTTCAAGAGATGCAGCATGACAACACGCACGAACGCAACGCCACGCACGCACGCACGCACGCACGCACGCACGATCCCGAACATCCACACACACACCAACACACATAAACAAACAACTAACAAACAAGCACAACAAACAAACAAACTAAAACCTATAATGCTATGCACCCACCGGTTTTCGGGTTTATATTTGTTTCATGAGCTCATTCTGTCGCTGGCGCTGTCCGTGTTATTCTGCGCTGACCGTTCCTGATGGAATCTTTGTCTTTCTGAACCGTTGTGGGCGGTGATTCCATACGAGCAGCTTCTTCAACCGATCGTCCTTGCCGCCACCAAATAACTCGGTGCGATAGGCTGAGTGGTGGCAGTTACTGTTGCACACGTATAAGATGCACCTTCTTTGGTTGTGAGTTTATGTCGTTGTATTGCCAGGTGAAAGTTACCGCATGCGAATCAGGTCTTTGTTGTTGTGTTGTTTGCTGCTGTTGTTGTTGGTTGTTGTGCGTGTTTGACATATGTTTCAGCGCTAATTAACGCACTTCTTTTAATGTGTCCATGGAGATTTGTGTGTGTGTGTGTGTGTGTGTGTGTGTGTGGGTGTGTGTGTGTGTGTGTGGGTGTGTTGTGTGTGTGTTTGTTTGTGTGTGGTGCTTGCGTTGCCCGATCTATAGCTATCTAGTAACAATGTTTTCGAACTAAAAGACAGGCGTAAGCATAAAGAGCACGATGTTTCATAGGCAGCTGTTGCGTTTGCTTCAGGTCATATACATAATTATGTCCAAAGCCATTGCTGCAAAAAAACCATATTGTTGGTCCAGTCCACGATAAATCGTGGAGATGTATAACCATGCCGTGTATGGTTGGTGTAATCTGAGTGGCTTTGTTTTCTCATTGCCACTACAAGGCGAAACCGATCCAGGGAATGAATCCTCAATGGGGTGTGACATTACATGATAATGTCATTCCGATGAATTTTTATATATATAAATTTTTGCTGGTGTTTTGTCCGCGTATGTGTATAAATTCAACTTGTGCTAAAAATTAATAATTTTAAAATGAAAAAGGGTATGTTTTTGCTGATGGGATCTACTCTTTCTTCCCCTTTCTTTCCCCCCAAAGTTTTCGAAAAAGGGGGGAAGGGGGTAGGAGAAATTCAACGCCCGTCTTTTTTTTACCACCAAGGGGCGCACCACAACCCCATACCCCACACACACACAAACACCACACAACCCCAAACACCCACACACACCACACCACACACACACACACACCCAACCCTCCACCACACACACACCCCACACCCCCACCACAAACCCCACACAACAAAACAACCACACCAAAAACCACCCACCACCACCACCACCACCACCCCCAAAAAAAAACACACTCACACAGACACCCCTCCCAACCCGGGTGTTCTCCGCCGCCCACACACACACACACCACACACCACCACCCCCACACACACACACCCCACACACCACCAACCCCACCAACCCCCACCCCCACCACCCCACCACCCCCCCAAAAACCCCCCCCACCACAACACTATCAAAACAACACCACACCACCACACACCCTGCTGCACCCCACTCCTGGGGTTAAAAGAAACCCCAAAACACACCATACCCACCGCGCCGCAAAGCACGGATCACGCACGGACACACACGAAACCACACCACGGGACGCGTGCGCAATTTACGGACAGGCCCAATTCAGGGGCGCGCACCAGGCACACACAACCCCCCACACAACCCCACACACAAGGCCCAAGGGTTCCCTCGCCACCCCGAACCCCACACACCCGGGAACGCAAAGCACGGCCCATTACACAAACCCCACCCCACACAACCCCGTTCATACTCCTAACCAAACCAACAACTACCACACATACACCCCCACCACCACCCCCCACGCACCACCACCACCCCCACCCCACCCAACCCCCCCAACCCAAAACCCACCACACCTCCCCACCACACCCCAAAAACCCCCACACACCCACACACAACACCCCAAAACACACACACCACCCCGCACGAAAGCCCCACCAGGGACACACACATACACCACACGACACGCAAAAAAAACCCCGCACACAACACAACAACAACAAAAAAACACACACACACAAATTCCCACACAACACCCACACACACACACACACAAAACCCCCACACCCGCGCGCACCTTGGCCTAACAAACCGCCAACCCCAAAACACAAAGCACACATTCCCCCACGACCCACATACACACTTACGCACCCCACAGCACGCCAACCCCAAAAACACCACGCACGCCCCCCTTTTAAAAACACACTACCCACACATCAATACCCCCAACCACACCACACACACACACACACAACCCACACAACCCCAACATAAAAATTTTCCCCCTTTTTTCCCAAATTTGAAGATTTTGGGGTGCTGTTCAAAAGATTTTAGCCCCACGGAAATTTATATTTTAAAACCAGAAGCCAGTTGATACTATGAATATTCTGAGTTCTATAGTTTTATCTACTCCCTTGAAAAGGGGAACACGCTTCACCCCCAAAGGGGTTTTGCACGTTTTGAAACCCCAAAAAACCGGGGACTTGTGTCTGTATTTTTCCAGGTGAATTTCGAAAGGACAAGAAGGAAAATTGGGGGGCCTTGTC
>JABMCL010001388.1:12500-20000 GCA_018857735.1 Alviniconcha marisindica
TCTCTCTCTCTCTCTTCATGCCTATATGTATATAAATGATGCCCTGTAATATCATATTTACTTATCACAAGCTTAGCAAGAACTGGTTCTTAGACAGGTTTTTGGGTAATATTTGAATAGGTTAACTTAAATGTATATTGACTGATTCTCTCTCTCTCTCTCTCTCTCTCTCTCTCTCTCTCTCTCTCTCTCTCTCTCTCTCTCTCTCTCTCTCTCTCTCTCTCTCTCTCTCTCTCTGTATCTGTCTGTCTCTGTGTCTCTCTGTGTGTCTCTCTCTGTCTCTGTCTGTCTGTCTGTCTGTCTGTCTGTCTTCTCTCTCTCTCTCTCTCTCTCTCTCTCTCTCTCTCTCTCTCTCTCTCTCTCTCTCTCTCTCTCTCTCTCTCTCTCTCTCTCTCTTCATGCCTATATGTATATAAATGATGCCCTGTAATATCATATTTACTTATCACAAGCTTAGCAAGAACTAGTTCTTAGACAGGTTTTTGACTGAACCTAAATTACAACCTAAAATAAAGTTTTCGAGTTCGAGTTCTCTCCTTCCCCCACCACCCACCCACTCCCCATCCCACTATGGCGTGAGTATAGTGATATTTTCCAAAACGCTCTTTTCTGTATGCTGTATTATTTACTATATTACGAATAAAAATGTTATGGTAAGTTTTTTTAATATTGATTTTTAAGATGCAATTTTAATTTTGTATTTCGATTTTACAGGTGGAGTTTCCTGTCTGACCCAGATGATGACATCAAGAAACGCCGATGAGGAAGAGACAGGCTGTGCGATGGCCGTTTTGAGGAAGCTGATTGCCTGTAGGCTTGTCACGGTTGACGAGCAGGTGTTTAGCAGGCGGTCCGAGGGGGCGTGGTCAGGGGAGGGTGTTGGTGTGAAGGATGTAGAGACCGAGGTGCTCGGAAAGTCGGTGTACATCAGCTGTCACCCGCAGGACCAGTTGCTGGCGTGTCAGGTAACCAGTTACAGGGAAGAACAGTGACTGGCACACACACATACACACGCACGTACATACATATACACTCACGCACGCACGCACACACACAAACACACACACACACACACACACACACACACACACACACACACACACACACACACGTGCGCGCGCACGTACACACACATACACGTACGCATGCACACATACACACACGCAAGCACGCACGCACACACACATACACGCGCGCGCACACACACACACACACACACACACACACACACACACGCACGCACGCACGCACGCACGCACGCACGCACGAACGTACACACACATACACTCACCCACGCGCGCGCACACATACACGCACACACACACACACGAGCGCGCAAGCACGCACGCACCCACACACACACAAGCACACAAACACACGCACGCACGCACGCACGCACATCCCCCTCCCCCACACACACACACACACACTCGCACAAAATCATTTACATCCTTTTGTTCTTGTTGTTGTTTTGTCTTGCCAGGTGCGGGATCATCTTCAACAGCACCACTGCGATGTCCGCGTTTCAGCCGATACAGCAGGTCACGATGCCCCGCAAGTGCACGACATTGCACATGCAGTCCGGAGCTGCTCTGTGGTCCTGCTGTGTGTGTCACGTCGCTACAAAGCCAGCGCCCACTGCAGGATGGGTAGGGTTCCAACACGAGCACACCTGTCGTGTTTTTGACCCACTATGCTCCCACCTTCCCGCCATGGGAGACCGCGAACGAAGAAATTAAATTAAGATCACGCCATCTGACGAGAACGCAGAACTGTTAAAGGTTGTGTGTGTATGTGTGTGTGTGTGTGTGTGTGTGTGTGTGTGTGTGTGTGTGTGTGTGTGTGTGTGTGTGTAGGAGGGGAAGAGTAATTTTGATTGCTGTGGATGTATATCCCCACCCCACCCCCAATTTGTTTATATGTAGTGTATGGACTTGTTGTTGATTGACCTAGGGTGTTTGTACTGTACGATTCATAGAGTAGTTATACTTCACTTGGTGGTTTTAAGGGGAATTAATCCTGACAGAGGTAGAATACGTTAATGCACGTTGTGTTTGCTTCCTGACAGAGGCACAATACGTTAATGCATGTTGTGTTTGCTTCCTGACAGAGGCACAATACGTTAATGCATGTTGTGTTTGCTTTACGACAGAGGCACAATACGTTAATGCATGTTGTGTTTGCTTCCTGACAGAGGCACAATACGTTAATGCACGTTGTGTTTGCTTCCTGACAGAGGCACAATACGTTAATGTATGTTGTGTTTGCTTCCCGACAGAGGCACAATACGTTAATGCATGTTGTGTTTGCTTCCTGACAGAGGCACAATACGTTAATGCATGTTGTGTTTGCTTCCCGGCAGAGGCACAATACGTTAATGCATGTTGTGTTTGCTTCCTGGCAGAGGCACAATACGTTAATGCATGTTGTGTTTACTTCCTGGCAGAGGCACAATACGTTAATGCATGTTGTGTTTGCTTCCCGACAGAGGCACAATACGTTAATGCATGTTGTGTTTGCTTCCCGGCAGAGGCACAATACGTTAATGCATGTTGTGTTTGCTTCCTGACAGAGGCGGAATACGCGGATGAGCTTCAAAAGGACCTGATTGCCTTGGTGGTTGAAGCGGACTATCAACCCAAGGGCTGGCTGGCCAAACTTCTGCTCAAGGTCAAAGCCGTTGTTGACGTCACGGATACCCAGAATTTGGACCGGAACCTTGACCTTCTTGAGAACATGCTGCACAGTGCAGGCAGACATCAGATTATACCAAGCGCGGAACTCTCTGTGTTAACCCTGTGACTGTAAGTGTACACTCGTATCTGTAAAGTTTATTGAGCGTATAACTGGCGCATCGTGCTTTAGAAATGCTGCTGTTATTTATACATGTACGAGAGACCGATCCAATGGGCCAAATTACAAGCATGGTTTAAAACATATCCTTCCTCTAAAGCCCGTTCTTAACTGGGCGAATGTTTGTTCGCCGAACATACTTCGGACAGTTCGACGAACTATGATTCGTTTCTTTATTGAACTTTTAGTTCGCCGAACATGGTTCGGACAGTTCGACAAACTTTACTTCGTTCTCAACTGGCTTGTAATGAGATGCAAGCTTCGGCCCGAACTTGCGGCAGACGCGCAGCAGACAGCATGATCGAAAATGTAGGCTAAATCAAGTCAAGTCAATATACTTTAATCACCCCTCACAGGGTAATTCAACTAACTACTATCTCATTCTTGGTCCCCGAGACAAGGCTGTGCCTCCCACAAGTCAACAAATAAACAAAATCCTTCCGAAGCGAGTGAGAACCTAGCGACACCATCATCCATTTTTATTTTTATTTCTCCTCATCCACAGGAGAGCTCTGCTCTCAGCCAATCAGAGGCAATGTTCGTAGAATAGGGCGAATGTTCCCAGAACATGTTGAGCGAAGTTTTTGGACCCCGAATATAGCTTCGTCGCAGTTCGACGAATACTTCCAACTAGGTTCGCGAAGCAAACGTTCGCCCAATTAAGAACCAACTAGGTTCGCCGAATACTCCCAACTAGGTTCGCGAACAAACATTCGCCCAATTAAGAACGGGATTAACCACTGCCGTAATTGTTTACGCCACTGGTCTCCGAAATCTGTCAGCTAACGGACAGCTTTTTCTTCGTGCTCAAATGGCTACGTCTTCCCGCTGGATCCCGCGAAACGACCCAGTGGCGAGCATCGGCCATAAAAACCGAAGACTCGCCCATATCCTTGTTCAAGGTAGTTCGTCATTCAACGTCCTGGGTCCGAGGAACGGTGAACACGATCGGAATCTCTTGTCATAGATCTCTGAGTGTCGAAGTTCAGAAAACGAATAAATGTAACTTGATAGTGAAGTTGATCAAGTGGATTAAAAACAAAACTACATCTTTATCCCGCTGGAGTCGAAGACATTATTGGATATTTTATTCAAGATGAGCAAGCTACCAACAAAATCAGACAGATAGAAACGAGCAGTAATCACAGCTATTTCAGTCAGTTTGATGCAGTTAGCTCTTCAAAAAGCAAACAGCTACCACATGTCAACGAATCTGGTGCGTCAGCAGGTTACCCCATGATGACACGCTTAAAATCTGGCGGCAACAGAGTCTCGCTTCACTAATGCGGTGATCGTGCCCTGTTGTCAGTCAGCCTGCAATCCAAGGGCTGGATTCTGGACCCAGGAATGATGGCCTCACGCGTCCACAAAGAGCACGTTGGGTCAGTATAGCCCAGAGCACATCTGGCTACAAATCTGTCCGATTGAATCAGCGACCGTGTAGGCTATCTGTTGACCATCAGCCATCATTCATCTGACAAAATTAGTTCCTACAAAGGGCTACATTGTCGAGCCAGAGAGGATAGCTTGACACCCTCACAGCCAGCAGGTAAACTAGGCAAGGCCCACTCACTGCATATCCTGTCTTATAAAATAAGGCCCGATTAACACGCACGGTGACCGTGAACCTGCCAAACACCCGCCATCATTCATCTGACAAGCTCCTCCAGGAGCTAGATTCTCGACCCAGTAATGATGACTTTCGTTTTGGGGTAGCCCACTTGACCCTTCACCTCCTCCTCTTCCTCCGCCTCCTCCTCCTCCTCCTCCAGTTGCTGCAGAACGCTGCCGATCCAGCGGCGCCGCCTGGTGACGATGACTTCAGACCGGCCTAGCTCCAACAGGGGCGCCTCGGCTATGGCCTCTTTCAAGCAGGCGGTGAGGTGACAGACGATGTTGTCTCGCTTCTCCATCACCTCCAGCAAGTCCCACTTGGTGTCCAGCAGGTTCAGGCGGGCCTCCTCCACTGTGTCTGATAGTCAATGATAACAACAAATACGTGATTGGCATGGGAGCTTTGGAACAAATACTTGACGGGCATGCGTGCATTCGTACACAGACTCGATGTGCAATCATGCACTGGAACAAATACTTATTAATCAGACCAGCTACAGTTTGACACACAGTACGTGCGGTGGAATGCATACTTGATGTGCATGCGTGCATTTGAACGAATACTTGATGTGCATGCATGCACTGGAACAAATACTTGATGTGCATGCGTGCGGTGGAACACATTCTTGATGTGCATGCGTGCATTGGAACACATACTTGATGTGCATGCGTGAATTGGCACAAATACTTGATGCACATGCGTGCATTGGAACACATACTTTATGTGCATGCGAGCATTGGAACACATACTTGATGTGCGTGCGTGCATTGGAACAAATACTTGACGTGCATGCGTGCATTGGTACACATACTTGATGTGCGTGCGTGCATTGGAACACATGCTTCATGTGCGTGCGTGCACTGGAACACATACTTGATGTGCATGCGTTCATTGGAACACATACTTGATGTGTGCATTGCAACAAATACTTGATGTGCATGCGCACAGTGGAACAAATACTTGATGTACATGCCTGCATTGGAACAAATATTGATGTGCATGAGTGCACTGGTACACTATGAGGAATGAGCTGTTATGTAAATACTGTAAGTAAATGTTCCCCCCTCTCACTTAGACCCAAAGAATGTCTCTCCCCGCCCCCCCACCCCCGTCCCCGTCTCTCTTTTTATGTGCATATGAGTGTGTTTAATGTTTGATTTTCTGTTACTGCGTGTATTTCAATATGTGGCTTTTGTATTACATCTATACCCATTGTATACAATGTATATGCATTGCGTTATATCTGTACTGTAATGTACTATGTGGCATTAAAACAATAATAAAATAATAATAATGAGGCTTAAAATGCGAGGATTCCCATGGGAACGAGAGAGTTGAAGGCGAAGGGGCGGTATGGGGAAGGGGAAAAAAGGCAAGAAAGATTTACACACAACTAGAAGAAGAAGGGTATAAAAAGACCAGCTACAGTTTAAAACACATATTCGTACCTGCATACACACAGACCCAGTAGACACCCCACCCCTACTCCCCACTGAACGGCTTGAAAAGATCACTTCTGTTGGAAACAAGAATGTCTTAATGAAACCAGTCAAACAGACAATGAACCAGTTAATTAACCAGTCAGCTAAACAATTAACTGACAAGTGATACTGATTAAAGGAAAACGGAAGCGAAAACGCAATTAATTCTGAATAATTTTTTATAATCGAAATTTGCAAAATACTTCCGTTCGTTGAGTTCTTTTGGGTGTTTTATCAATATTTTTGTCAAATATTTCTTTATTCTAGTCAAAGGAATACATGGGTGCCACAAATGAATAACAAACAAACAGAAACAAAACAAAAATCTGCATTTATAAAAGATTAACAGTCTAAGAGCGCGCAATAACATACTAATACCACAGGCATTATTCATATAGAATATATATTACTTATGGTAATGTGCTGTGAAATAAACAGTATCAGACACATAATTATGGCTGACATTTAATACATTAATAGACACAGATATAATTATCACTATTTTCATCGTGTTTATACAAGAGAACTACTTTTTTGGCTTCAAATTTGAGCTGCTCGTGTTGCAGCCATGTTTATTCGCTCTTTACCAAAGAAGAGCAGAAAAGCTGGCTCGTGACGTATTTGATATTTTTGCCACGCATTCCGAGCTACACTCCCTCTTCGGGGAGCTGAGTGTAGTTTGCAATGTCAAAAATTACTATAGCTGTAAATAATCCTGTCACAGAGCTCCTGCCATAACAAACATTTCAGCTCGCCCATAAGCTCTAAAGACTGTAAATAATCCTGTCACAGAGCTCCTGCCATAACAAACATTTCAGCTCGCCCATAAGCTCTAAAGACTGTAAATAATCCTGTCACAGAGCTCCTGCCATAACAAACATTTCAGCTCGCCCATAAGCTCTAAAGACTGTAAATAATCCTGTCACAGAGCTCCTGCCATAACAAACATTTCAGCTCGCCCATAAGCTCTAAAGACTGTAAATAATCCTGTCACAGAGCTCCTGCCATAACAAACATTTCAGCTCGCCCATAAGCTCTAAAGACTGTAAATAATCCTGTCACAGAGCTCCTGCCATAACAAACATTTCAGCTCGCCCATAAGCTCTAAAGACTGTAAATAATCCTGTCACAGAGCTCCTGCCATAACAAACATTTCAGCTCGCCCATAAGCTCTAAAAGCTTGTTGATGAGCACACAATAATTCACTGTATCTTAGTTTGTCTCGAATAAATGTTTGTTTAAACCAAAAAACAAACCAAAAATCAGCTTTAGCCCAAAACGCTCTCGCAGGAGAGACAATAAGACGACAGCCTAATAAGGATGTACCTCTGGCGAAGTCTGTGTACCCTGTATTTACTCGTATGCCAAATGATAGTTACCGTAGGCCACTCAAGTCTTTGCTGCAGTGTTTGTGCCACGTCTTTCGAGTGCTAACTGACTGCCTTGTTTGTTGATTCGAGGCAATACGATGCCAATAATGACAATTTCAGAAGTCTATGATGGGGACAGAACTAGGTGTGTCATTCTGCACGCATTCCGCACGTCATTCTG
>JABMCL010001388.1:22500-35000 GCA_018857735.1 Alviniconcha marisindica
ACACACACACACCAAACCGCATGCACACACATGCGCACAGAGAGAGACAGAGACAGAGACAGACAGACAGACATACAGAGACAGAGAGAGACAGAGAGACACACAGAGAGACAGAGATAGAAAGACACAGAGAGACAGAGACAGATAGACACTACCAACAACAACAATCACACGTAAGGTCTACTGACCGCAATCTTCTCAAAGGACCTGGCCATCATGGCGATGAGGAGGTTGACGAGAACGATGATGATGGTGATGTGGTAAAGCCCGGCCAGAACCATGCCCACCTCCTCCGTCACCCCGGCCGCCTTGGCGTAGGTATCAGGCACCTCCAGGGCATCCTTCATGGGCCCCCGGCCGTAGATCCACCAGAACACCGTGCGGAACGTCACCAGCAAGCTGTGTACAAGACAAGGCTTATCTGTAGATCCACCAGAACACCGTGCGGAACGTCACCAGCAAGCTGTGTACAAGACAAGGCTTATCTGTAGATCCATCAGAACACCGTGCGGAACGTCACCAGCAAGCTGTGTACAAGACAAGGCTTATCTGTAGATCCACCAGAACGCCGTGCGGAATGTCACCAGCAAGCTGTGTACAAGACAAGGCTTATCTGTAGATCCATCAGAACGCCGTGCGGAACGTCACCAGCAAGCTGTGTACAAGACAAGGCTTATCTCTAGATCCAGAAGAATACTGTATAGAACGTCACCAGCAAGGTGTACAAGACAAGGCTTATCTGTAGATCCACCAGAACACCGTGCGGAATGTCACCAGCAAGCTGTGTACAAGACAAGGCTTATCTGTAGATCCACCAGAACACCGTGCAGACACCGTGCGGAACGCCACCAGCAAGCTGTGTACAAGACAAGGCTTATCTCTAGATCCAGAAGAACACCGTATAGAACGTCACCAGCAAGACAAGGCTTATTTGTAGATCCATCAGAACACTGTATTGAAATTCACCAGCACACTATTGACATCACAATACTCAGCTGTATTCATCACAACACAGTACGGAACGTCACCATAAGCACAGATCCGCCTTAACAACGTAGACAACGTCAACAGGAAGACATGAAGTACACAAGGCTCCGCCATGGATTCATTTGAATACAACAAATACCGTCAGCATAAAGCTGTGGACAACTGACAGCTCAGCTCCAGATCCACCAGAACACTATTAATATTACGGAACGTCAGCATCAGGCTGCATACAACACGACACGGAATAGTAGCTCCACCAGAACACACTACAAAGAACACCATCGTCACACAGTACAAAGATCACAGTACAAAGATCCACCAAAACACTATTAATATTACGGAACATCAGCATCAGGCTGTGGACAACATGACACGGAATAGTAGCTCCACCAGAACACAATACAAAGAACACCATCGTCACACAGCACGAAGATCACTGTACAAAGATCACCACCATCGAGCTGTCAGCAACGCTACGCTTAATAGTAGATCCATCAAACGAGAAGGACTGTGAACAGTAAACTCTAACAAACACGAGGCTAAGCTGTAGATCCACCAGAACAACCTGAGGATCACCAATATCAAACAGAGTGGCAGATCAGTGGCAGATCCAAAAGAGCACCGTGTGGAATGTAACCAGTAAGCCGAAGAGAACAAACACACAAGGGAGTTAATTCGCGCTCGAAATATGTAACGCAAACACAAAAACAAAAACCTGAGTCGCCTACGGTAATGTACCTCTGGTGGAGTTTATGTACCTTGTATTTACACGCATGCCAGGTGAGAGTTACCGAAGGCGACTCGAGTTTTTGTTGTTTACTTGTGTTACGTATTTCGAGCGCTAATTAACTCCCTTGTGAGTTGATTCTATACAAGCGCTCTGGGCCCCGTTCTGTTTCAGATTGTGGAGGAGAACAAAGTACAGCTCTTCCGTCGGAACGCTTTTATTCTGCTTCTTCTCCGAATCCTGCCAATATAAACTGACACATCAAAAGCAGTGAATCAGACTTCTTCGTGGTTTGATAAACTGTGCTTATAGTTGTATGTGTAGGTGCTCTGTGTGTGTGTGTGTGTGTGTGTGTGTGTGTGTGTGTGTGTGTGTGTGTGTGTGTGTGTGTGTGTCTGTCTGTCTGTCTGTCTGTCTGTCTGTCTGTGTGCGTGCGTGCGTGCGTGCGTGCGTGCGTGCGTGCGTGTGTGTGAAAAATAAGTACGTTCTCACGAGAAGCATGTTCAAAAATGTATAATGCAGCGTAAATATGCAGTGTGTTCATGTTCTTTGTGAAAGAGGCTAAGGCCTAAAAACAAATACATTTTCTTGTTCTTGTTCTTGATAAACTGTGCTTCACCATAGCATGACACCATGACCTTCAGGGTTGACCGGGCGTTCAGTGTGAAAAACCGACCAATCAAAACGCTCGCCGGGACTCACTCGTAGAAGCTGGTGATGGCGCTCTCTGTGGCGTTGGGAGACCACTTCCTGACATCCACTCCCCTCTTCTCTGCCTGGTCGCTGTACCACCAGAACAGGTTGCGTAGGCTGACCATGAAACCCACCACGGCGATCGTCGTGAACACCAGGAACTTCAGAAAGTCCTGAAACACCACCACACAGCCACGCACAGTCAGTGAGCACTGCTCAAGATCTGTCAGAGGTGTATATATATAGACAGACAGCCATTGCCAGCGAACGACGATGATAAGAATGAGAGATATGTTTACTAACGTCCTTTAAACAATGTAGGTATATAACATGTAGGTATTGACACACAGCCATTGCCAGACGATAACGACGATTTTAAGACAGAGAGATATGTTTTCTAACGTCCTTTAAACAATGTAGGTATATAATATGTAGGTATTGACACACAGCCATTGCCAGACGATAACGACAGATAGATGTATGTATTCTAACGTCCTTTCAACAATGTAGGTCTGCATAAAGTCTACATTATGTGTTAGCTTTTTGTTTAATTGGTGATGACATTGTCCATCTCGATGTACAATATGTGTGTTATATTATGCTTGTTCAGCGCTTTGAGCCGCAGGGTAGGCGCTTTACAAATTTCCATTATCATTGTTATTATTATTATTAGGTTTATACGTAGGGATATCAGGCGATGTTGATGATGATGATGATGATGATGATGATGATGATGATGATGATGATGATGATGATGATGATGATGACGACGACGACGACGGCAGCAGCAGCAATGATGACGACGATGAAGGTAACAATGATGACAATCACAACGCGGACGACGATGATAATGGCAACGACGATGACGATGACGTTAAACAACATCTTTAATGTTTTGCACGTCGTGGCTCTTCCGCGTGCACACGCAGATGCTTACGCCGACCATTCTGCCGAGAGAGATCTGCATGGGCCCCAGAGACTCGTTGGCTGGCAGGATGTTGATGATGCGGGAGAAGCTGACGATGTTGGCCATGGCGAACAGCCCCTCGGCCACGTTGGTGGGGTCCCACTCCCTCCAGTAGCGGCGATCTGTAGGGGCACAGTGGGCAGGAAGGAATGGTCACATAATTCTCACGGGCAAGAGAGAGAGCTTACAGGGGTCAGAGAGAACTGCACTTCTCCAGTTGTTTGTGTAGGCTCATTATCCTCATCTTTTTAATTTGTGGTCAGCAGTTAGAGTTGTGCCTGGAAAGATTAATTTTACATCTCTTCTGTGCAGAGAATGTAATCTCTTTTTGAGAACATTGCTAAATCCGTCCCACATGACTGATGCATAATCAGTTTAATGTTTAATGTGAGCATTAAAGAACAGAATCTTGGTACTGATGCTTACAATGTACCTTATGTTTGAGAGAGAGAGAGAGAGAGAGAGAGAGAGAGAGAGAGAGAGACGAGAGACACAACACGCACACACACACACACACACACACACACACACACACACACACACACACACACACACACACACAGAACAGACAAGCCGGCATACAGTCGAAAACAGACATTCTACAGACAGGCAGACAAGGCTGACGAAAAAGGCGTAAATAAGAGAGCGAGGTGTGAGGTGTGGGGTGGGGTGGGGGTGGGGGTGGGGGGTAATGGCAAAAAACGGAGACGGACGGACAGAGATAGGAGACAAATAATCAGTTATCAAGCCACGGCAGTTCGTCTATTGTGCTCCAGCATTGTGTGATCCACTCGTTAAACGCAGTCGGAGCGAGACGCCTGACTGACCAGTGTTGAGCCAGTAAAGATGGCGGTCGGTGTGCGCCCTGTCCTCCAACATCATCGTCACGTTCTTCCCCTGAAGTTCGCTGATCGCCAGATTGGACTGAAAACACAACGGTCACACGTGACAGGCATTGACAGCTCATCTTGAAAGGGGCTACTTAGTCCCTCGTGCGGTACAGTACAACACGATACGACTTTACTGTCTCGTTGTGGAACAGTAATTGGTAGATGTTAACACATCAAAATATCCTATATGTCAAAAAATATTCAGAACATTGTGAATGCGCTCGCTCACACACACACACACACACACACACACACACACACACACACACACACACACACACACACACACACACACACACACACACACCACACACACACGCACCACACACACGCACACACACACACAACCACGCACACGCACACACAACGCACGCACACACACACACACACACACCACACACACACACACACACACACACACACACACACACACACACACACACACACACACACACACACACACACACACACACACGCCGCACGCACGGACGCACGCACGCACGCACGCACGGACACACGCACGCACGCACGCACGTACACACTGAGTTATAATGTCTTGTTAACCGTAACGGGCCATTTCAAGACTAACAAACATCATCATAAATTAACGCCTTGAAAACTCTTCGCACTCACGTCAGACCAGTGAGCTCAGTCTTTATATGCCGTGACCTGACCTTGACCACTATGCACACTCAAAACTGCCGTGACCTGACCTTGACAGATATGCACACTCTCAACTGCTGTGACCTGATCTTAATAGCTATGCACACTCTCAACTGCCGTGACCTGACATTGACAGATATGCACACTCTCAACTGCCGTGACCTGACATTGACAGCTATGCACACTCTCAACTGCCGTGACCTGAACTTGACCACTATGCACACTCTCAACTGCCGTGACCTGACCTTGACAGGTATGCACACTCAAAACTGCCGTGACCTGACCTTGACAGCTATGCACAGTCTCAACAGCCGTAACCTGACCTTGACAGCTATACACACTCTCAACTGATGTGACCTGACCTTGACAGCTATGCACACTCTCAACTGATGTGACCTGACCTTGAACATGGTCATGTGGAAGAGAAAGAGGGCTCCTATGTAGGCTTCCAGCATGCAGAAGTCCACCACGTTGTAGAGGTCGCCGAAGTGTGTCTTCACGCCATTCTTGAGGATCTGCTGAACTTCCTGTGCCACCATCCCTGTGAGACAATCGACAACATTAGACATATTGCTGAAATCTCTTCACTCCATTCATGGGGCTCTCCGGAACGTCCTCTTTCACTATTTCTATCAGAAAATCGACAATGTTACAAGGACCACTGAACTCTCTTCACTCCGCTCATGGGGATGTCCTGAACGTCTCATTCCGCTATCTCTAGCAGACAATCGACAATGTAAGATCGCTGAAAGGTCTTCATTCCGTTCATGGGGATCTGCTGAACGTCCTGTTTCACTGTCTCTATCAGACAACCAACAACGTTAGACATGTCGCTGTAAGGTCTTCATTTCGCTCTGAACTGAACTTCCCGTTTCATTATCTCTATCAGGCAATCGACAACATTTTGTTTTTTAAGTTAGCCAACAGTTATGAGACATTCAACTTTAACACCTGGTGATTGCTTTTAGGTATTCACCCTAAATTGACATAATAACGAGGTATACACCTTGCATGAAGATAATGATGAAGTACGCATTTGCCATCCAGATAGTGATGACGTGTTTGCCTGCTACCCATCGGCCGATCAGATGTCAATAATTATAAGGTACCCCAACCTGTCACCCATCTGCCATTGAATCAGATGATGATAAGGTGCTCTGACCTGCCACTCATATTATAAGGTACTCTCACCTGCCACACAGATGATTATAAGGTACTCTCACCTGCCATACAGATGATGATAGGGTACTCTCACCTGCCATACAGATGACGATAGGGTACTCTCACCTGCCATTCAGATGACGATAGGGTACTCTCACCTGCCATTCAGATGACGATAGGGTACTCTCACCTGCCATTCAGATGATGATAGGGTACTCTCACCTGCCATACAAATGATGATAGGGTACTCTCACCTGCCATGCAGATGACGATAGGGTACTCTCACCTGCCATTCAGATGATGATAGGGTACTCTCACCTGCCATACAAATGATGATAGGGTACTCTCACCTGCCATGCAGATGACGATAGGGTACTCTCACCTGCCATTCAGATGATGATAGGGTACTCTCACCTGCCATTCAGATGATAGGGTACTCTCACCTGCCATACAGATGATGATAGGGTACTCTCACCTGCCATGCAGATGACGATAGGGTACTCTCACCTGCCATTCAGATGATGATAGGGTACTCTCACCTGCCATGCAGATGACGATAGGGTACTCTCACCTGCTATTCAGATGATGATAGGGTACTTCCACCTGCCATTCAGATGATGATAGGGCACTCTCACCTGCCATTCAGATGATGATAGGGCACTCTCACCTGCCATGCAGATGACGATAGGGTACTCTCACCTGCCATACAGATGATCATAGGTTACTCTCACCTGCCATACAGATGATGATAGGGCACTCTCACCTGCCATGCAGATGACGATAGGACACTCTCACTTGCCAGTTAGATGATGGTACGGTATTCTGAAGATGATGGTAAGGTAATCTGACCTGCTATTCAGATGATAATTCGAAGGTACTCTGACCTACTATTCAGACAATAAGGTACTCTGACATGCTATTCAGACAATAAGGTACTCTGACCTACTATTCAGACAATAAGGTACTCTGCCATGCTATTCAGACAATAGGATACTCTCACCTGCCGTTCAGACGACGTGCCATTCAGGTGATACGGTACTCTCATTTTCCATTGATGTGATATGCTACTCTCACCTGTCATTCAGATGATAAGGTACTCTGACCTCCCATTCAGATGACGATAGCTACTGTCATGATAAGGTACTCTCTCCTGCCATGGAGACGATAAGGTACTCTAACCTGCCATTCAGGTGATGAGGTACTCTCACATGCCATTCAAATGATAGGCTACTCTCCTTGCTATTCAGGTGATGAGGTACACTCACTTTCCATTCATATGATAGGCTACTCTCACCTGTCATTCAGATGATGATAAGCTGCTCTTACCTGTCATTCAGATGATCATAAGATATTCTCGCTTGCTATTTAGATGATGATAAGTTACCCTCTCTCCTGCCATTGAGATGATGATAAGGTACTCTCACCTGCCATTCCCATGATGAAATGGTACTCTCACCTACCACCCGTATGGCATTCAGTTAACGATAGGGCAGTCTCATCTGCCATTCAGATGATGATATAAAGTTCTTTTGTATTTGTATTTGTGTATTAAGGTACCTACCACCCATATGCCATTCAGATGATATAAGTTCTTTTGCATTTGTATTTGTGTATTAAGGTACCTACCACCCGTTTGCCATTCAGATGGTGATATAAAGTTCTTTTGTATTTGTATTTGTGTATTAAGCTACCTACCACCCATATGCCATTCAGATGATATAAGTTCTTTTGCATTTGTATTTGTGTATTAAGGTACCTACCACCCGTTTGCCATTCAGATGGTGATATAAAGTTCTTTTGTATTTGCATTTGTTTATTGAGGTACCTACCACCCATCTGACATTCAGATGGTGATAAAGTTCTTTTGTATTTGTATAATTGTGTATTAAGGTACCTGTCACCCATCTGCCATTCAGGTGATGAGAAGGTACTCACCTGCCACCCATATGAGGATAAGGTACTCAACGGCGGTCGGTTCGTGTGGTCTCAGTGGGAAGTCTGATCCATAGGGAACTGCACTGTCCCCGAGTGTTCTCCTGGCACACACACGCACACGCACGAATGCACGCACACGCACGTACGCACGCGCACACACACACACACACACACACACACACACACACACACACACACACACACACACACACACACACACACACACACACACACACACACACACACACACACACACACTTTGTTAACCGGTTCCACACACATGGACAAGGTCAACCGGTTCCATACACGCACTGACAAAGTCAATCGATTCTAGACACACACTGACAAGGTCAACCGATTCTATACACACATTGACAAGGTCAACCGATTCTATAAACTTACTGGCAAGGTCAGCCGATTCTGTACACACACTGACAAGGTCAACCGGTTCTATCCACACATTGACAAATTCAACCGATTCTATAAACTTACTGACAAGGTCAACCGATTCTATACACACATTGACAAGGTCAACCGATTCTATAAACGTACTGACAAGGTCAGCTGATTCTGTACACACTATGGCAAGGTCAGCAGGTTCTATACACATACTGACAAAGTCAACCGATTCTATACACAATGATACGGTCATCCGGTTCTACACACACACACACACACACACACACACACACACACACACACACACACACACACACACACACACACACACACACACACACACACACACACACACACACAAACACTAACACTAACACTAACACAATGGTCTGAGTCAGATTTAGTTTTCAGACGATTTCAATTTCCCTGATTTGATTGCAGCCGATTTTATTATTTTTAAATTGGGGAGGGCGGGGGGTGTCTAGAATAACCTTGGTGTGAACACACACAAAATAAAAAGATTGATTGACTGAATGCAGCCGATCTCTCTAGTCATCAAAGAACATGCGTTATCGTGTATTTGGATGGTTTTGTTCGGAATCACCCAGTCTTTCGCTCCGTTGCTATGATTTAGTTTGTGAAGAAGACATGGCGGCCAAAGTTCGAGACTTCGGGGAGGAAATTAATTGGTTGAAATGCTCGAGTGATTTGATGGCTGGCAGTCCGCAACTCTCTGCAGATGGACTGTATATAAGGACTGAACTGGTGAACGTATTTTAAGGTCGTGACCTAATTCGATGAGTTTTAGATAAGTTAGGAGGATTTTCTCTTCCTTTATATATAATATATATATATATATAATATATATATATATATATATATAATATATATATATATATATATATATATATATATAAGTCTTTTCACACAAGGGATATTAGACTGATCTTGCGATTAAGAAAGAAACAACAGCTGTCAGCAAGTTACACGAAAACAACAACAAACTTCATGAACTTAAAAAGAAGATACGTAAGATGAATTTTGCATGAAGACCTCAACATTGAATGGATCGTAGGTCCAGGCGATTATATTTTTATAGCAATCCAAACAGAATACCTTTGCAGTCGAAATTCCTGACGGCGAATAGCCTAGCTGCCATGCTTTATCACGTCGCCCGTCCCTAATAAGCCTTATGGTTTCTGTGGACGTTAAGCACCATGTTTACTTACTCCACCTCCATACCCCCTCCCTCCCAACCTTCTCCCCGTCCCTGATAAGCCTGATGGTTTCTGTGGACGTTAAGCACTATGTTTACTCTATCGTGTCGCCCTATCAACTCACCAGTGTTACTGATACTGGCAATATTAGTAATAACATACTGATGTTATTACTAATATTGTCAAATCGATTGTTCATAGTCCTCTGGGAAAATTAGTATAAATAATAATTATATGTTTTTGTTTTTGTCTAATATCACCTCGACGTGAACAGACATAAAATATAAAAAATTGACTGATTATTCACCAGTATTGCTTGTACTCAACGGAGATGCTCTGGAACTGCGTGCTGAGGGTGATCTTGTTGGAGACCAGTTCGCTGGCCTCCATGGTGAACCTGATGAGCAGCGAGAGGAAGGTGAGGATGGAGACGGTGTGGCCCAGAAACTTCACCATCGGCTGCTTCGCCAGCCGGGTCCACTGCAAGTAGAATTAAGCGTGCCCATCCGCTTTTCATCCCTGCTCAGATCTCTTCTCTTCTCTTCAAGCAGTAGCACAACCTCGACTACAGTTCCAAATACAGACGACAGAGTATGATTGTTTCGAGGGTGTGTGTGGGGGGGGGGGGGGGGGGGGGTGCGTGCGTGCGTGCGTGTGTGCGTGAGTGAGTGCGTGCGTGCGTGCGTGTAGTGCGTACGTGTGTGTGTGTGTGTGTGTGTGTGTGTGTGTGTGTGTGTGTGTGTGTGTGTGTGTGTGTGTTTTGTGTGTGTGTCGTGTGTGTGTGTGTGTGTGTGTGTATGTGCGTACGTGCGTGCGTGCGTGCGAGCGGGCGGGCGTGTGTGCGTGTGTGTGTGTGTGCGTGAGTGTGTGTTTGACGTCAGTGCAGACGTTACCTTGCTTTTAGGTTTAACGACAATGCAGAAGTCACCTGGATTGACGTCAGTGCAGACGTTACCTTGCTGTCGGGTTTGACGAAGTGAGCCAGGACGATGATGGGGTAGACCAGAGCCAAGGCCGCCAGCACAGGAAGACGCACGTGCCAGCCGTGTGTCTCCATGGCGTTGAGGTCCTCGTGCCAGATCCTCACCAGGTGCTGCTGCACGCTCGGGTGAGCCACAAACTGTGAAAGAAAACGTCGGTTACCTGCGGCTCGATTCACGTTTGATGTAGCTATTAGAGACGTTCAGCTATTCACAGGTTTCCTGACCCTGACTAAAGAACAGCCTTAAGCAACGGGTTGAAGGAATCTTCCGGTTCCGGTTGGCTGGTCCGTGAAAATAGTCGAGTAGGACAGTGTGAAACAACTCGCCCGCAGTGGGGTACTACAGAAGCAGGAATTAAAGTCCCCTCTGTTGAGAAATCCAGAGCTGACAAACAGTCTCCCTATAAAATAGTAAGTAAACATGGTGCTTAACGTCCACAGAAACCATAAGGCTTATTAGGGACGGGGAGAAGGGGGGAAGGAGGTATGGAGGTGAGTGGAGAGGATTATATACCTATCGCTACCACTGTCATCACCAGAATGCTTCTGCATTAAGATGGCAGCGATGAGAGCCATTTTATGTTTCAGTAGGAAGTGATGGACAAAGTCACAAGACAGTGTCCACAAACCACAACCTTTTTGAAGAGAAAGGAGAGCCGAAGCGGTATCGAACCGAGGTCCTTCCGCTTACCAGCCTAACGCCTTACCGCTAGGCCAAACCGGCTCACCCTCCCTATAAAGCCTGTAAGTCAGCATATATAGTGAGCCGGTTTGGCCTAGCGGTAAGGAGTTAGGCTGGCAAGCAGAAGGACCTCAGTTCGAATCTGCTTCGGCTCTCCTTTCTCTTCAAAACTTGTGGTCTGTGGACACTGTCGTGTGACCTTGTTCCTCACAATTAATGAAACATTAAAATGGCTCTCATTGCTCCCATCTTAATGCAGGAGTCAGTCTGGTGGTGACAGTGTAGCCATAGGTATATAATCTGCCCTTTCCACCATTTCCATACCCCCACCCCCTTTCCGGTCCCTAATAAGCCTTGTGGTTTTTGTGGACGTTAAGCACCTTGTTTACCTACTTCATGATGTAGCCCTTTGCCTACTGCCTAATTTTTAACTGCCTTAGTTTTGGCTAGTGCAATTTCCAGTGTGGGCCCCCGGAATAGAATAGGTCATCCTGCTCATAGTCACAAGCGATTTAAGCAGGTTGCTATGGTGATCGGGTGCCTACCGAATATAAATCGGTACCAAAACATGTGCACACAGATGGATGTTTGGTTTTTAACGTTATAAAAGTGACTTAGACAAAGTTCTGATTTAGTGACTTGTGTTTTGAACTGGTGTAAAAGAATTTTGAATGTGTGATTCGTCCTGAAGTGACCCTGTGCGGTTAACAGAAAAATAATAATATCCAAGAATTGACTAACCCTCTCTCTTCCTCCCACACACTTTCTCTCTCTCTCTCTCTCTCTCTCTCTCTCTCTCTCTCTCCTCTCTCTCTCTCTCTCTCTCTGCCTCCTTCTCCTCTCTCCCTCTCTCCCTTTCCCAACCCCTCTCCTCTCTCTCTCCCTCTTTTTTCATTTCTCATTCTCTCTCCCTCCTCCCTCTCCTCTCCTCTCTCTTCACCCCTCTCCCTCTCTTTCACCGTCCTCTCTCTCTCTCTTCCCCTCGCCTCCCTCTCTCCTCCCTCTCTTTCCTTCCTCTTTCTCTCTTTTCTCCCTCTCTCTTTCCTTCTCTTTTTCCCCTCTCTCTCTCTCCTTCTCCCTTCCCCCCCCTTTTATTTCTCTGTCTGTCTGTCTGTCTGTCTGTCTGTCTGTCTGTCTTCTCTCTGTCTGTCTGTCTGTCTCTCTCTCTCTCTCTCTCTCTCTCTCTCTCTCTCTCTC
>JABMCL010001388.1:40000-42500 GCA_018857735.1 Alviniconcha marisindica
TTTTCTTGTTAAATATAAATGCAAAACTTGACAAGAACACGCAAGGGGGGGGGGGGGTACAGTACATTTTTGTGACACGGTTATCAGGCGAATGGAAGAAAAGGTATCAAGGTGGCTTAGTGAGTGCCTGAAAAGAGAAATACAGGAAACTCACCTCTCTGTTTTCATTCCTCACAGCCAATCGGAGTGCTGTTCTTCCCAGCGCGTCAATGACGTCAACGTTCAACGTGGGATTTTCCGCCATCAGCCTCCTGGTGGTGCTGATGTCACTTAACTCCACTGCGCGCAAGAACGCCAACTCCTCCGGAGTGCGGGCAGAGTTAGGGGCCTCTGATTGCTCCATGGAGAACAACATGGTGGTCGTCGAATTGTGTGTTTTTTCACTCCGTGTTGAAAGGCTGATGCTGTTCTCTTGTCCTACAGAGGAACTGCGTTTCTCGTTTAGAGTCGAATTTCTGTGGTTTTGCAACTGCAAGAAAAATACAGTCATGTAATAATGCAGAGTAAGCAGAGGACGAGGGGGAAGAATGGTTACTACTGTTTTTCGCCATTTTTATCACGTAGAATATTATCAGAGCGAACGAAGAAGAACAAAACGACAGGAGCAGCCACAGACTCGTGCACATAATCCACACGCACACAGCCATCGCAATACCCCTTCAGTCAAGCTCCTGGCACTGTAACAGGAAGCGAGACTTCACAAACACTGCAGACAGTGCTCTGGCTGTCGGTCGATCTTCCTAGTAGTAATAACACCAATAATGTACTGTGCAGATGTGACCGAGTGCGCTGTGTGTGCTCCGGGCCATGGCCTTTTAACTTTTCTTTCTGTCGTTCTTTCTCTTTTTGGATTGGGCGAAAGTTTTATGGCCCTAACATCCGAAGTGTCAAAACTTGCGCTCTGGGCCCTCCGCGTCCTCAGAGCTCAAGAGCTGTGTGAAAGTCGAGGTGGCCGTCCTGGGCCCCCGTCCCTATTATGGCTACGGTTTCTGTGGACGTAAAGCAACACTCAACCAGCCGCCGCGTCCTCTTTCTCCCAGTGTCCCTGCAGAAGCAGGTCGTTGTTTCTGAGCTGCTGCCTGGGCACCCACGTGTCTGATTCAGGGGAGAGCCTACACTGTTTCCTGGTTGATGTAAATAAAAGTTATGCTATAGCAATCTCTGACTTGTGAGAGTTATGTTATAGCAACCTCTGACTTGTGAGAGTTATGTTATAGCAACCCCTGACTGGTTGGTGTAAATAAAGAGTTATGTTATAGCAACCTCTGAGCTTGTTGCACCCGCTTCGAGTTATGCCCCGACTGCCTCCCTCACTCCCACCCGCTTCCCTACACAGAAACAGCACCAGCCACCGGTCGATGGCAGTAGAAACAATAAAGACGGAACAAATCACTGAGCTATTTCAGCACGTCTACAACCGCTTCGGATTGTGTTTCCATGGTTCCCAGGGACGCGCAGTCGTGCTTGCGAAACGCTAGAAGCCCGAAACTATTAACCCATGCATTAGTAAACCGTTAGCTGACAAATCGCGTAGGGCTACGGGATTAAGGAGGGCTGCATTAACCCATGCATTAGTAAACCGTTAGCTGACAAATCGCGTAGGGCTACGGGATTAAGGAGGGCTGCATTAACCCATGCATTAGTAAACCGTTAGCTGACAAATCGCGTAGGGCTACGGGATTAAGGAGGGCTGCATTAACCCATGCATTAGTAAACCGTTAGCTGACAAATCGCGTAGGTCTACGGGGTTCAGGTGGGGGGGGGGGGGGGGGGGGGGGGACTGCAAACTGTAGAATCGGTTCTTTCGTGGTCTAATTGTGGGAATCAGTGCATGAAATTTCCTCTTTCAACCTCCATTTGCACCGCATCTATCCACTTCCCGACTGGAAACATCTGTGAATAAAGCTGATAATTGTAGCGCTGCCAAACGAGACTATTGATCGGGATGAACTGCACTGTGCGGAGATGGACTGGGGAGGGGGGAGGGGCCTGGGGTGGGGGAGGCGCTGGAGACCCCAAGGCATGGGAAAAGGCGGGGGGGGGGGGGGGGGTGTGGGGGGGGGGGGGGGCGCCAAACACAGTACTACTCCTTTACTCTTTAAAATTGATTGATTTCATACATAGGTGAGTGTTTCATTCGGTCTTACTGACACATGCCGTCCCACATGACTCGAAAAGGAATGTCCAAATTTAACTCTGTATAGTTGCAGTTTCGGGAGCGGTTGGGTGGGTGGGTAGGGGCTGTTAGTACTTTATTGGTATGTATGTCTTTGGTAGTTTTAGCTTCCGAGAGCTTACGTGTATGCACTGCGTGTATCTGGCGCTGTGAACACGCAAGGTTTTGTGTGGAAGTTTTAATGCGCCATATATAAACTGTCATTCATTCATTCATTCATTCAAAACTCAAGGCGTAGGGGTTTGCTCTTGCGCTGGTCTATCTGAGGGTTTACCGCTGCAAACTACTGCTGGCATGTACAGAACAATGTGTGTGAGTTTTGGG
>JABMCL010001388.1:60000-62500 GCA_018857735.1 Alviniconcha marisindica
CCAATCCCAACTGAGACAGCAAAGAACGGATGAACAATGGCCACCCAAACCCAATCCCAACTGAGGCAGCAAAGAACGGATCAACAATGGCCACACAAACCCAATCCCAACTGAGGCAGCAAAGAACGGATGAACAATGGCCATCCAAACCCAATCCCAACAGAGGCAGCAAAGAACGGATGAACAATGGCCACCCAAACCCAAACCCAACTGAGACAGCAAAGAACGGATGAACAATCACAGAAACGTCCCACCGTTCAAGACTCCATTGTAGCCGCCAGATCCCAACTGAGACAGCAAAGAACGGATGAACAATGGCCACCCAAACCCAATCCCAACTGAGACAGCAAAGAACGGATGAACAATGGCCACCCAAACCCAATCCCAACTGAGACAGCAAAGAACGGATGAACAATGGCCACCCAAACCCAATCCCAACTGAGGCAGCAAAGAACAGATGAACAATGGCCACCCAAACCCAATCCCAACTGAGACAGCAAAGAACGGATGAACAATGGCCACCCAAACCCAATCCCAACTGAGGCAGCAAAGAACGGATGAACAATGGCCACCCAAACCCAATCCCAACTGAGACAGCAAAGAACGGATGAACAATGGCCACCCAAACCCAATCCCAACTGAGGCAGCAAAGAACGGATCAACAATGGCCACACAAACCCAATCCCAACTGAGGCAGCAAAGAACGGATGAACAATGGCCATCCAAACCCAATCCCAACAGAGGCAGCAAAGAACGGATGAACAATGGCCACCCAAACCCAAACCCAACTGAGACAGCAAAGAACGGATGAACAATCACAGAAACGTCCCACCGTTCAAGACTCCATTGTAGCCGCCAGATCCCAACTGAGACAGCAAAGAACGGATGAACAATGGCCACCCAAACCCAATCCCAACGAGCAGCAAAGAACGGATGAACAATCACAGAAAGCTCCCACCTTTGAAGACTCCATAGTATCCGCCAGATCCCAACTGAGACAGCAAAGAACGGATGAACAATGGCCACCCAAACCCAATCCCAACTGAGACAGCAAAGAACGGATGAACAATGGCCACCCAAACCCAATCCCAACTGAGACAGCAAAGAACGGATGAACAATGGCCACCCAAACCCAATCCCAACAGAGACAGCAAAAAACGGATGAACAATCACAGAAAGCTCCCACCTTTGAAGACTCCGTAGTATCCGCCAGATCCCAACTGAGACAGCAAAGAACGGATGAACAATGGCCACCCAAACCCAATCCCAACTGAGACAGCAAAGAACGGATGAACAATGGCCACCCAAACCCAATCCCAACTGAGACAGCAAAGAACGGATGAACAATCACAGAAACGCCCCGACCTTTCAAGACTCCATTGTATCCGCCAGTCCCAACTGAGACAGCAAAGAACGGATGAACAATGGCCACCCAAACCCAATCCCAACTGAGACAGCAAAGAACGGATGAACAATGGCCACACAAACCCAATTCCAACTGAGGCAGCAAAGAACGGATGAACAATGGCCATCCAAACCCAATCCCAACTGAGACAGCAAAGAACGGATGAACAATGGCCACCCAAACCCAATCCCAACTGAGACAGCAAAGAACGGATGAACAATGGCCACACAAACCCAATCCCAACTGAGACAGCAAAGAACGGATGAACAATGGCCATCCAATCCCAACTGAGACAGCAAAGAACGGATGAACAATGGCCACCCAAACCCAAACCCAACTGAGACAGCAAAGAACGGATGAACAGTCACAGAAACGTCCCACCTTTCAAGACTCCATTGTAGCCGCCAGATCTTCGTCCTCGGAAGTCGGACTCTTCCACGTGGCCGCCATTGTCGGAAGTGAAGTAGACGAGGGTGTTGTTCTCCTGCCCCAGTCTGCGGAGTGTGTCCAGCAGTTGCCCCACGCCCCAGTCCAGTTCTTGCAGTGCCTGCACAGTTCACTGATTTGCTGCATCACGTTGTGTTCATGCAGCAGTCGTCTCCTTCCTCCTCCTCCTCCTCCCTCTATTCACTCCCCGTTAATTATTTGTAAACTTCCTCTTCATTATTCATCTCCGTCAGTCACCCGTTAATTTCCAGTGTGTGTGTGTGTGTGTGGGGTGGGGGGGTGGGGGGTTTGTGTGTGTGGGTGTGTCTGGGTGAGTGGCTGGGTTGGTGAGTGGGTGTGGGTGTGGGTGTATGCGTGCGCGCGCGTGCGTCTTATGCGTGCTTGCGCACGTGCATCTCTCTGTTTGATTGACTTCCGCCTGCCTGTCGGTCTGTCAGTACGTGTGACACACACACACACTCTCTCTCTCTCCTTCTGTGTGTGTGTGTGTGTGTGTGTGTGTGTGTGTGTGTGTGTGTGTGTGTGTGTGTGTGTGTGTGTGTGTGTGTGGTGTGTGTGTGTGTGTGGTCTGTGTTCTGTGGGGTCTGTGTGTCTATGTGTGTGTCTGCGTCTGTGTGTCTATGTGTGTGTGTGTGTGTGTGTGTGGTG
>JABMCL010001388.1:72500-197500 GCA_018857735.1 Alviniconcha marisindica
TCATATATATGCACACTGACATGCACCGCAGAACACTATCGTATATATGCACACTGACATGCACCACAGTCAGACTGGGGGTCTCGTGCTCACAAGTTCTCAGTCACTAACACAGACTGACCTGAACACACACAGACACTGACATGAATCTGCCACACGCCCATACCACACATACAAGAGCGATTCAGTCCTACCACCAATGAAAGGCTTGGTGATAATAAATGTCAGATAATAAATAAGGTCTCACAAACAAAAATGCTTGAAAATAATTAACATTACACGCCTGTGAGCACAGAGCAACTGACCTAGGTCTCCTCCTTGATGAACAGGTTAAGGGTCTTGCTCAATTTAAAGTGTTTCATTCATATATATATATATATATGCCTGAGCAGAAATTGAGTAAATTTAGCAAATAAAGTGCGAGAGACATTGTGCCTGTGTGTGTGTGTGTGTGCATACCTGTGTGTGTGTGTGTGTGAGAGAGAGAGAGAAGGGGGTGGGGGGACTGTCACATATATGTTTACAAGGAAGAGAGAAACTATGTGTGTGTGTGTGTGAGAGAGAGAGAGAGAGAGAGAGAGAGAGAGAGAGAGAGAGAGAGAGAGAGAGAGAGAGAGAGAGAGAGAGAAAGTTTCTGTATGCACATGTATTCACACATACACTGAAATATGTATTCGCTTATACAGCTGGAGTGTACACTTGAACACCAACATGTATGTGCACAGTAAAACAGGAAGTGCCAACAAACAAATATTCACACACTGGGAGAGAGAGAGAGATATAAACAGTAGTAGACAGAGTAGAAAGGTAATTCAACTAGGATACAAAACATTGCAGTGTGAAACGGACTTTATTCTGTGATGCTGTTGATTTTGTTCCTCTTCAGTTCCATTTTTACAGTACTGAAAGTTGAAGAAGAAAAAAAGAGAAAAAAGAAGAAGAAAAAGACCAAGTAAATAAATAAAAGAGCAATGAAGACAACATAAACAACAACTTTTGACCTTCATAATTCTGGTGTACAAGATCACAACACTTAGCCCCAATGACCCATTTGTCATCCTCTACTAATGAAGCAGCCTCCTAAGTTTCACTAAAAATAATACAACTGAACATATGCAACAAGGCTTCCCACTGTTTAATTTTAATGTATATCAAGCCACCCCCTCCTACCCCCCACAACAAAAAACAAAACAAAACACAAACACAATAGACAAAAACATTGATCCAACTGCTAGCCAGCATCAAAGTTTATGGAAAACACACCAAACTGTACACTCCATTCTACAATGTCCATAAATTCAGCATTTCCACTGATTTTCCACAGCTGATTACTCTTGAGGGTGAGGTCTCATACTGGTCACTGTGATCATTCCCAAGTACATCCACAAACACAAACGTGCCCTGAGCATCCAGCATAGTTATTGCAAGATGCAGTAGCACTTGTCGCCTGGAACTGCTTCGAAACAAAACAGTGTGAGATAGCAGATGGAGCTACCTTGCACCGACAGACACAACATTCCCCCAAAACATGTAAGCACACACAGCAAATCACAACACCAACTCCAGGACACATAAGTGAGTGCCAAAAAAACACAATCCATAGAGCCTGAGTGTGGCTCTTGTCAAGAAACAAGCACTGATGATCGAGAACGATGCAGGTGTCTCAGCTGCAAAGAATACCTCTTTAAATAATTGTCAAATTTAAGTCATGATTTGAAAATGATGTACACAGCAGAAACTTCACCTCACATGCTCAAAATGTATATTACACAAGTCCATAACAAAATACTGTATTCACCACTGCTATTCTCAGTCAGATCAAATCGAAGCTGTGCAAAAGACCCACCACTATTATGCTGACATTCAAACCACAAAGTCAACATCAGCATCATTTTTGATTGCTGTATGAGTGCCAGTTTGCTGATCAAAACAGACCCACATGTAAACAGGTCACATATATATGTGCAACTATGTACAATTCATTCAAATTGGTACAGCAAACAACAGGCTATATATTATCACAAATCTATTACGTACATACATGTACTCTCCCTCTCTCTCTCTTACACACACACAGAGAAAATTATGACATTCTTCAGCTGCCAAATATTATTCATAGGTGATTTCTTTTTAAATACAGTTGTTCGCTGCCGTTTCATTAGTTAATATCCTGGTCTCCATTATGAATAAAGAAGCAGACCAAACATGACTGGTGTCGGTGGACTGTTGGCCACTGCAAGTTGAAGGTTGATTTGCATGCAAAAGCTCAGCCAAATAGCAAAATCAGTCAAGTTTAGCAACAACAAAAACTCCCATGCTTTCAACAATGGGGCATGATAGCTCAGTTGGTAGAGCACCAGACTGAAAAGCCAGGCGCAATACCGACACAGGCTCAAGTCCCTGGTGTGGCAAGGGACTTTTCTCCCAGAGTCGACTTTCAGTGCAGACTCTCTTACAGTGTCTGCACAGCCCCCATGCGCAATCACATGCATCAAAGTCTGCGCACACGTTCAAAATCCCAAACACTGGCAGCCACGCCAATGCTTGGACACACAAAAATACTGCACACGGTGATAGGAATGGGTAGCGCTGCTCTTGTGGCTGTTGTGCCTTACCCAGGTTATGTGACCCAAATCTCCCACAAGGGACAAAGAAGTACCAGACGAAGAAAAAAATGAAATGGAACGAAATGTGTATACAATTATGCAGTAAATGAAAATAGCCAGTCTGGCCCAGCGGTAAGGTGTTAGGCTAAAAAGCAGAAGGACCTTGGTTTGATCCACAGTGGCTCACCTCGGTGTGTGTGCAAAAGGTGTGGTTTATACCAATTATGGACAATGCCTAATCACCACTTTATAAACATTACGTCAAACCACAATGCCAACGTGTGACTTTATATACTTAAAGCACAATGCCTACCTGTGACTTTACATACATTACATCAAACTAGTCTCATCTAATAGAATGTAACATATTCACACAACAGTTAATTCCAACCTACTTGCATAAGATGCATCTCTGGCCATGTCAAGTTTTTCCTTTTAGTTTCATGCTTTCACACACACACACACACACACACACACACACACACACACACACACACACACACACACACACACACATAAACATTCCCCCTCTCTCTTTGTATTCAGCCATTCCCGAAGTCACTGAGTGCTTGGATATTAATGTCTTGTCAACTGCTCAGGGTCACTTGAGGACAAAACCAAATACAGATGGACACATGATCAATACACGAAATGTAATCCTGTTTAGTCAAAATTCACAAAATTACTTGCATACTGAGACATGCAAAATACTGCCTCTTTATATTTATAAACAGACACAAAAATCAACAATACCTTTCTATATCCAGAATTCAGACAGAGATTGTAATGAAATGACATCAAACAGAAGTAACTAGTAATTGAAGAATGATGCAAACAGTCACTGCAAACATTCTGGAGTGCTTGTGTAGTGTTAAAGGGGCTACAAAACAAGACGCAAGCTTGGCTGAAAAGGCAGAAAATGTTGCCAACTGCAGTCTTCACATGATTGTTCTGTCAATATTTATGCAGTGGGAGTTTTTTTCTTTCTTTTTTTCCTTTAAATTTGAGCTCCACAGAGCACAGCCCAAACTCCAAGCACTGGTTTACGACACCCTTCCTTCAGCCACTGCCGTATTTAGTTACGCCATAGGGTCCAGAAAACTGTCAGCTAACGAGCAGTTTTTTGTTGGTGCTCAAACAGTAGTAAATTTGTTACAAACAACGCAAATAAAACAAGGCGTGTCATTTATAGCCGCCAACAAAGTTTACACCAGCACAAACAAAACCACATTCGTTTGAATCAAGACGGAACTCTTTCTTTTTTTTACGCGCGTGCTTGGGCACTAGGTTGCTTCTACAGTCCTATTAGTACCCGAATCTTTTGGAGGGCGCTGACCGTGTCGCTGTACAGCTGCGTGAAGATAAAGAGTGCCCCTTCAGTGGTGTAACCAAATCTGGCAGAGTTTGGAGGAAGGTGTCGGAAAGCGATGCTCGGAGTGTGGGCACAGCCATGTCCATTTGCTCTTTACCAATGAAATGCAAAAAAACGTTGGTTCATAATGTAACAGCCACTTCTGCCAAAAATGCCGGCCTTGTTCACCACATTAAAGACACAGATTGCCAGCACTCACAGCTGTGTTTTCACAAATTTCAATCTTTTTATTTTTACAAATCAGATAATAAAATTAACTCCCAACTTTCAAAATTTAATTTTTAACAAATTAGATGATAAAATTGACAAACTGCAGTGAGTGTATTTTCTTTATTTCATTTCAATTGACAGCCCCTGTGAGACCACTTTGCCTGGGATCCCCTTTAAATACAAACTCCCTCTCTCTCCAACCTCCTGAGATTTCAATCCCTGCCAGTAGCCGCTTTATAATACTACCACCTGCAATCGCTTTACAACTGTATCCGTGCTGGTACCTCTATGGATGCAACCTGTGTTAGCCCAACAAAACAAATGAATGCACAAGCAAAGCTTGTACCCTTTGTCCGATATCAGATGAGCTCTGGGATCAGAACGGAATGATCATGCATAAAATATCACAGAAAGATTCATCAGAACACAGGTTTCCGCTCCTTCTCAGAAGATTGAATCAAAAGGGAACTATCTGCCAAACTGTAACACTTGCCTGTTGTTCTTTAAACTCCATTACAAATGTTTATTTATATTTGCAGTGTCTCGTTCTTTCTGTGTAGGCGTTGTGCGAAGTGCAAGCTTGCCATTTTGAGAAGAACAAATGAACACATGAACAAACTTGTGACACCTCTAGAATCACTGACACAGTCCAGGTAGCTGTGGGGGAATAATATAGTGGCAGATGGTGTTGGTAACGCCCACAAGTCTTTCATCACTGATGGCTTACATCAATCACTGTGATGCAAATAAATGATACATTAAACATAAAATGGTGAGAATGCCATCTCATTTCTCTTGCCACTAAAAGTTTACATCACGGTGGGGTATCAAGGACACATAAAATGGTGAGAATGTCATCCACATTAATCCTGTGATCACTGACAGTTTACATTACTGTGGGGTATGACTGATAGAGATGTCATCCACATTTCTGCGATCATTGACAGTTTACATTACTGTGGAGTATGACTGATACAGATGATAATGAAAATGTCATCCACATTTCTGTGATCAATAACAGTTTACATTACTGAGTGGTATGATTAATACAGATGATGATGAGAACGTCATCCACATTTATGTAGTTGTGAAGGTATAGGGGTGCGACACCCACTGAGGTCACGAACGCAGTTTATGTATCGTAGGGGGTTTATGGGTGTGACACCCACTGATCACTGCCAGCTGACATACTCTCGGGGGCATATGGGTGTGACACCCCCAGTGATCACTGCCAGTTGACATACTCTCAGAGGTATATGAGTGTGACACCCCCAGTGATCACTGCCAGTTTACATACTCTCGGGGGATATGGGTGTGACACCCCCAGTGATCACTGACAGATTACATACTCTTGGGGGTATATGGGTGCGACACCTACAGTCATCCCTGACAGCTTTAGTGGTGGTGGTACATGGGTGTAACACCCACAGCAATCACTGAGACAGTTCACATACTCTTCAGGGCAAATGTGACACCCACAGTAATCACTGGCACAGTTTACGCAACTGCGGGGGTATGATACAGATGGTGTTGGGCACAGCACCAACAATTCTATTCAACTGTTGGAGACAGTCACGCCGCATTTCCATCAGTTCTTTTTCCAGAGCATCTGCCTCCTTCTGCAGTCGGTTGATCTCCTCGTGCACAGAAACCGCTGCATCCTTAAACAACAAAAACAGCAATTAGTTAATAAGTACACGCAGTACAGTCAGGGTGCTTTCTGAGGGTAAGCACATGAAGACTCAAACACTGGAACAAATAGCAGCTGCTCACTGATTAATCATAATTTGATAAAGCACAGGTTAACCAGGCTCCCTGACCAGCAGATTAGCAAGGACTACTTGTTAGGTTTTGACTGAACCTAAACTGCAATCCTTGTAAAAAACAAAGAATTTGAGTTATGATGGTGAACAGATGATGCTCATTGATTAGTCCCAATGATGATGCAAGGGAAAATAAAATAAAATGTCCAAATGTTGATTGCTTTTTATATAGCGCTGTTCTCCACTCTCAAGCACTCACATGTGATTCTACATGTGTGAACAGCTTTTTATAGCATGTTTTTGAATATCAACCGAAGTGGTGTACTTACAGCACTGGCATGGCTGGTGCCACATGAAACTGCTGCCGTCTGGGCACATTCTGTGTACACCATACAATCATGCACTATGTCACTTCATTCAAAGCTGCATACGTAAGGTGTATGCCTGTTTATCTGTAACCTGCCACCTGCACTTTTGGCAGAATGACTGGGATCTTTTACATGCTACTGCAGTAACACAGAGGTGGAACAGACACTGAAATAAGAGTCAGCACAGAAGGTTGACCCTGGAGAAGAAAATTCTCCCACCACTCCTGCAGGGATTCAAACCCATGACCTTTCAATCATAAGTCCGGTGCTCTAACCACTGAGCTATCCCCGCTCCCCAAATATAAAAAAAACTCCCACAGAAATACTTAAGTCACACATATGAAACAACTCTGCACACCACTGAGCTATCCCCGCTCCCCAAATATAAAAAAAACTCCCACAGAAATACTTAAGTCACACATATGAAACAACTCTGCACACCTCTTGCATGTCTCTGCTGTGAATGCCCGCAGCCTGGGCGTTGGAGACCTTGGCAGGTGCACGGCCGCCAGCAGCCTTGTTCTTCACCAGCGCCAGACGCAGTCCTGAGGAGGGGGGCTGTTTTTCTGCCTCCGCCTCCCGCCCCAGACAGGACTGCAGCTGTGCGATTTCCCCGTTGATTTCTCGCAGCAGCTTGTCCAGCTCCCACTCAGACACTGTCGTACGCTGATGGAGTAAAGATCAGAAAATCATCACTCACGCTAATGATGCCATGGTGGTAGTGTGAATATTTTTTATTAGACATGCATTTAACAGTTTTTTATAGACCCTCCACCCATCTCTTCCAGTCTCTCCATGGCAGACTCTAAGTGTAGAGCCAAGTCCTCCAGTCTCTCCATGGCAGATTTTAAGTGTAGGGTCAAGTCCCCCAGTCTCTCCATGGCAGACTCTAAGTGTAGAGCCAAGTCCTCCAGTCTCTCCATGGCAGACTTTAAGTGTAGGGCCAAGTCCCCCAGTCTCTCCATGGCAGACTCTAAGTGTAGAGCCAAGTCCTCCAGTCTCTCCATGGCAGACTCTAAGTGTAGAGTCAAGTCCCCCAGTCTCTCCATGGCAGACTCTAAGTGTAGAGTCAAGTCCCCCAGTCTCTCCATGGCAGACTCTAAGTGTAGAGTCAAGTCCCCCAGTCTCTCCATGGCAGACTCTAAGTGTAGAGCCAAGTCCTCCAGTCTCTCCATGGCAGACTTTAAGTGTAGAGTCAAGTCCCCCAGTCTCTCCATGGCAGACTTTAAGTGTAGAGTCAAGTCCCCCAGTCTCTCCATGGCAGACTTTAAGTGTAGAGCCAAGTCCCCCAGTCTCTCCATGGCAGACTCTGAGTGTAGAGCCAAGTCCCCCAGTCTCTCCATGGCAGACTTTAAGTGTAGAGTCAAGTCCCCCAGTCTCTCCATGGCAGACTAAGTGTAGAGCCAAGTCCCCCAGTCTCTCCATGGCAGACTCTAAGTGTAGAGTCAAGTCCCCCAGTCTCTCCATGGCAGACTTTAAGTGTAGAGTCAAGTCCCCCAGTCTCTCCATGGCAGACTCTAAGTGTAGGGTCAAGTCCCCCAGTCTCTCCATGGCAGACTAAGTGTAGAGCCAAGTCCCCCAGTCTCTCCATGGCAGACTCTAAGTGTAGAGTCAAGTCCCCCAGTCTCTCCATGGCAGACTTTAAGTGTAGAGTCAAGTCCCCCAGTCTCTCCATGGCAGACTCTAAGTGTAGGGTCAAGTCCCCCAGTCTCTCCATGGCAGACTAAGTGTAGAGCCAAGTCCCCCAGTCTCTCCGTGGCAGACTCTAAGTGCAGAACCAAGTCTTCCAGTCTCTCCATGGCAGACTCTAAGTGTAGGGTCAAGTCCCCCAGTCTCTCCATGGCAGACTTTAAGTGTAGAGTCAAGTCCCCCAGTCTCTCCATGGCAGACTCTAAGTGTAGAGTCAAGTCCCCCAGTCTCTCCATGGCAGACTTTAAGTGTAGAGTCAAGTCCCCCAGTCTCTCCATGGCAGACTTTAAGTGTAGAGCCAAGTCCCCCAGTCTCTCTATGGCAGAGTCTAAGTGTAGAGCCAAGTCCCCCAGTCTCTCTATGGCAGATAAATACTCAGTCAAGTATCCCAGTCTATGGCAGAGTCTAAGTGTTGAGCAAAGTCCTCCAGTCTCCCCATAGCATACTCTAAGTGTAAAGTCAAGTCTGCCAGTCTCTCTATGGCAGAATCTAAGCAGACAGCTAAGTCTGCCAGTCTTTCTGTGGCAAACTCTAGGAGCAGAGATCAGCCCTCAAGACTCTCTATGACAGACTCTACACACTGGTATTTCTCACCTGTGTGACCCAAACGTCCTTCAAGCAAACCATGGTGGACTATTAAGGTACGCTGGTGTTCCTCACCTTTGTAGCCCACAAGTCCTCCAGCCTCTCTATGGCGGACTCATAGTGCAGGATCATGTTCATGAGGTTTCGCCGGGATGCTGCAATGTCAGCGCCAATGGCTGGGGGGACGTCCAAGAAGACGGTCCGAGTGGCACAGGCATCAGTGTTGGTGTCAGTGTCGGTGCTGTCAGCGTCAGTGGTGGCAGTGTCACCCCCGTCAGTCACCTGCTGCAGCTTCAGCTCCAGGACACTCTCCTAAAATGAGACCACACACACACACACACATACACATACACACACACATACACATACACACACACACATACACACACACACACACACCACACACACACACACACACGCGACATAAGTAAACATGGTGCTTAACGTCCACAGAAACCATAAGGCTTATTAGGGACAGGGAAAAGGGGGGGAAAGGGGGTATGGAGGTGGGGGGACAGGGAGATTATATACCTATCACTACACTGTCGCCATCAGAATGATTCCTGCATTAAGATGGGCAGCGACACAGGGACATAGACTGAGAGAAAGAGACATAATGTGTGTGTGTGGGGGGGGGGGGGGGGGGGGTGAAAGACTGATAATGAGAGAGGAGGGAAGAGTTACAGAGATGGGTGAAATGAGATACTGACACACAGAGAGCAGAGGAATGTGTGTGCGTGGGGGGGGGGGGGGGGTTAGATACGTGTCACAAAGAGATACAAGGTACAAAGAAAGAGTGGGGGGAGAGGGGGAGTGAAAGAGAAAGACACAAAGGAAGAGTGATGGAAGAGTGAGAGAGATGGGGGGGAAAACAGACACAGGAACAGAGAGGGGTGAAGGTGAGGGTGGGAGGGGGTGGTGGAGATAAAGACATGGTGAAAGAGAGAGACATACAATATGTGCCACACAGAATTGGGGAGGGGGTGGGGGGGGGGGAGAGGAATACAAAAAGAAAAGTGAAGGGGAGACAGGGAGAGGGAGAGATAGAAGGGTGAGAAAGAGTCTGAGATGCACAGAGACTGGGGAGGGGTTGGGGGAAAGAGAGACAGAGACTGGGGAGGGTTGGGGGGAAAGAGAGACAGAGATGCATAGACTGGGGAGGGGTTGGGGGGAAAGAGAGACAGAGACTGGGGAGGGGCTGTGGGGAAGAGAGACAGAGACTGGGGAGGGGCTGGGGGAAAGAGAGACAGAGATCACAGAGACTGGGGAGGGGCTGTGGGGAAGAGAGACAGAGACTGGGGAGGGGCTGGGGGGAAAGAGAGACAGAGACTGGGGAGGGGCTGTGGGGAAGAGAGACAGAGACTGGGGAGGGGCTGGGGGGAAGAGAGACAGAGACTGGGGAGGGGCTGGGGGGAAGAGAGACGAGAGCAGAGACTGGGGAGGGGCTGGGGGGAAGAGAGACAGAGACTGGGGAGGGGCTGGGGGAAGAGAGACAGAGACTGGGGAGGGGCTGGGGGGAAGAGAGACAGAGACTGGGGAGGGGCTGTGGGAAGAGAGACAGAGACTGGGAGGGCTGGGAAGAGAGACAGAGACTGGGGAGGGGCTGGGGGAAGAGAGACAGAGACTGGGGAGGGGCTGGGGGGAAGAGAGACAGAGACTGGGGAGGGGCTGGGGGGAAAGAGAGACAGAGATGCACAGAGACTGGGGAGGGGCTGGGGGGAAAGAGAGACAGAGACTGGGGAGGGGCTGGGGGAAAGAGACAGACACAGGGACACACAAAAGAAAACAGAGGGGAAATGAGAAAGAGCAAGACAGTGACAGAGACAGAGAGACAGACAGAGTGAGGGAGAGACAGAAAGAGAGAGAGACAGAGAGAGAGAGAGAGAGAAAGAGAGAGAGAGAGAGAAAAATCAGTTCACTGCCTTACCATCCATTCCCAGAACACTGTCTCTTTGTCCTCCCACAGCAGCAGGTTTTCCAGTCGAGCACTGTCTTGTTCCAACAATGACAACACCTGCCACAGAACACACAACTCAAGGAAACAGCCCACAGATCAAAGTGTTTGCCCGCTGAAAGACTAGATCACACTCTTTGGCTAGTTGGCCATTCTTCAGTTAGAAAGACGATGTTGAACAGAAGTACACTGGTCAATGATTATTTGAAAAGAAGCTGCTCGTTGAGATATGCAAACACATGCATACACTCACACCTACTCCACCACACACACACACACACACACACACACACGCCAATTATGGCAGTGGTTGGAGGAAGAAAATGTAAACTTGTGCCTGAGTTTCACACACACACACACACACACACACACACACACACACACACACACACACACACCACACACATGCACACTAACCCTTTTCATGTGGTTTGGGTGTCTCAGCATTTGGACCTGCATGGTGGTCAAATGATTCATGTCTGGTGACAGCGACACACCATACGTCGAGTTGTGAATCTAGAGGAAAAACAAACAACAAAAACTGATGCCACAGATACATTCAAAAAACAAACATGAAACTTGTTCTGACATGGTTTTTGATTCTTCATCAGGCCAGGCTGAGAGGAACAATCTTAGGTACAGTTCTGGCATGTCACATCTTTAAAAAAAGATATTAAAAAATTGGCAAAGTAGAACATTTCCTGTCATTAATCTGGATTAATCCACATTTAAAAAAAGGGAATATTTTTTAACAACCTCAAAAATGCTTCTCTTGTGGGAATGTTAAAATTTTATGAACAGTTAGCTGTTAAGTGATTCTTGTTATATAATGTTAAAGAAAAACCACAATAACAAAATAAACTTTTAAAAAACCCGACCTTAATCACTTTGACACCATATCACTTGTACACAAATACTGGCTGGTTAAGGGTAGCAAACTCCTGCTTCCTCTTTAAGCACTAACAGTTGCTTCCCTAACTTGTCAAAACTTTGCGAAATGTTTTTCTGCAGTTTTAGCGTGTTTTTTATTTTTTACAAAAATGTGCCAAAATAGCCTGTTTCATGTGAATTCACTCAGGTCTCTCAGTAAGGTGTAGTTACCCTGTGGGTGAGGGTGGCATACTCGGTAAGGTGTAGTTACCCTGTGGGTGAGGGTGGCATACTCGGTAAGGTGTAGTTACCCTGTGTGTGAGGGTGGCATACTTGGTAAGATGTAGTTACCCTGTGGGTGAGGGTGGCATATTCGGTAAGGTGTAGTTACCCTGTGTGTGAGGGTGGCATACTTGGTAAGGTATAGTTACCCAATGTGAAGGTGGCATACTTGGTAAGGTGTAGCTATCCAGTGCCTGAGGGTGGCATACTCGGTAAGGTGTTGTTACCCTGTATGAGAGGGGGGCATACTCGGTAAGGTGTAGTTACCCTGTGTGTGAGGTTGGCATATTCAGTAAGGTGTATTTACCCTGTATGTGGGTGGCATACCTCAGTAAAGTGTAATTACCCTGTGTGTGAGGGTGGCATACTCAGTAAAATGTAGTTACCCTGTGTGTGAGGGTGGCATACTCAGTAAAGTGTAGTTGCCCTGTGTGTGAGGGTGGCATACTCAGTAAGGTGTAGTTAACCTGTGTGTGAGGGTGGCATACTTGGTAAGGTGTAGTTACCTGGTGTCTGAAGATGGCATATTCAGTAAGGTGTTGTTACCCTGTGGGTGAGGGTGGCATACTCAGTAAGGTGTAGTTATCCTGTGTGTGAGGGTGGCATGCTTGGTAAGGTGTAGTTAACCTGTGGGTGAGGGTGGCATACTCAGTAAGGTGTAGTTACCCAATGTGTGAGGGTGGCATACTTGGTAAGGTGTAGCTATCCAGTGCCTGAGGGTGGCATACTCAGTAAGGTGTTGTTACCCTGTATGTGAGGGTGGCATACTTGGTAATGTGTAGTCACCCTGTGTGTAAGGGTGGCATACTCAGTAAGGCATATTTACCCTCAGTAAAGTGTAGTTACCCTGTGTGAGGGTGGCATACTCAGTAAGGTGTAGTTACCCTGTGTGTGAGGGTGGCATACTCGGTAAAGTGTAGTTACCCTGTGTGTGAGGGTGGCATACTCAGTAAAGTGTAGTTACCCTGTGTGTGAGGGTGGCATACTCAGTAAGGTGTTGTTACCCTGTGTGTGAGGGTGGCATACTCAGTAAAGTGTAGTTACCCTGTGTGTGAGGGTGGCATACTTGGTAAAGTGTAGTTACCCTGTGTGTGAGGGTGGCATACTCAGTAAAGTGTAGTTACCCTGTGTGTGAGGGTGGCATACTCAGTAAGGTGTAGTTACCCTGTGTGTGAGGGTGGCATACTCAGTAAGGTGTAGTTACCTGTGTGTGAGGGTGGCATACTCAGTAAGGTGTAGTTACCCTGTGTGTGAGGGTGGCATACTCTAGGTAAAGTGTAGTTACCCTGTGTGTGAGGGTGGCATACTCAGTAAAGTGTAGTTACCCTGTGTGTGAGGGTGGCATACTCAGTAAAGTGTAGTTACCCTGTGTGAGGGTGGCATACTCAGTAAGGTGTTGTTACTCTGTGTGTGAGGGTGGCATACTCAGTAAAGTGTAGTTACCCTGTGTGTGAGGGTGGCATACTCAGTAAAGTGTAGTTACCCTGTGTGTGAGGGTGGCATACTCAATAAAGTGTAGTTACCCTGTGTGTGAGGGTGGCGTACTCGTGCTGTGAAGAATGCAGCAGCTGCAGGTTCATCTTCAGCTTCTTGTTGAGGAGCAGCATCTGCTGAATGCGCTGCGCTGGGCTCTGCTGCCTGTCGCCAAACATGGGCTGACTCCATCCTTCCTCCGACTCCACACTCTGGCGCCATGGGAAGGGACACTTCAATTAGCATTCACTAACATTTACTGCAACTCACCTTTCTCTCTGTCACTCTTTTGTGCCATTTCAGTTTTACGTCATATAACATTTATTACTTCACACCTATTCAATTCATTTCAATTCAAAAAAACTTTAATCATCCCACAAGGGGCAATTTTGTTGTGGTCATGGAGGGCTTGTAAAATAATAATACATAAAGTTAAGAGAACAATACAACAAACACAAAGAGGGAGAGCCTGTTGACCGATAAGTCGCCTCTTTTGCAGCATCCTTGACCTTCAAATTACACGTCACTGTCATGCCAACATTCTTCCAAGCAGTGGACATGTATGAAAATGACAGCTCAACCAGAAACAAGATAAGTGTCTTACTCTTAGCTCTCCATTTCATTTTTCATTGTTTTTTCACTGTTTAACTGTTGTTTATTAAGTGTCATTTTGTGGCTTGATAAAGGGGATTGTGTTTTGTCCTAATAAATAGTGTTCCTTTAAACCTTTTATGTGTTTGGATCTTCTATTATTAGCATTCACACAAGAATCACACCATTTTTGTTTTGTTTTAATTGTCAACCAGAGCCATAGACATTTACATGGGTCAAACAAGGACAAAGAGAACTGACAATAAAGTGAAGAATTTGTTCACATCTGACACTGTCGTGACAACAATAATACTGAGAAAAGATATTTCAACTCGATTGCCATGTAGGAAAAGAGCCGGGCAGCAACAAATAATTTTTCAATATATTTTCACCTTTTCACTGTTTTCATTATTTTTGTGTACCATTAACCACAACTATCTGCATGTCAAACATTTGTAGGCTGTTTTTCGTTTAGTTTGTTTTTTCTGTTCCTGTTAGAAAATGTTCTTTTCTTAAGCTATTTGTGTGAGGTTAGGTATCCAAGAATTTTTTTTAAATGAGGGGGAGGGAGGGAGAGTGAGAGAGACAGACAGACAGACAGACAGAGAGAGAGAGAGAGAGAATGAAAATGGGAAAGAGAGACAGAACAACTGATACATTTTATCAGCAAAACAAACCAATCAACAACAATGGGGGAGGTGGGAGACAAAAAAGGAACTGATGCATTTGATCATCAAAATACATTGATTTTACCAACATTAATCAATCAACACAAAAGTCAGTATAAATCAATCAACAATGAATACCCACTTCATACAAGCTCAGGACATCATCGTCGATAGGAGAGGATCGGTGTTCCATGAACTTGTGGATGATCGCCTCCTTGTTCAGTAGCCAGGCAAAGGCCAGAAGAAGCTCCCTGCTGCCTCTGCTCATGTTGGTGGGCAGGGACGCAAACACGCGCGACAGGTAGCCCCGCCTCTGCATCTCCCTCTTCACGTACAGCACTTGCTCCTCTGCACAAAGATGGAATATTGGTATCTTTCGGCAGGGCAGGGACGTAGCTCAGCATTGGGTCAGGCGCCCTGCTGACGCAGGTTTGACTTACTGGTGTGGCAAGGGCTTTTCTCACAGCATTAGCTTTCGGTATAGACTTTCTTAGTCTTACTGTGTTTGTATGGTATGAAATAAATGTTTGTAATATTTACACAACTTCAGAACTCATTAAAGATTAACCTGAGACCATTCTCTGTGGTGCAAGGTGTTACAACTAATAAAGTTCCATGGTGAACTACAATGAGGCTACATCATAAGCAACAGTGAAGTTCCAATGTAGAATTTTCTACAAAGTATGTTTGAACAGGGTTCCACTGGCAGAGCTCAACAATGAGGTTCTACTAACAACTACAATGAGGTTCCATTGCAAACTAAAACACAGCAAAGGTATTTGATAAAATTACATAAATTTCAAAATTCACTTGCTCACAATTAATAAAACATTAAAATGGCTCTCACTGCTGCCCATCTTAATGCAGAAGTCATTCTGGTGGTGACAGTCTAGCAATAGGCATATAAATTACAATCTCCCCCTTCCCCCCTCTCCCCAGCCATAATAAGCCTTATAAATGGTTTCTGTGGACATTAAGCACCATGTTTACTTTGGAAAGTGCTCAGCTGTACAACGTACAATGTTAAACTTAAAAAACAAAAGGGTGGGAAGGGAGGTCCCAAAGTAATTATGCTGCAGTTAGTGAGCTACATCTCTGTTTGCACAGATACACACACACATACACAAATGCGTGCGCACATGTGCACACACACACACACACAGTCACACATGCACAGTCACACATGTATAGTAGTGACAAACAATTGTGAATAAATCTGCATCTGCGTGATGTGTAAGTAAGTAAGTAGGTGTTTTACGCCAAGTCAACCAGCGCGGTTATATCAGGGTGATGTGTGTTGTGTACCTGTTGTCATTTTGCTGAAAGAGGTGAAGACAGCAGCTCCCACCAGGCCATGCCGGCAAAAGGAGATCAAATCAAACAGCAATCTCCATAGTGCAAAACACTGCAATGGTAAAATGCAAAAAAATATCAAACAGTCATCACCTGTGCTCTTGAGCAGTTGCAGCAAAGGGTCATTCTAAATTCAAGTTGCATACAATGATACATGTACGTACTCACACCATCAAGCATTTGAGTCAAGCGGATTGTGAGAGGCAGGAGCTAGTCTAGGTGCTCTTTTTTCTCGCTGGTTCCTAAACATCATTACTGCTATGTTCTGTTAGTGTTAGTGCCAGTGTTGAGTGTATGTGTGTGAGAGACAGAAACTGTGTGTCACTTGGCATGTGTGTGCAAACATGTGTTGCTGTGTTTGTGTGTGTGTTTCTACACTTCCATAATTGTTAAAATCATGGTTATATTGTCTCTTAGTCTTATCCCCATCCTTCCCCCTTTTGCACTCTGGAGTTTTACCATAGTCATAGTGATTAGTAGTATATGTATAGCCATCATGAAGCATGTTGTCTGAAAATCCAGCTAGAGACAAAATGGTTATCTGGCCAAACACTGAAATAATCTAATGAGATGTAATATTATATATAATGTATGGTTGGCATTTGGACATGTACATCTCTCTTCTTCTTCCCACTATTACTTATTTGATTAGTAACCTGTAAGTACTACTAGTACTACTACTAGTGTCCAACTTAACAGTTTGAAGACTCTAACACTTTTACTGAAAGTTTTAGTGCATGCTTGGTTATTTTGGTGTTTCCATAAGCCACCAAAGTCTGACATGGACTACAGGATGAGGATGTGATCTCTCTGAATGAGTACATTATACAAGAGGGACACAAAGGACTTTTGTAGAGCTTGCAAAACAGCAACAACAACAACAGCCGCTGCTTCTCTTTGGGCAATGCAAACACACCTACAAAAACAGCTTTTTCGTAAGAACTGTTTCTGACTGGAACAACTTCACAGAAGAAGAAGTGTCTGCAAAGTCGGTGGAGGAATTTCGATCCCTCCTCTCGACTCAACATTAAGTGCTCTCCCCGTTTTTCCGTCGACATTTATGCCAGGACATGGCCCAAGTCGACGTAACTATCAAGATCAAGATCAACAACAGACTCCCGAGAAATCCCGGTGGTACTTATTCAGGTAATCATACAGTGTTACTTATTCAGGTAATCATACAGTGTACTCCTCCCTTCTCGATTCCGAGCTTGCTTACATAACGCCGAGCTGTCAAAGCGTTACTTAGTACCACTTACAATTTTGAAACATCAACGCTTAGAACTGGTTATTTGCTGACCACTTCGGTCTGTGAATGTGAATGTCATGTCAGTCGTTAACAGGTCAGTCAGGCCATATCAGTCGTTACGTTAACATAACACGAACTTTAATCAACCCATTTTAATAATAGATTAATGCAACTACCAACTCATTACAAGGGATCAGCCTGATTCGGGTACCAGACCAGCAGCCGAACTGCTAGAAGCAGCACTGAACGAGATCGAGATTCAATCCACACAACACGATCGATCAACTCACCGCCTCCGTTTTATCAAACTTCGCTTTCCGTAATGTCTCTGCTTCAACGCCAGACATGCCATTATCTTTCAGAATATTGCACAACAGTTCGATTGCTTCTCGTACTTGGGCACCTCTTGACATTTTTATCGTTGACAACCAGGGTCCGAGAAGTTTGAAGCCAAAACACCTGCCGCTTTTCGCTGCCCAAAATATTTGTGTCGACTGGCGGAGTTGTCCTCCTTGCGGTATTCAAGGGAGATGACTTCATATTCCTGCTAGATTTAGCCTGTGCAACTGGATCTATCAACTCGATTAATCCTAGCTAGAGAAACATCTTGTGCCAAAGTGGTACAACTGAAGCTGCAATACGCACCGAAATAAATTTAACCCTAACATATCTGACGGGAAGAACCGGCTACGGCTATTTCTTCAGTCTCTTTACTCGAATCCTTCCGGAGCCAGTCCACTAGGCCTCAGTCAACCCGGCTGCGGCCGTCCACAAGACCTATCCATGAACGTCAAGCTCGTGTACATCTTATATAGTTTTAACGTTAGATTAGCTGTCTATAGTTTTAACGTCAGATTAGCTGTCTTAGCTATTTGATTGTTTCATTGTTTTAATAACACTCAAGGCACTGACCGTGGCCACCTTGTAAACACAGCGCTGCAGGACTTGCTACGCTTGACAGTCAAGAAGTTTTTGTTTGTTTGTTTGTTTTGCTGCCCAACCCCTAACAGTGTATCAGTGACATAATCTTCAGTATAATGAAGGAGGTCACAGTACGGAAGAAGAAGAAGAGTCCAGTCCTTGACAGGAAGATGTCAAATGCAACGAAAATTAAGTCATGACAACAATCATATGGGGAAAGTGACCTATTACTAGTAATAGTATCAGTTCCGACCAGACATTGAATAATATCTGTCATTCAATGTCTGTGGTTCTGATCTGCATGCAGCTTCACTACGTGCTTATTAGGCTAGGCTTATTTGAGACAAAGGGGTCCAACGTTACTCGTATCTATTTTCCAACATCAGTATTTTCTTGCGGCACACAGAGGGTTGTAATCTGTTCCAAGTGCAGTATGGATGGGTGGGGGGAGAATGTAAGATTCGCTTAAAACAATTCTGTGCATGTGTGTGTGCATTTGTGTGTGTAGTGTGGGCGTCAGTATGTGTGTTTAATCGGGTAAAGGAAGCTCAGATTTTTACTGATTTCACTTCAAGTCCCAGCCCTTTGGCTCTGTCATTGAAAAGACAGTTTTATGGCTGCAGTAAATGTCAGAGAACCGGTGACTCAGATCAGAATAGTCAATGCAGTATGCACCAGCAAACTCTGGAGACACACACCACATACATACTCTTTTGACCACCTCAGTGTTCAGATTCTTTTTGTGTCCAAAAAATGTTCCAGCAGTAAATCTTTCAAACATGGCTCCACTGACACACTTTAGTTGGATCGCATCAGCATTGGTCAGTAGGCACACCATGCACGACAGTTGGTGTATGCCATTTGAAAACTCAGTTGTGTACACGACTCAATGTTTGGCTGAAGTTTGTGTTTGTGTGGCATTTACACTCTTCAAGATGCATTGTTAACAATCATCAGACAGCAATAAGTCACTGACAGAACTGTGACTGACATCACAATGTGCGCCCTAACCACTGATCTAAAAGTACTTTTAGATCAGTGTCCTAACCTACAATTTCTTCGTCACATGTGCATGTCAGTGCCTGTGTATGTGAGGGTGTGTGTGCATGATTGCTTGCATGTACTGTGCCAGTGTGCACGTGCATGCTTGCATGCATATACTGTGCCAGAGTGTGTGTGTGTGTGTGTGTGAGTGTGTGTGTGCCTGCTTGCTCGCATGTACTATGTCAATGTGGGTGTGTGCATGCATACTTGTGTGTACTGTGCCAACGTGTGTGTGTGTGCATACTTGTGTACTGTGCCAGTGTGTGTGTGCGCGCGCACGTGTGTGCTTGTGAGTGTACTATGCCAGTGTTTGTGTGCCTGGCTTCAAGTAATGAAATTTGTGTGTGCATGGCTTCAAGTAATAAAATTTCTCAGCAGCCAGACAATAACGTTTTCTCACATTTTTGCTTACAGCACTGTTCACAGTCTGTCCATGTCCTTATTTCTTATCTTGCCAAACTAATGGGTTTTTTGCTAGCTACTACATCTCCTTCAGTTCAATTCATAATAATCAGAAGATCAATTCATGCGTTTCATCGGGTAAACAACACCATTTTGCTGACCATCATTGTGTGTTGCACTCAGTCACATGTGAACTCATGCTGACTAATGCTCAAACCAATCACCAAAGCGAAAAACCACTGATTCAACCAACCAACTGCCACTGGTCATTGGAAGATGTCACCCCAGTGTGGAAGTTATGACTTAACTGTTCTTTCACACAAGCTAGGCTATTTGCTATGCAAATCATACACACCAGCAGAAGGAAATGAGGAATGTTTTACTGCTGTTCAATCCAGATAAACTAATAATAACAACAGCATAAGCAGTCAAAATGGCAAACTGTTTCTGTAAAAACTTTCGTCATCCCTCTTTACAAAGTGAAAAATATCAGACTGTTTTAAAAGCAAACACTTTTACAGTTGAAATACAAACATACTTACAAACACATGTAATACAAAATATTGCATGCATCACTTGAAGTTCAGTATCTTCTAAAATGTATTCACAGCAATTTTGCATCATCATATCATAATTTGTCTGTTGATAAAAAAAATTAAAGAAAACTCAACATCATACATTTAAAAACAGATTTAAACTTGTGAGCATTAAAAGCTACAAGAACAAATTGTTCACGAAAAAACATTTAAAAATAATTTGCATATTAAAAACAAAAATGGTTTCAGATCTGAAAAAAGAAGAAGACCACAACTGATACTTTACAGGAATATCCACACACACACACAAATATATATATATCAACCTTTTTCAGGTGAGCCAGTGTGCAGAAAGAGTTATCTGTGAAATGACCTTCCATTGAGTATTCAAATGGTTGGCACATTATATATATACTAAAATTAATGGAAACCATAACCTACACATGTGTAGTTGAACAGACTGCAGTTGCTTCAAGGGTCTTATAAATGGTATAAATGATTTAAAAAAAAGAAGAGTTATATATATATATACACATTGTACTTGTAAATACCGAAACATTTAAGAAGTATTTTCAGGAGTTGCTTGGACTGCAAAATTTAGCTTTTCTTTCAGTTGGCATTTTGGGCTTTTTCTTGTTGTTTGCTTTCACAAACTGTTTTCAACTGGGTGTCATTTAAAACAATATATGAACAATATTGTGGGTTTAAGTATTTGTGCCAGGAGTATTAGCACATTAAATGAAATGAGCAATCAGAGAAACAGCACAGGCACTTTATATTTTGTATAAGTACATTTCTGGCACAAGTACATTCCTGGCATTTTGTTCATGCTCTGCATAAGGAGACATAAAATGGTTCGGGCAACTTGAGATCTACAATGACTATTTTGTGTACAAAATTAAAACATTGTACGTTGAGATTATAGTGCACACACACAACTACTTGTTTATTTTACTAAAATGTTGTCAACATCACAAGACCCAAACCACTAGCAATGAGTCGCAGAAACATCAACATCACAGTCCTGTCTTCATCTCATACCATAGAACACCCCTACAACTAGAACGCAGGGCTGAATGTACAGCAAAAACCTCTACCAGTCACAGAAAACACCTACATCACAGTCCCGTCTTCATCTCATGCTGTAGAACACATCTACAGCCAGAACACAGAGCTGAGCGTATGACAAAAACCACTACCACAGAAAACATCTACATCTACTTCATAAACTTGAGTCCACCTTGATCTTGAGTCCACCCGAGTACATAACAAAACACAATACTGAGTGATGCAACCAGTTCCAGTTTGATTCCCATCTCCACAACACACAACCAGAACACACAGCTGAGTGATGCAGATAAGTACCCACAGTAAAGCCTTTTAAAAAACAAAAATGTTTATCTCTATGTCCTGATTAGAATATGTAATAGAACACAATACTAAGTGATGCAACCAAAGCACCCATAATTACAGTTCTGTTTTCATCTCTGAATAACAGGCCTACAATTAGAACACACACACACACACACACACACAAACAGGTGAAGTGAAGGTTGACTACTTTATAAACCCTGAAGCACATCTGTGCTGAAAGTCAACTTGAAAGGACTGCACCTGCAGTTACAATTAATCAGCTTTAATGTAAAGAGAAAAAGGGAAAGCACACAAACATACTGAGTTTTCAATTTCTGTGACTCTTTTAAAGCCTTTTCTCTTTTTCTGGCACTGTTGAAAGAGAAAGTGTAACACCCAACAGGCAAGCAATGCTCAAAAGTGTTGTCATTTTACAATCATGTCATTTCAGTAAAGTGATGTTGTTTCAGCAATGTCAATTCTCTGAAAGTGATGTCATTTCACCACAGTGATTTTACTTCATTACAGTGATGTTCCCATCAAAATGATCTTACTGCACCAATGTGATTTTATTTCACCAAAGGGATGCCATCAGGAAGAAGGTATCATTAGTCAACATCAGGGATTTCCCTGTATAACCAACTTTAATTCAGGATTTCAGGTATTCAATGAGTCAAACTTCACCTTTGCACAGCACAAAACATACAGTTGACATGGAACAAATACAAAACAAAACACAGCTGCTGCAGCTACGACAAGGCACTGCTGCAGCCCAAAAGCAGGTCAACATTCCGGTGTTTTACTTGATGGTGGCTGATGTGCAAGCGGTGTTCAGGCCACACACGCCACTGCCGCGGTACACCAGGTAATAACCCTGAAAAACAGCAGGCATCAAGTGAGTCAATCAGTCAAACTAAGAACACAGTGTTGCCATGGCAAACAAGGCTGTTACCCTAGAAATAAACTCATCAGAGAGCAAATGTCAATTCTTATGAATTTGAGTGATCCAAAAGGAAAATTTCCATTCAATGCATTTATTATGAATAATAAAGTTCATTCATATTTTGTATATTTTGTATTACAGAGCACTTTGCCAGAGGGTGGACAAAAAGGAAGGGGGGGGGGGGGGCATAAAATATTCAACACTAAAAAATATTCTGCATTACCTCTTCTTCCCATAAGTATTGTCCATGCTGCTGTATAAGAATAAATGTAAGCTGGTACAACATTTTTGTCACATTATCCACATCATGTCCACAGTTTCTGTGCTGAACCAGCCACTCTATCAGGTACCCACATCATGTCCACAATGTCTGTGCTGAACTAGCCACTGTATCAGTACCCACATCATGTCCACAATGTCTGTGCTAACTAGCCACTTATCAGTACCCACATCATGTCCACAATGTCTGTGCTAAACTAGCCACTGTATCAGTACCCACATCATGTCCACAATGTCTGTGCTAAACTAGCCACTGTATCAGGTACCCACATCATGTCCACAATGTCTGTGCTGAACATAACGTCTGAACTAGCACTCTATCAGGTACAGCATTTTTGTCACATTATCCACATCACGTCCACAATGTCTGTGCTGAACTAGCCACTCTATCAGGTACCCACATCATGTCCACAATGTCTGTGCTAAACTAGCCACTCTATCAGTACCCACATCATGTCCACAATGTCTGTGCTGAACTAGCCACTCTATCAGGTACCCACATCATGTCCACAACGTCTGTGCTGAACTAGCCACCCTATCAGGTACAGCATTTAGTCACATTATCCACATCATGTCCATTATGTCTGTGCTGAACTAGCCACTCTATCAGGTATAGCATTTTTGTCCATTATCCACATCATGTCCACAATGTATGTGCTGAACTAGCTACCCTATCAGGTACCCACATAATGTTCACAATGTCTGTGCTGAACTAGACACTCTGTTGTGCAATCAACTTCCAGTCATACCTTCTCTCCCCAGTCAGGTCCCCAGCTGTTTTTGACAATCCAGTACGGTTCTCCAGCACCTGCAAACACATGGCACATGCACAGGTTTACAAGTGGTATCATATGCAGCTTACCTGTCAAGCCATACAGTTTACCAGTATTTTTTTATTTTTTTTAATCATTATTTTTGGGGGATAAGGCCATACTGGAAAATGGATACAGGAAAACATAATTTTTATGAGATTTTGTTGTTGCTTTAAACTGAGCAAAAAGATTGAAAAACTGTCGAATGAGCAGCTAGCTGACACATGCCATCGCCAAATGCACACTTACTGGCCTAGTGCAATAGGCTAAGAAATCTTGCTGGAAGTGAGATTTGAAGTCACGCATGTGAATTTCGCACAACATTGCTTCTTCCTTCCACTGCCACATGTGCCGGTTGGAATTCAAAATGCCGCTGCCACCAGCAAAAAACAAAAAACCCTGGCCTGCATAAGGGAAATACAGGTTCACAAACTCTGGACTAAGGTTTACTCCCAACAGGGGTTGACAGCTATGATGCAGAGGTGCCAACCACTTAAGCAATTTACCAAGGGCATTTTCTGCATTTGGCAGCATCTTTCTCTCCAAAATTCGACAGTGCTCTGCTTCTTTGTCTGCATAGGACAAGCCGCAATCAGGTGTCTCCATTTTCTCCTCCGCCTCCTCCTTTCACTACTCTCCATCTGAAGCTGCTGCAGTTTCATCTGCTTATTAAGCTCATCCCTGTCGTCTGGTGAACCGAAGACTCCGCCTGGGGCAATGGCAGTGATGGGCTCAAGAAATGAATGACATGACTGGCTCATGCCTCAGACTGGCAAAGTGAGTTTGCTTTGGTACAAGCCTGCTGTCAGCTTGTCATCTGTTACACACATGATCAGCTACGTCATTTGCTACACATATGACCAGCTTCATGTCATCTACACATAGATCAGCTTCATGTCATCTGCTACAGACAACTTCATGTCATCTGCTACACATGACCAGTTATGTCATCTGCTGCACACATGACCAGCTTCATGTCATCTGCTTCACGCACGAGCAGCTACACCTAATATCATAACTACTGGTGATGGAGTAGAATCCTTTCACTCATGCACCTGCATACTTTTGGAACAGAAAACCGGTTTCTTGCAAACGGGATTCAGCACCTATAGGCTCTATGGGCACAGGCACTGGAAATCATTCAAAGGCACTTGTAGAACCTACAGACACAGGGCGGAGTGAGTCTCCAGGTCAAATTCTCATTTACCAGGACTACAGGAAGGTAAAATACAACAAATATGGCTGGGGGAAAAACATGGCCATTCTGTGATGGTGCTTCTGAATATGCAAAAAGTAGAAACCTGTGGAAACATAAGACATGTAAAAGTAGGAAACTGATCAAAAATTCCTTTGCAGCTTCCTGGAAAACTCATACTCTTCGTGAAAACCACAAACATCTTAATAAAGCTTGCTAAACAATTCAAACCACTTTTGTGGTAAAAATCCAAACGCATTAACCTAAATCCCATGCTGATCATCCTAGACTATAATTTAAAAAAATTAATCAAATTATTATTGTTGGTGTTAGATGTATCTTACAGCAATATTGGTCCTGACAATCACTTTAATTTTCAATGTAAGTAAAGCTTTGTTTGTTTTTTGAAAAAATTATTTATGCAAAGATTTTTTGGGGGGAAGGACAAATGTTTCTGCGTCTGTACTTACTGGTGACGCTGTAGCCCACAATGAGAACGCCATGGTCAAGGCTGCTGGGATCACAGAAAATCTTCCAAGGGTGGGAGATACCACCGAAGTAAAACTGCACAACAGTCAACAGCAAAAATCACAGACAGCAGAAAGCCTTCCAGGAGTAGGCAATACCAAAAAGGCAGAGCTGAATATCATCATCACAAACAAAACTGTCAGTAAAACATGTTGATGCAAGAACACACACACACACACACACACACACACACACCACACACACACACACACACACATATACATGTACCCACACACTCACGCATACATATACACACACACACACGCATACACATGTGAACACTCATGCATGCACATAAACACACACAAACATACTCACACATATGACACACACTCACACACACTCACCCATGCACATAAACACACACGCACATACATGCATGCACACACACACACACACACACCAGAAACAAAGCGACCAGCAAAAGGAAAGAAGATAAAATACACACACAAAAACAACACAAGGCAGACAAATGACCCTAGAGTGGAACTAGGCATACATACATACATTGTAGCAACAGCAACGTCATCAAGTTAAGAGTTCATCTGTGTGAAAATAATGCTTCACTGGATTTCTCACCTGCATGGCAAAGGCATTGATACCAATGGAGATGGGTCCATTCTTGAACAGCCATGCCTTCATTTCTGACACACAAACAAACAAAATACTTTAACATATAAACAATTCACAACCTTTAAATTCACTCACAGCCTATTTCAAAAATTGATTTTGTAGACTGAGGTAAATCCAAAATGGTGCAGGTGTGTAAGAGGTGTTCAGTCAACTTGCCAGTTATTAGTTCATGTTACAACCTTTACTTCTGATAAACAACAAAATCAAGCAGACTTGCTTACAACAGGATACCAATAACAGTCATAACTTTAGAACAAAATCTCTTCTCAAAGATGTCCCCCCGCCCCTCCCCCCACCAAAAAAAAGAAAAAAGGATTTGTTTACTTAAAAAAGAAGATCCCAACTAATTCTGAGCCTTCCACTGACTTGTTTCATTACAGCTGTAAACCTGATCAGATGCTGAACAAAGCATTCCTCTTTCATTCAGACTGTAAAGCTGATCAGAGGCTGAACAAAGCATTCTTCTTTCATTCAGACTGTAAACCTGATCAGATGCTGAACAAAGCATTCTTCTTTCATTCTGACTGTAAACCTGATCAGAGGCTGAACAAAGCATTCTGCTTTCATTCTGACTGTAAACCTGATCAGAGGCTGAACAAAGCATTCTTCTTTCATTCTGACTGTAAACCTGATCAGATGCCAAACAAAACATTCTTTCATTCAGACTGTAAACCTGATCAGATGCCGAACAAAGCATTCTTCTTTTATTCTGACTGTAAACCTGATCAGAGGCTGAACAAAGCATTCTTCTTTCATTCTGACTGTAAACCTGATCAGATGCTGAACAAAGCATTCTTCTTTCATTCTGACTGTAAACCTGATCAGAGGCTGAACAAAGCATTCTTCTTTCATTCTGACTGTAAACCTGATCAGATGCCAAACAAAACATTCTTTCATTCAGACTGTAAACCTGATCAGATGCCGAACAAAGCATTCTTCTTTCATTCTGACTGTAAACCTGATCAGAGGCTGAACAAAGCATTCTTCTTTCATTCTGACTGTAAACCTGATCAGAGGCTGAACAAAGCATTCTTCTTTCATTCTGACTGTAAACCTGATCAGAGGCTGAACAAAGCATTCTTCTTTCATTCTGACTGTAAACCTGATCAGAGGCTGAACAAAGCATTCTTCTTTCATTCTGACTGTAAACCTGATCAGAGGCTGAACAAACCATTCTCATCACTGGAGATGTTGAGACCACCGTTGATTTTGACGACCACCTCAGTGCGGTTGAATCTGCACTTCTCATCAACACCCCTGTACTTGTACTCTGACTCTGACTCCAACCCACCTGCACACAGCGCGAACACAGACAGATACACACTGCGAACACATTGACAGACATACAGTGGAAACCCTGGCAAACACACATGAACACAGACACTCAATGGGAACACTTGACACACTCATGAACATGGGCACACAATGTGAACATTGACACACAAAGGGAACACTGACACACTCATGAATACAGGCACACAAAGGGAACACTGACACACTCATGGACACAGGTACACAAAGGGAACACTGACACACTCATGAATACAGGCACACAAAGGGAACACTGACACACTCATGGACACAGGTACACAAAGGGAACACTCACACACTCACGAGCACAGGCACACAAAGGGAACACTGACACACTCATGAACACAGGCACACAAAGGGAACACTGACACACTCATGAACACAGGCACACAACAGTAACACTGACACACTCATGAATACAGGCACACAACAGGAACACTGACACACTCATGAATACAGGCACACAACAGGAACACTGACACACTCATGAAACAACAGGACACTGACACTCATGAAACAGGCACACAACAGAACACTGACACACCCATGAATACAGGCACACAACAGGAACACTGACACACTCATGAATACAGGCACACAATGGGAACGCTGACACACTCATGAATACAGGCACACAATGGGAACACTGACATATTCATGAACACAGGCACACAATGGGAACACTGACATGCTCATTAGTAAAAGACACACAGTGGGAACACTGACAGACACGTGAACATAAACACTCAACGGGAACCCTAACACACACATGACCATAGACAAACAGAAAGAGCATCTAAAGACGCACAGGAACACTGACACACAGCAGGAACACTGACACACACACATGAACACAAACAAGCCGTGGCAGCTCTGATAAACACACCCACAGGCACACAATGGGACTACTGACAAACACTGAAGTATTTAAATCAAGCTGCTGAACTTCAGTGACATGAGAGCACATTCAGCCAACGTGTTCAAGGTCAAAGCAAGGTCAAGGCTGGCACCACTCACCCAGCTTCATGATGGCCTCATATGCATTGTATGGGAGTCCTCCATTGCAGCCTTCATCCAGCTTGTCGCAGTCCACCAGCTCTGTCAACACACAAACCAACAGATATAAACAAACAGGCAGTCCACCAGCTCTGTCAACACACAAACTAACAGATATAATCAAACAGGCAGTCCACCAGCTCTGTCAACACACAAACCAGCAGATATAAACAAGCAATCCACCAGCTCTGTCAACACACAAACCAGCAGATATAATCCAAGCAATCCACCAGCTCTGTCAACACACAAACCAGCAGAGAGATCAGTGAAGGTCACTGACAAATGTTTATGCTGTCAGACCATGCTGTGAGATCAATGAAGGTCACTGACAAATGTTTATGCTGTGAGGTCATGCTGTAAGATCAATGAAGGTCACTGACAAAGGTTTATGCTGTGAGGTCATGCTGTATGATCGATGAATGTCACTGACAAAGGTTTATGCTGTGAGGTCATGCTGTAAGATCGATGAAGGTCACTGACAAAGGTTTATGCTGTGAGGTCATGCTATGAGATCAATGAAGGTCATTTACAAAGGTTTATGTTGTGAGGTCATGCTGTGAGATCAATGAAGGTCACTGACAAAGGTTTATGCTGTGAGATCATGCAGTGAGATCAATGAAGGTCACTGACAAAGGTTTATGCTGTGAGATCAATGACAGTCACTGACAAAGGTTTATGCTGCGAGATCAATGAAGGTCACTGACAAAAGTTTATGCTGTGAGGTCATGCTGTAAGATCAATGAAGGTCATTGACGAATGTTCATGCTGAGAGATCAATGACAGTAACTGACAACGGTTTACACTGTGAGATCAGTGAAGGTATATATGACAAAGGTTTGTGCTGTGAGATCAACACAGGACAGCACTGCACAAGCAGGAAAGGTCACTGCTGTAGGGTCAAAAAAAGCTAACTGCAGTAAGATCAGCAAACATCACAGCTAACACATCAACAAGGGTGAATGTTGCTACATCAGCAAAAGAACAAAACGTGTCAAGTAACACAAAGAGGCAAGAAACTGTGGACCTTGCTCTGAGAGGGACACCAGTTTCTTTGAATTGATGGCCCACTGTCCCTCAACGTTGCCCGTGGTGGAAAACGCCCAGCAGGAACCACACGCCCCCTGTTCAAACAAAATGCACCCACCTGCTACAATGAGCTGCTCTGATAAAGACAAAATGATAATTGCTTCACACTGTTGTGTGCACACACAAAAATATCTAAGCAGACAACAGGGGGGTGGGGGGTGGGGGGGGGGGTGGGGGAGTAATCAGCTATGGGGAAGTAAGACCCTCCCCCCCCCCCCCCCACTTGTTTTCACTTTCTACCTATCCATCCATTCACTACAGTGTTAACTGATCAGATTTATAAAGAGTGCTCTGATAGGCTGCAAGTACAACTGAATCTGAACAGATTTATAAGAAGTGCTCAAATAGGCTGTGAGTACAACTGAATCTGAACAGATGTATTATAAGAAGTGCTCAGATAGGTTGCAAGTCCAACTGAATCTGAACAGATTTATTATAAGAAGTGCTCAGATAGGTTGCAAGTCCAACTGAATCTGAACAGATTTATATTACCATGCTCAATAATAATATTGGAAAGTTGTAAGCGCCCTACCCATCAAAATATTTTAACAGCCCAAGGCGCGTACAAAAGCAAGAATAGTGACAACATGTTACAACATCAAATACACTTGAACAAAATACACATTCACTTACTTCATAGCACAAAAGCTACACAAATAATATATACACCAGCGACATTCTTCCAGCAATCACATGTAAGTACACAAAAACCAACAAAACACCCAGGCGTACACACAACCACACACATACATCCTCCAACCCCCATCCCCACACACACAGACAAACACACACACAAGACCTGGTTCTTCACAGGGGTGACTGCTCCATGGTCTCTCCAGTCAAAGGAGTCAGGGATGGCATCACCATTTGGATTGGCTGGGGCAGCTGGGGTCATCCAGGGTCGAGGGGTCAGGTCCCACTTGGGGGTCAGGTAATGCTTGCGGAATTCCTCCTCTGCAACAACAATGAAGTGAAAAAGAGAGGAAAACACACAACACAAACACCAGTAACATCAATCCTTCCGTACCAATGAGATTCATCAATGGTCAATTTAACAAGCAAGAGAAAGGGCAAGATAATGACATGCTTTTGGATGCTTTCTAGTAAAGAATTCCCAACTGATCAGAAACCTCCTCCCCCCCCCCCCCCCCCCCCCCCCCAAAAGCAAAACAGCTAATGGAACTTCTATTAAGCAATTTCCGCACAAGGCAGGCATTCTTAGAGTGGCAAGGTGTGGACAGAGGGGAGAGATGAAGTACCAGACACATCAGAAAACCTGCAGACTTTCATAAGCAAATCTGCAGACTTTCACTCTTAAAACTTTGCCAGTAGCTAAAAACCTATTCAGATCAAATTCCCATAATGCTTTCAGCATTAAGTGGAAGGAAATTCTGAAAGAAGGAAAATGATGCATGCAGGGGATGTGGGGGGTGGGGGGTGGGAGTACCTGAGATATCAGCAAACTTGTTAACACCGTAGGTGGCTGAACCCTGTTCACTCTCCTGTATCGTCTTGATGCGCTTCATGTTGGTGCAGAACGTCAGAAAGCGGCTGGCCTCCTCCTCTGCAACCACACAAAAAACACCGCTGCACCTGTGACTTCGCACCACTGCAGGGTCAAGAAAGGATGCTCGTATAATCAGCTGAAACCAATGCATAGCTTTTTCACATGATGCCCAATCTCAATGCATGGGTGGTGCCATGCTTTGTCCTATGCAACCACACACACAAAAACAGTAACACCTGCAACTTCACTCACCCTGATACAACCGCACTGGTTGAATGGGCGTAAAACACCAACTTACTTACTGAGACTTCACACCATCACAGGTTTGGTGTCTTGCACCATCAAGGCTTTGTCCGTTGCAACTCTGGATCACGGTTAGGTGGGCGTTTTCCAGTTAGTGTCACTGCACATGTTTTGTGTATATCAAGTTGCTTAGTACCAGTGCAAGTGCAAATGTAAATATAAAGGAGATAATGCTGATTAGCATTATTTCGTCTGCTAGTTGGACATTACAACAGGGTCAAGAAAGGATGCTTGTATAATCAACCAGAACCAGTGCACAACTTTTTTACATGATGCCCCATCTCAAGGTATGGGTGCTGCCATATTTAACCTAGGTTGATGGACTTTGGAGGTGCTCTACTGTTTCACACTTCTTCAACTATTTTCACTGAAGGGTCCTTAAAGAATCCACACCAACCATGAGCTATGTAGATCAAATTTCATTCCTATCATTGTCTGTTAGTGTATAGTCTGCTAGTCTGTTGCTTGAAAAAGGTGTTTCCACTGAGAAGTTGCACGTGTTTTGCACTGTCTCATTAAAACAAGTGTTCTTTGGAACTCTGCATGTGTTTCAATCGTGTTTCAAATGGCTGGAAGTCAACCTTGTTTCAGATTTTCTCTCGTCACCCATTAAAACTGGAAGACTTGCCCATAAATTGTTCATGGTGTTTCTTTACTCAAAGCCAAAGGTCAGGAAACTTGTGAATACTGCCAAGCTCTGTTTACATGTTCACATATTCAATGTCGGCCTAGTCAGGCTAGTGTGTATTTTCTTAACTTTTATCAGCATCGAAACATCTCCTGAATTCAAGGATGTATGAAAATGATAATCAGAGTAATAAGTCTAACAGGAAAGTTTGATTTCTTCATCCATACAATGTTTATTTTACACTAGTTACAGCCTAAAACATGTAAAACACCAGAACAAACTTGTGCAAAATATATGTAGCAGATGTGGTTTTCACAGCACCTATTCCAATAAACAATGGTGTCTGCAGAACTCACATGCACACAACCAGCCTATGGCACTATTCATTCCCCACTTGCAAATGATCTAGCCTCCTTTTGTTGTTGTTGAGTAATGCTTGGGAAAAATGAAATATGAGCAATTCAAGGCATCTTACCCTCACTGTTGTACAGGCGCTTAAAGTCCTGTTTGAACTGTCTGAATGCATCAAGGTAAACATGGCAGTGGTCATGGCCATCTCCGCCCAACAGAGAATGCACTGAGCGGTTCACTCGGTACAGCTGCACACAAAGCACTTCATCTGTTCACTTTTGAAAGGCTCCCTCTCTCTCTCTCTCTCCTCATCAGTAGCTTAGCAATGACTAGTTGTTAGACTGAACCTACACTACAATCCTTGTAAAATAATTTTTTCAAGTTTGAGTTTGAGTTCTCTCTCTCTCTCTAACTCATGTGAATAAATGAAGACTGCCCAGGATAGAGAGATGGCAGAGTAAGGGGCACGTTGCTCATGAATATCTGAAGTGTTACATAGGAAGGAAAGTTCATAGTGGATGAATGAGTGATGAATCTTGGAGCAAAAGGAAAACGAATGGAAGGAAGAACTGACGCAGTAAAATTTGAATATATCCAGAGCTTTTCCATACTGCTACCGAATGTGACTCGACTGTCTTCCCATGAAATGGGCCAATGACCTTTAGTAATTAAACCATCAATCAATCAATCAATCAATCTCTCTCTCTCTCTCTCTCTCTCTCTCTCTCTCTCACACACACACATACACATACACACAATCTGTCTCTGTCTCTGTCTCTGTCTCTGTCTCACACACACACACACACACACGCACACACACACACACCACACACACATACACACGCACACACATACAACCTCTCTCTCTCTCTCTCTCTCTCTCTCTCTCTCTCTCTCCACACACACACAATCTCTCCCTCTCTCTCTCTCTCACACAATCTCTCTCTCTCTCTCTTAACACACACACACACACACACACACACACACACACACACACACACACACACACACACACAATCATGTCACTGTCACTGTCAGAAAACCTTTCTACAGCTCCTTTTCAACAATTCAAGTGGAATGGTCATTGCGTAGGGAATTGGGCAGGGTGGGGGAAGGAAGGGAGAAGGGGTAAGATGAAGCAGGTCCACAGTTACCTGGCCACACTGCTGACCATCCAGAGAGTAGTCCCAGTTCTTTCCAGTTTCAGCATAGATGACAGACACACGGCACTGCTGCCTCTGTGAAACCAAGAGGAAAATGACACAATTAAATCGACTCTAATTTTCTGAAATACCGTGCCAGCTGTATCTGTGGTGTGTGTGTGTGTGTGTGTGTGTGTGTGGTGTGTGTGTGTGTGTGTGTGTGTGTGTGTGTGCTCACATTAAAAATCCCAAGCTTTAGCAGCCACACCATTACATGGACAAAGCACAGCACACACTAGGTTAACCCTCAACAGTGGAATGTGACTGCCCAAGTGGCAGCGGATTTGAAAACGGTCACATACATAATTCATCTTCTGAAAAGCTCAGGAGCTACCGCTAGTGCTACATCCAAGAAGTTGAAGAAGAAAGCAAAGAACAAAGAGTCAGTCCTCCTGTTCAGTTACCTTAGCATCTGCTGCCAGCTTGCACTCGCCCAGTTTCTTGCCCTGGTTGGCATGAGAGTTGCGGCACGCCGTGGAGACAAGTGAAAGTGTGAAGTTGTAGCGCATCCCTTTGATCACCTGAGGCATGAGAGCACACATGTACTGATGGAGGATTATGCCTTCAGGCAGGCAGACACAGCCATAGTTGCATGCATTAGCTCAGACATAACACAGAAACACACACACACACACACACACACACACACACACACACACACACACACACACACTCACGCACATTCATGCACACACACACATGCACAAACACTCACACACACATGCACGCACACACCCAGACATACACACACACGCACACACACATGCCAAAACAAAAACAAAAAAACACTCATACAAGTATGCAAATGCACTATATAAATGTCTCATCAAACAAGTACCAAGTTTATCTCACACAAACACATTCACTCACAAAGCTATACAAGTACACACACCACACTAATACAAAGAGTGAGATATACACATGTATACATAATACATGCATTACACACAAACTGAAACACACATGTGTAAACACACACACACACCTGTTTGGTCATGTGGGTGACCTCCTCAGGGACCATTCTGTACAGGTTGTTGGACATGCTGTTGATCTTATCCACAGCAAAGTCCACAGCCTCCTGAATGTCTGCAAGCTCTGCTGGTTCATAGCCACCCAACAGATGGTGCTTCACAGCTGGCACCGCAGGTTTGGCACGGATGACAGGGGCAGCAGGTGGGCCTCTTTTCTTGCATGGTTCAGCGGGATCGCAAGCACCGCCGTCATAGCAGGTAATACGTACACACGTTTCACGGCCCTTTTGAAGAAAATTGAGACAAATTAACCTCTTCACTGCCACGATGTCACTTGAAAATGACCAATAAAAAAGCGAAATTTGAAACCCTTAAGCCTTTTTGTCTTGTTCCACATTGGCATGTGAAATGATTTTTATCAAAACGCATAGCACTGAAAGTAGATGTGTTATACTTTTTTTAGAACTGGGAAATATACTGTTTGCAGGTGCATCCATGCATCTTTCAGCCCAGAAATTGTATAGGCCTGGGCAGTGAAGGGGTTAATTAAAATACATCTAAATTATATCATACCCAAAATATGTGAACAGGTTTTGTTCATGAAAAAGTTTTATTTTCTGGCAGACAACTGTGAGATTGAGATTAAAACAAAAAAACTAAACTGTCACCAAACTGGCCAAGAATCTTCTCTACGTTGATAAAAACAATGGGGCATTTTACAGAAAGCTAAGTAATTTTGACTTTTTATTTTTATCTGTTCAGGCTGTTGAAGATAACTGATTGTATAATTTAGTCAATTTGTAAATTTATCACTTCCTTAAAACTGAAAGGTAAAAATTCTAAATTTAGTCAATTTCTGTGTGGACAAGATCTCAGGACATGATTGTCACAAAGTCTCACAAAACACTTCTCTAGATGTCAAGGAGAAGAGAGAGAAAGAGAAGGAGAGAAGAGAAAGAAAGAAATTACACTCAGCACTTAAACTTGCTGACTCCTACTCCTAGAGTGTAACACTTAGTTACTTACAGTATTGTTTGGAATCCCTTGATAGACTCTATAGTTGGTTAATCGGTAGAGCTGAAAGTGAAAGAAAAACAATTTAGTCAGCGACATGAATTACATGGCGCAGAACATAACAATTATTATTACACTGAAATATCACCAGTGACCAACTTAAACATGTTTCCTAGTCCTATTTCAAAATCTCAAGACTTGTGAATTTAAACAGAAAAAATGTATACATAAACACAGACTCTCTCTTAATCATGCAATGCAAAAAATACTCCAACTATTTCAGGAAGAAATATATATATATATATATATATATATATATATATATATATATCACATACACGTATGTATACATGTACCATTTGGCTTTCAAGACAAGACTTGAACAGTAAAAATGTGGATAATCATCAATATATTAGTTACTCTAAAAATATATTATATAAAAAAAAACTATTAAAAAACAACAACACAGAACACAATCTAAAGTAATGCTTTTTAGTTTCACTGTATACGTACTATCAGGCAGGGTACTTAATATTTTTTTACATTTCTAAACTTAAGTAACACAAACAAATTTGTAAAGTCTGAGAACTTTAAATACACATTACCCTTGTCACTGTCTCGCTTTATCAGTTTTCATTCATGTTGAGCTCATTGTTCATATTCATAACACAGAGCACATTTGAAAATTTGTTTTTATTTTATATATTTTTATTTTATATACAGAGTTCCTACAAATATGCCAAAGCATCGGAATTACATGTTGATCTTGACGGTTATGTCAACTTGGGCCATGTCCTGGCATAAATGTTGAAGGACAAGTTTTGTTTTACATTTTGTTCATGGCCATAGTTTACAACACTCACTTTAGGAAAACATGTGACTCTAACAAGTCAGTTCAAGGGAGAGAGAGAGCGGGGGGGGGGAGGCCTCCACAAGTTGGAAGCAACGGGGGAAAACTTCGTTGCGGAACATATGTTGGACCTATATTCTGATTCGGGAGCTGGAGAAAACTATTTAACTATTCCACGAATGTAGGTATCTGAGAGGAAACTGTATGAAGTTGTTGACTGTGAGTATTTCTTAGGCACACAGGAGGAGAAGAAGGTTACGGGACGAAAAAAGAAAAGGATTTACCCTCTGCTGTTCCACTCTTCTGATAGGTAGGCTTCCAAGAATGCTGTTGGATTCCAACACGGGTCGCAGTATGGCCTGAATGACGGGATCATCGGGAGCCACAGCTCTGTAACCCCCCAACAAGGCGCCCATGGCACCGGAGAGAGGGACCAGACAGAGTACTATCCAGTACCTCATGGCTGTTGTCGGATTTAACAACTTAAACGATAGAAATAATAGAACCAGTGGCGTTTAGGTATGCTTTGTTGGTAAACAGGGATGAGGAAGTGATGTCATGCGATTCAGGGCGGATAACTTTTCCACTTGACTGGTGGTCTCCCTTGCGTTGAGCGAGCGAGGAGAGAGAGAGAGACGCACAAACGCGCACGCTTAGGAAGAACTAGATTTTTGTTTCTTCGTTTGGTGTCTTCTTTGTTGTTGCTTTTTTTCCCCTCCTCTTGTTGTAACATTGGTGGTGGTGGGTTTGTTCTGTATTTGTTGGACGCATAGAGAACTCAGAGAATAATGCGGCCTGTTGGTAGCAAGTTTGGATGGGTGCCTCGACTGTGAGGCGCCATATCAGTCCGTCATGCTAGGGGGAAAAAAGGAGAATTTCTCTCTGGGTACTGGTTTACTCTTATTTTTCTCCGTTTTTTGTTTTTGTTTTTTTAAATCTGCAGCTGTCAAAATAAAGAAAACATTGTGCTTAACGTCCACAGAAACCACAAGGCTTATTCGGGACGGGGAGAAGAGGGGGGAAGGGGGCCAGTATCAGTGGAGGAGAATGATTCCTGCATTGAGATGGGCAGCGATGAGAGCCATTTTCAAGTAATGTTTCAGTAGGAAGTGATGGACAAATTAAGTCGGCACAAGACAGTGTCCACAAACCACAACCTTTTTGAAGAGAAAGGAGAGCCGAAGTGGTATCGAACCGAGGTCCTTCCGCTTACCAGCCTCAGGAACGCCTTACCGCCGCTAGGCCAAACCGGCTCACCAGTGCAGCTGTCAGTACGCGCGACATATTTATGCGACCTGGGTGCGCGCAATGCGAGATAGGCCGCCGCCTAGGTGAAAAAGGCGGAACGAGCGAGAAGCATCGACTAGACCAATCCGGCTACCGTAGCGGTCCCCGAGGATCAACCTAGAATAGCACAGCTCTAGCCGTCATGCATTAGTTAATGACCACATCTGGTTAGACTGAGGTAGTTTCTTCCCCCCCTCCCCAAAGATGCTAAGAGTGGGAGAGCGGCAGATCAGTGCTGGACTGAAGAGAATTCCAGATTGGAATTATCCGTGGGGGCGGGACATGAACTTAAAGGACAAGTCCAAGGTTAGGGGTGAGTTTTGACACGATTTCCGTTAAAGCTCGCTGAGAACGATGATGTAGGTGAAACTGTGATCTGAGGGTTATAAATGCACGAAAAAAGGCATTTTCTGTCGTACCGAAAGCGTCGCCATGACGCCCAAATCACGTGACCATATGCCTACTACGTCACTCTGGGGAGTCGCTGCAAAATGGCCAACTCGAGCTCCGAAGACGAAACCGCTGATACTTTGCCCGAGAGACCCACAAGGATACAGCCGTATCAGTTTGAGCCTGTCAGGCAGGATTTTGAAAGAGTACCGGAACATCGTGTCAGCTTCGAAGCAAACCCCATGCGGTATTCCATGGGGTTTGAGAAATCGCACTCACTGAAGTGCTCGCCGTACACAAATGGGCGTGATGCGGCGCAGCAAGAAAGTCAGCTCGTCGTTTGAATTGTATAAATTTAATCCACTTTCGCCTCATCGCGGGTCGATTGCGGTCGTCTGAGAATTGTTACAGTTCGCGGCAACACAGTAGGCCGGCATAGTTAACTTTTTTATCGTCGGACCACACGCATACACAGTTAAGTTACTGCCGAAGAATCTAAGATGGTAACCGCACTGACTTCTCAGACTGACGTCACTTCCGGGAAAGTCACGTGACTGATGGAGAACCCGAGACTGTAATCTCGGCCAGTCTACAGAAAATAAAATTGATTAAAAACCCAATTAAACATTTTTTTACCATTTTTTTATTTCATCACTTAAATCTGAAACTAGTGACTCATTTGTCAATCATTTCGATGGTCATTTTGCATACTTAAAAACCTTGGACTTTTACTTTAAAATCTGTTACTCTCCGAGTGTTTCTTAGTCTTTTGGTGACAAACCATTTTAACATGGTTGTGTCAGTCACAGTTCGACCCGCGAATTAACTGAACAAAGTCTGTCCAATTCAGTTTTCATTGTTATTCATTAATATTAACAAATCATCACAAATTAAATAAAGGGGGTAAATAGAAGAAGAAGAAAACAAGTTAAAAAAATAAAGTGTGTGTGTGTGTGTGTGTGTGTGGGGGTGGTGGGGGGGGGAATTCTTTAGGAAGAACCGCCGCCCTCAAATACCTAAACGGCGTTTGGTTCCCAAACGGTTGGCTTCTGATTCCATTGCACCTAAACAGCAGTTTACGAAAGTTCCGGTTGATCTTTTCTCAGGAGAAAGGCAACACATTTGTGTTCAGTAAATCGGCTGTCAAGGAGCTTAAAGCGATCTTGATACGTTGAATTCTCAACTTACTGTCATATAAGAACTTCATAGAACCAATTTTTCGGCAGCTTGGAAAGTTTTTCACCAAGACAGATGGATGTTGGCTAACTGTTCCATGTTTTGACAGACGGTAAAGGATCAAGATTGTACTCGAGTTCTATTTTTGACTATGGCGCAGTCAAACAAAGCCATTCTTGCGCAGATTCCAAGCTTCAGCGAAGAAGCAACCTTGGAGGTAAGTATCAACAAGTTGCGATATTGTGTGTTAAGGGTCTGCATGGCGGATGTGTGTTTCTTTTGCCCTTGGTCTCGGTTTGGTGACGAAGCAGTTCCCGCTACTGGCCACTGGGTCTGGGAATGGAAGCTCCGGACTGTTCGGTATGCGCATTTGCAAGATCTAGTACTATAGTACTTGCAGTAATTATTTTCAGCTTTGGAGTTTGTTTGTTATTAAACTTTAGGCAATGCCAGTCTGAATGATGTCAACTTCGGACTGATTCCGCTATCCTAATCTGTCTAATCCATACGACTGTGGAAGTGTGATGCCTACACTGGGTACAGAAAAGGAATTTTGGTTTTGAGAATTGGTTTGCTGTGTACAGAGGGATGAAACTGGGTCCACGATGTATCTGACTACATTTCACTCACCAACAGAACTTGTTGAATATTTTCAATTTCTTTATTTAGCCTGTCTTGTTTTATGGTCTGAAATTAGAGGAAGTTTCTTCTTTTTCTTCCATTATAATATATAAGATATACTAGTACTTTACTACAATACTAGATCCAGCTTCAACATTTTGAAGATTCTGACACTTTTAAGTGCATACTGGGTTATCATAATAATAATAATTGGTGTTTCCATAATCCACTGAACTCTAAGTCTGACTAAAAGTGACATGGACTACAGGATATTTGATACATGTGCATTGTGCATGAGTCATTTTTTTGCATACATACTTGTACATGGGGGGACCTTGGTTTATACTAATTTAATTATAGTCTAATCCAAAGAACTTTTGTAGTGTCTGCACATAATTTTATTTCCGAGTCTGAATATAGGGACAGGCACAAAGTCTAGCAGCATGCAATTATTTTGTAACACAACAGTCGCCCATCTGTTTGGTCACCACACTTGATGTTGATCATGTTCAACATGGCTTTCAAGAGCTAGTGCTCTCAGTTTCAGACTCATTCAATGCCACCATCACTTTGGTTTGTGTCCTTGAGGCCTCATGCTTTCTTTCTTCTTCTTTTTTTTCTCTTTCTATTCTTGCTACAGTGATTAGTAGTGTTGATAGACCTGGTGTGTGGGGGAGGGGTTGGTTGGTTTACTTAGTTACTTTTTGGATGTTAACATTTCAGCAGGACAAAGCACACTTTCAGAATTGTCTTACACCACTTCAAAACACAAATCACTAAATCAAAAGCTTGTGTAATTCACTGTTGTGTTACAACCAAAACAATGTCAAAAACCAACCATCCATCAGTCTGTCAAATAATCAATGCACAATAGCACATGTATGTTTTGGCACAGCCTGTAACCTTGTATTCTGAATCTGTAGGCCCTCACAACAGGAATCTGCTTAAAAGCTAAATTGCTTGTGAAGCAGGGCACGGTGACCTTGGACCCACCCAGGAAACTGCATTAGCCAACACTATTGCACTTTTGCAATTATGAGTTAAAAACTAGGTAGAGGATCTGGAAAAAATTCAAGTGAATGGGTGAGAAGAAATTCCTGGCAGTGGGCAAAGTTTGCATAGCTATATTTTAACCTTCTCCAGGAACCTGTTTAACTAAATCAATGAACGGTAGTTAGCTATGCTAGCATGGTTATGCTTTTTATAGTTGTGAGTATGATTTAAGATTACAACTGTGATGGCATATGGCCATCTATATATTTAACTGTGACTGTGATCCCCAAGGATTTTCCTTTACATTCAGTACAAACTGACCTTTACTTCCAGTACAAACTAACTCCAAATAAATTAAATTTTCGGTCATAAACTGAAAAATATATGTTGCATAAAACCATAAGGCAATCATTATCCAGTGACAATATTTGCATTGATTTAATAATAATGGAATAATAATGAAACACTTTAAAGTGTCACTGTCAGTGATAATTTTTCCCAGGGAAAAAGAATGGCTCAAAGCATTTTGCATTAATTGCAATTTCCACATCATTACACCATCAAATGATGTTGCTGGTTTTTTGTTGTTGTTTTGTGTAAATTACAATCTCAAAGTGCACTGAAGTGCACACACACACACACACACACACAAGTATAACTTCAGCCACCAAGAGGATCAGTCAGACTCCCTTTCTGGATGCAGTTATTACAAGGTACTGCAAATCATCATCATACTCATAGTGTAATGAGTACACATCAATTACCTCTAGGAGCTCATGGCATAGAATTGGAAACCTGAAACACTGAAAATATATTTTATTATGTTTGGAGTGTTTGGGTTTTGTTTGTTTCCAATTTATCCATTGGCTGTGTATGATGATCTAGGAATTCCTAAATCATCATACACAGCCAATGGATAAATTGGAAACAAACAAAACCCAAACACCCCAAACATAATATATTATGGGAGAAAAAACCTCCAAGTGCCACATAAAGGACAGCCAAACAAATATCAGACAGAACCATGTCAAAGGTTTTAAGTTTAGAAACAACAGCAGCAAAATGATGCAATCCTAAAACAACAGCGCTATACAAACAAAGCATACATGTATACAATGTACACAAGCACATTTGTTGCTGATTTGCAGTTTTGCAGCTTACCATTTTAGGCTGAGCAGTATTAAATGAATATTTAACATAAAAACACAGAAACAACATGAGGAGCTACTGTTAAACTGTCTGGGAGAAGTGCAGGTTTAATGTTGGTAGAAACTGACATAGGCAGTGACTACCACTGACCTCATTTGATGTTAGCCACCCCAGCCTGACACTGTGACAGCTGTCAAAGTTAGTTCTAACAACCCACTTCACGCCCCCACATCACAGAGACTGAGTTAGAGAGGAACTGCTTAAAACCTGTGATAAAAATGCATTGTCATACAGATCTGGACTTGTTTGCAAGCGTATAATAAGTGTGGGGGGTATATTTTGCATGAAAATGTGTTTTTACTGCATATTTGTGACCCCTGATAGTCATACTACTATTGCTAAGTTTTACTTTCACTTCTTCTACTTCAGTTCAAGGTCAAAATATATCATGTAGATGTGGCATCATGTGCTATATACATGTGTACGGGCAACGCACATGTCAGAAGTTTAGTGCATCAGTTCCCAGCCTATTGTGTGAGATACACATGTGTGTTTGTGTGTAGTACAGTAGTAATGATAAACACTGACATTACAAGCTACAACTGATAAAACTATATATTATATTATATATATATGATTACGGGTATGTTGACAACAGAAATATGAATGCAAGTGTTTGATTACTGGTATGTTGACAACAGAAATATGAATGCAAGTGTTTGACTTACAAGTTACATGATATATTAATTGTTATTCTGTGTAATGATCTGTTTCTGTATTATTATATATTATTTAATAATGATCAGTGTTTCTGTTGATAATCATGTGTTGTGCTCGGTACTGTTCGTTCTGACTGGGTAAAAAGCATTATCACTTTTGTAATTATGAGCAAAAGTTTCACTTTCTAATAACTTGTTTCAGTGTGTGATTTTTTTTTTTTTTTTAAATGCTTAGCATAGCATTTGTGATGATTAATAATAGAGTATTTCAGTATTGTCTACTTTCAGATTTACATCATTATGTATACATGTACATGAAATGCTGAATACAAATTATGCAAATAGTTTTTTATATTTTGTGCATGATCATGATGATGCAAAGTTATTATGTACAGAGAGCAGAAAAAGAAAGGGGGGAAACTGTTGACTGAATTTCTATCACATGTTAATTGAATTGTTATGTTGTGTACAGGAACTATCGTTAGAATGAAAACAAAGTTGAAGAAACCAGAAGATTTGTATAGTGCCCCATCTTCCCCATGAAGATTGAAGTGGAAGCAGAGAGCACTTTACTATAATTATAAACAGTTTATACTGGTTAGCAATAAACCACACACATGCATGCATGTACACACACACACACACACAAACACTGTAGCACACGCACACACATAGCACACTGACCCATGCACTCACGCACGCACTCACACACACACTTGCTCAAACGCACGCATATTATTATTTTTGTTACTTAGAAAATCATCATTTGATTAACACTAACAGTTTGAAACAATATAGTAATAGTATGTTGTACTTGTAGTATTTTCCAGTTACTTTTAGTTTTAATACGTGTGTACATGTATGTCATGTATGAAAATAATTTTGTACTGATATGATGAGTATTTTTGACACTGGTGAATGTGCTGCATAACACTTAACAGACTGTACCTTACAGTAATTAGTATGATTCTTTGTTTCAGGAATGGTCCAGAGCTCTTCAGCGCAAGGAGCTAGAGAAAGCTCTGCGGTCCCACTGGAGTCAGTTTGTGCCGCTGGTGTTTGCCCGAGGGCATGATGCGGAGAAGGAGCAGCGCTATGCCAACACCTTCCTCTTCCACCCGCTGGAGAAGTTTCTGTGTGGCGGCGAGCCCAGCGTCAAGTTTCAGGAGCTAAAAGAGATGGATGCTCCATCCCAGATCTGTGGACATGTCTTTCGAACGGGAGAACCCACTTACTCCTGCAGGTGTGTGCAGACAGATTTAATCATGGTTTTGTTCTGTCCTGTGTGGAAGAGCCCACTTACACCTGCAGGTACCTGTGGACAGATAGGCTTTTAATCATGGTTTGGCTTGTTCTGTCCTGTGCGGAAGAGCCCACTTACACCTGCAGGTACCTGTGGACAGATAGACATTTAATCATGGTTTGGCTTGTTCTGATAGACATTTAATCATGGTTTTGCTAGTTCTGTCCTGTGCGGAAGAGCCTACTTACACCTGCAGATGCGTGTGGACAGATAGACATTTAATCATGGTTTGGCTTGTTCTGTCCTGTGCGGAAGAGCCCACTTACACCTGCAGATGCGTGTGGACAGATAGGCTTTTAATCATGGTTTGGCTTGTTCTGTCCTGTGCGGAAGATCCCACTTACACCTGCAGGTACCTGTGGACAGATAGACATTTATTGATTTAATCATGGTTTGGCTTGTTCTGTCCTGTGCGAAAGAGCCCACTTACTCCTGCTGGTGCATGTGGACAGATAGACATTTAATCATGGTTTGGCTTGTTCTGTCCTGTGCGGAAGAGCCCACTTACACCTGCAGGTGCATGTGGACAGATAGGCTTTTAATCATGGTTTGGCTTGTTCTGTCCTGTGCGGAAGAGCCCACTTACACCTGCAGATGTGTGTGGACAGATAGGCTTTTAATCATGGTTTGGCTTGTTCTGTCCTGTGCGGAAGAGCCCACTTACACCTGCTGGTGTGTGCAGACAGGTAGACAGATTTAATCATGGGTTTAACTTTTGTTTTGTTTGGTCTTGTGGTGAAGAGCCCCCTTGCTCCTGCTTGATGTGTGCAGACAGATTTAATCATGTTTTGTTCTGTCCTGTGCTGAAGAGCCCACTTGCTCCTGTTTGGTGTGCAGACAGACAGATTTAATCATGTTTGGTTCTGTTCTGTGCTGAAGAGCCCATTTGCTCCTGCTGGTGTGTGCAGACAGATAGATTTAATCATGTTTGGTTCTGTTCTGTGCTGAAGAGCCCATTTGCTCCTGTTTGGTGTGCAGACAGATAGATTTAATCATGTTTGGTTCTGTTCTGTGCTGAAGAGCCCATTTGCTCTTGCTGGTGTGTGCAGACAGACAGATTTAATCATGTTTGGTTCTGTTCTGTGCTGAAGAGCCCACTTGCTCCTGTTTGGTGTGCAGACAGACAGATTTAATCATGTTTGGTTCTGTTCTATGCTGAAGAGCCCACTTGCTCCTGCTGGTGTGTGCAGACAGGCAGATTTAATCATGTTTGGTTCTGTTCTGTGCTGAAGAGCCCATTTGCTCCTGCTGGTGTGTGCAGACAGACAGATTTAATCATGTTTGGTTCAGTTCTGTTCTGTGCTGAAGAGCCCACTTACACCTGCAGGTGGTTTTGATTTGGTTTGTTCTTCCCTGTACTGGTTGTAGGGTGATATGTGAGTACTTTCTGTAACTGTAAGGTCATTTGAGCTAAGTTATTGGATTGATATTGCACTATACAACAGCTTTGTATTAATTATCAATTTTAAAGCAGTAATTTCAGAGCTGTTGTCTATACTGCATGCATGTTTGGTTGTCGTATATTGTTTTTACTTCATTCCTTTTGCAGGGATTGTGCAAATGACCCAACCTGTGTTCTATGCATCAACTGCTTCCAAAAGAGCAAACACAAAAACCACAAGTATAGGGTAAGAATACTAAGAAATAGTTTTTAGTCTTCATGTTCTTTGTGTTTGCTTGTTTGAGAATGAGAGAGAGAGTGTGTGTGTGTGTGTTTACTCACATCATTATGTAATAAGTTTAATAATGTAATAATGATTGGTGTTAGGATTTTGTTTTCATTCCAGCTGCTGTGACCATGATCAGATTTCAAGGTTGCTTTGCTGTTTTCAAGGTCAAGGTCATTTTGAGATTTCTGTAATAAAAATATGCTGCTTAAAACATATCTACTGAACTGCTGAGCTGATTCTTTTGCAACCAGGAGTTGCAAAATTCTACATTCTATATATATGTTCTAAAAGTTATGTTTTTTTCTGTACCTACTAGTACTACTGACCTCTTTGCAACCAAAAACTGTGGGCATAATAGAGTTGATAACATTTCAACTTATTTCCAGACACAAGGGGTGGGGGAGGGGGGGAGGTGCGTGGTGACAAGCTTTGTTGTTGTTTAAACTAAATTGCTGTTGAACCTGTGTCCAGATGAGCACATCAGGAGGCGGAGGTTACTGTGACTGCGGGGACCCGGAGGCATGGAAAACGGAACCTGTGTGTGAGACGCACCGAGCTGGAGCAGGACAAGGAGCAGACAGGGTAACTAGTTCTGTCCAGTTCTTCCCTACGTTCTCCCCACCACCCCTCAGATAGGGTAACCAGTTCTGTCCAGTTCTTCCCTTCCCACTCCCAACCACCCCTCAAATAGGGTAACCAGTTCTGTGCAGTTCTTCCCTACCTTCTCCCCACCAACCCTCAGATAGGGTAATCAGTTTTGTCCAGTTATTTCCTACTCTCCCCCCACCACCCCTCAGATAGGGTAACTAATTCAGTTCTTCCCTACACTCACCACCACCCCTCAGATGGGGTAACCAGTTCTGTTCAGTTTTCCTCCCCTCTCCCCTCCACCCCCAAGATAGGGTAACCAGTTCTGTTAATTTCTTTCCTACCCTCTCTCCACCCCCCACCCCCATCCCCCCCCAAGGTAGGGTAACCAGTTCTGTCCAGTTCTTTCCTACCCTCTCCCCTCCACCCCTTAGATAGGGTAACCGGTTCTGTCCAGTTCCTTCCTATTCTCTCCCCACCACCCCTGCTGTAATGTCATTTAGATGTGAACATAGTATGCATACTTTGCCCCCTTCTCTCTCTCTCTCTCTCTCTGTTTCTCTCTTTCTCTCTCTCTCTCTCTCTCTCTCTCTCTCTCCTCTCTCTCTCTCTCTCTCTCTCTCTCTCTCTCTCTCCTCCCCACTCCCGCTCTCTCATCTGCCTCTGTCGGTCTCAGCCCTCACTCTCTTGGTTTCTGTCTGTCCATCTCTGTCTCTTTCTTTCTTTAGTCGTCCTTTCCTTTGCCATCTTCCTTGGGGTTCTCCTTGATCACTTGCTTCTCATCTTTTCTTCTCCTCCTCCTTATCCCTTCTTTCCCTGCATGCTGAATCTTTGTCTCTGTTGCTTCTTGTGTGATTCTTCACCTTGATCTCCTCCTCCTCCTCCTCTCTCTTTTCTCCTTCCCCACTTCCTCCTCCTCTTCGTCTCATATCATTGGGTGCTTTGCTAGTAAAGCTAAAGTGTAGTACTTTTCCGCCAGTCTGCACATGGTGCTCCTGTAGTGCTGGTAAAGTGTATGCTCCTGTAGTGTTGGTAAAAGTGTAACACTTTTCTGCCAGTCTGCACATGGTGCTCCTGTAGTGCTGGTGAAGTGTATGCTCCTGTAGTGTTGGTAAAACTAAAAGTGTAACACTTTTCTGCCAGTCTGCACATGGCGCTCCTGTAGTGCTGGTAAAGTGTATGCTCCTGTACTGTTGGTAAAAGTGTAACACTTTTCTGCCAGTCTGCACATGGCGCTCCTGTAGTGTTGGTAAAAAGTGTAGCACTTTTTCATCAGTCTGCACGTGGTGCTTCTGTGGTGTTGGTAAAAGTGTAGCACTTTTCTGCCAGTCTGCACAAGGTGCTCCTGCAGTACTGGTATCAATCGCAACATCAGTCTACACATGATGCTCCTGTTTGTGCCAATGACCAGAATCCAATGGACAACCTGCCAGAGGACCTGAAGGTGCGAGCCAACTCGCTGTTTGTGTCTGTGCTGCGCTACATTGTGGACCTGCTGGTCTGGGACAAGGGCAGCTCTCTGCCCGATGGCATGCAGCCCGAGGGGGAGCTCGACGACCAGTACCACTGCATGCTCTTCAACGACGAAGTGCACACCTATGACCAGGTGATGCTTCCCTTTCTCTGCCAGTGGGGGTGGTGCCAGGGGTAGGGTGGTACCTTCAGTGTGAGGGTAGGAGACAGTCTTGCCCCTTTGGTGGGGGTTGGTCTTTAAAAATATGGTGTAAATAACAGGTTGAATGAACTTAAAAGATATTAATTACAAACAAAAAACCCACACCATATTTATCTGGTTTTAAATCACAGAGCGCCATACCATTGGCTTTGCATGTGCATTATATGTTTTGCTGGCTGTTAGCTTAGGATGATACTTAAGAATACTCATGAAGCAGGTCAGGTTGGGTCACAGAATCAAAAGCAAGGTTGGGTTCTGTATTGACATGGGGTCATTCTTAATGACCTAGGTCATGGCGGGTCACAAGATAGACTCCAGTGCCTACTAACTTTGATCTTTCATCTCACCGTATGTTGATTCACTCCCTTTTTTAAAAATAGGGCATCGTGTTATGCTTGGAATGCCCCCCCCCCCCCCCACCCCCCGAAAAAAGAAGAAGCAATAAACCCTAGCACTGGTACACATATGATTTAAATGTTTCCATTGGCATTCTTGATTGATTGACCATTCTGTAATCTGCAAAGAACCTTCAAAGTCAAGTCCAACCTTGCTTTCAATGTCATGACACGCTGTAACCTAGCTTGCTAAGAACGACCCATATGTCAGTACAGAGGGAGAGCACTTCTCTGAAAAACCAATGGGTAAACATAATCCAGTGTGGTCACTGCCTGGATGGGTGACCATTACATGCTGGACTTAGCGCCCGCCCTTGAGACTTCTCTGGAGTCAAAGTCTGTGCAGACTCAACAGAAAGTCCTTTGGGTGATACTGTAAAGTTTTGAACAAAGTCCCCTGTGTGTATACGCATGCCAAAAAATCACATAATTATGTTAAAGATCCTGTGGTATGGTGAGGTCAAACCCTAGTGCTGGTAGCTCAGCATGTGAGTGTCTGAATGATAGGGGACTGTACACATTTTTGCATGTGTTTGCAGGAAAACAGTTGCACACACAAAGTCTCATTTGGCCTTGAAGGATTTGCAACAGATCAGAAAGCAAGCGCTACTATGTGTGGCACTTTTGTTAGCCCAAACCACAGCCACCGATTTTGGTGCCTGGTCAGCCAGCAGGCTTAGCCAATGATCTGATGCCATCGTGGAGGCCCATCTTGGTCAGCAGTCGAAACTGAAATGAAAACGCAGTTCAGTGTTACTAGAGAGCAAAACATTTAGCTGAGAATAACATTCTGTTTGATGCCCAAACAGTTAAGGTCTAGTTCAACTAAGGATTGAAATATCTTCCCTTTGTTGTTGTTGTATGCTCCCTTTTTGAAGCATTTAATCACAATGAAAGTTATTCTTGCATCCAGGTGATCAACACACTTCAGCGAGCAATTGACTGCACCAACCGACAGGCCATTGACTTTGCTACTATTGTTGACAGAGAGGTAAATTGCTGCTGTATTTACCTTTTTTCTCCTCTTGCTGTCTGTCTGTCTGTCTGTCTGTCTGTCTGTCTGTCTCTTCTCTCTCTCTCTCTCTCTCTCTCTCTCTCTCTCTCTCTCTCTCTCTCTCTCTCATGTATAACATTTCACTCTCATTCATGCCTATATGTATATAAATAATGCATATAATTTGATATCTACTCATCAGTAGTTTAGCAAGGACTAGTTGTTAGACAGGTTTTTGACCGAACCTAAACTACAGTCCTTGTAAAATAAAGTTTTTGAGTTCTCTCTCTCTCGCTCTCACTTCCACCTCACCCCAGATTTCCTCTTTCGTGTGTGGTGAATTAAAGAGTTTGCTGATGTTTTAGACTTCATTCAGTGCCAGGGTGGGCAACTCTTTTTCAGTGACTGGAGTAATTTTCTCATGTCCGCTGGAAGAAGAGATAGGCAAAAGAGAAACACAATAATGCTGAATGTATGATACTAGATCCAGTGCATCACTGTACAGTGACATCTTAACCACATTTGTAAATATGTTGTTTTAGGGACGCTCCTCTGTACGACAAGGGTCAGCAGGCAATTGTGAAAAAGCTAAAGAGATCATTGAGGTAAGTGTTTGATGTGTTCTTTTCCCCCTCTTTTTTGTGTGTTTTGTTTTCACTGTGAAGCCCTTGTAGCAGGGTGTTACTTGCAGTTTGCAATCAGTTTGTTGTGTGTATTGGCTGTTTGGTTTGTGCTGTTTGATCCTGACATAGGAGTCGCACTAATGGTTACTGTTAAGCATCATTTGCCTTCCAGTTACATCGCTTACATGTTGCTTTTTTGACTTCCATTTTTGACTTGCTTGCTTGTCACTGTGATTGAGGGCATGCTTCATCTTCTGTTGGCTCTATTGTGTTTGACAGCGATGCACCTCACGCCATGGTAGCAAGCCCTTGAAGGTGATGGTGATGCACAACATGCTGGTGGCGCATCAGACCTTCGTCCTTCGCTGCATCGACTGGCTGCAGAATGTCACCAACAAGACAGGTAAGGCCTTTTTTTCTCACCTCTGTTACATGTGTGACACACTCTGGCTGTGCTGGTATTGTTTCATGTGTGTGTGATTCACTCTGGCTGTGTTGGTATTGTTTCATGTGTGTGTGATTCACTCTGGCTGTGTTGGTATTGTTTCATGTGTGTGTGATTCACTCTGGCTGTGTTGGTATTGTGTCTTGTGTGTGTGATTCACTCTGGCTGTTTTGGTATTGTGTCTTGTGTGTGTGATTCACTCTGGCTGTGTTGGTATTGTGTCTTGTGTGTGTGATTCACTCTGGCTGTGTTGGTATTGTGTCTTGTGTGTGTGATTCACTCTGGCTGTGTTGGTATTGTGTCGTGTGTGTGATTCACTCTGGCTGTGTTGGTATTGTGTCTTGTGTGTGTGATTCACTCTGGCAGTGTTGCTATTGTCATGTGTGTGTGACTCACTCTGTGGTGGTATTGTCATGTGTGTGTGTGATTCACTCTGGCAGTGTTGCTATTGTGTCATGTGTGTGTGTGACTCACTCTGACTGTTGGTTATTGTCATGTGTGTGTGATTCACTCTGGATGTGTTGCTTTTGTGTCATGTGTGTGTGATTCACTCTGTGTTGCTTTTGTGTCATGTGTGTGTGACTCACTCTGGCTGTGTTGGTATTGTGTCATGGGGGTGTGATTCTGTTGTGTAACACGTGCGACTCACTCTGGCTGTTGTTGTTCCAGACGGCCTGCGGCGCTTGTTCTGCATGCTGTCCATGCAGGAGATCGACGGAGGCCTGTCACTGATGGAGCGCCTCATTCTGGCTGACACACAGCTGTGGAAAGGTCAGTCACCACAAGGTCACTCTTAGATCACCATGGGCTCCTGGATTCCCTACAAAGACAAATTCTCTCTGCTTGTTTGTCATTTTGCCACTTGTACTGCTTTGCCCTGGTTTTCACTTGGACCAGTTCCCACCCATGTGTGCCTGTGTGTGTGTGAGAGAGAGAGAGAGAGAGAGAGAGAGAGAGAGGAGTAATATAGAAGTTGAATAAATACATGTTATGTTTAAAAGGTGGCAAACCAGGCAGTATAATTCAGAGCATGTCATAAATGCCTCTGATGTGTTGTGAAGATCATGTCAGCTTTAAGATGAGTTGTACATAATGGTCTTTACATCAGTGATACTGACAGGCTTGTTTTGTGTTGAGCCCTGAATTTTATGCAGTATACTGACATATTTGTTTCGTGATAGACCTCGAACTAGATTTGTTTTATGGTATTCTGCAGTACTTACAGACTTGATTTGTGAGTTGCCTTATCCTTTATGCAGTGGTACTTAAGACTTGTTTTATTTTGTGCCTTGGTGTTCATACAGTGGTACTTATAGACTTGGTTTGTTTTGTACCTTGGCATTCACACAGTGGTACTTAAGACTTGGTTTATTTTGTATCTTGTCCTTTATGCGGAGGTTCTTACAGACTTCGTTTGTTTTGTATCTTGGCATTCATGCAGTGTTACTTACAGACTTGATTTATTTTGTACCTTGGCATTCATGCAGTGTTACTTATAGACTTGATTTGTTTTGTACCTTGGCATTCATGCAGTGTTACTTATTGGGCGATTCAGGCGGGGTTGTTAACTCCCTTGATTTTTGCCTGGCATCGCTTAAGTCCCTTGGCTGCTTTTACTTCCGGTGCGTACTTTCTTCACAATGGAAGGCTGTGACAGTGAATTTGTGTACAGGATGTCCCAAAACGTTTTTCTATGAACTCGTGATCTTCTGTTCAGCCAAAAATTGACGCAGACATTTTTTTCCACCCTCCATCCCCTTTCCACGGTAATTTTTGCAACTGCAACAGTATTGGCATTTGTACTGCTTCGCGATTCTAGATTCAACTTCCACTGTTATACACAGCGTGAAGCAACGCCTACTTAGAAATCGGCCCGGAAGTACGCTGCGACCTCTCGCGACGTCTTGCGCGAAAGATTACAGAGCCCATTCACTCTAGCAAACCAGCTTCACTGAATCGCCCAATAGACTTGGTTTGTGATGTACCTCGACGTTTCTGCAGGGGTTCATGCAGTTTTGTGTTGTTTTTGTACCTTGGCCTTTCTGCAGCGGTACTCACAGATTTTTTTTCTTCTTTCAGTGGCTAGGACCATGAGTCACCAGCTCCTCATGTCTGGGTAAGCATTGTTTCTTCTGCTAAGTACTTTTTCCTTCTTTGCTCTTTTACTCTCTTTTTTAGGGTAAAAATGTCAGGTGCTTTATGCAACTTTTTATCTGTTGTAGAAAGTGTTTCTGAGCTGAAAAATGATCAAATGCTTGAGGTCAAGGTCACAGTGAACGTTCAGAATTTGAGTTAATGTTTGGATGGTATCTTCTGATGTGTTCAAGGTCAAGGCCACAGTGAACATTTAAAATTTCAGTTAATGTATGTTTGGTTGGTATCTTCTGAACTGCAGAACCTTTTGTAACCAAACTTGGTATATATACATCATCATAAGCTGGAGTGTCATGCACAAAAACAGATGTTGCTGTCTTCAAGGTCAAGGCCACAGTTTATAGACTGTAAACATGACTGTTTCTGTTATATCTTCTCTTGTGAGCTGGTTTGGCCTACAGCAAGGCATTAGGCTGGTAAGCAGAAGGACCTTGGTTCAATACCACTTCAGCTTTCCTCACTGTTCAAAAGTTGTGGTCTGTGGACACTGTCTTGTGATTTGTCCCACACAATTAATAAAACATTAAAATGGCTTTCATCACTGCCCACCTTAATGCAGGAGTCATTCTGGTGGTGACAGTGTAGCAATAGGGACACAATCTCCCTCTTCCCCCACCTCCATACCCCTTACCCCCTTCTCTAATAAGCCTTATTGTTTCTGTGGTTGTTAAGCACTATGTTTACTACTTACTTTATATCTTCTGAAGTGCTGATCATTTTGCTTCCAAACTTAGTTTGATGGGACATCATCATCATTCTTGGAAAAATATTGCTTCAGATTGGAAGTGTTCAAATTCAAGGTCACAGCAAAGTTCCAGAATTGTATTGAATGTTTGCCTAGACAATATCTTCTGAAATATTTGGCCTTTTGTTGCCAGATATAAGGTGATGCATCATGATGAGTCAAAGTGTTTTACAAACAAAAAAATTGTTTTGCTAGCATCAAGGTCAAGGACACAGTGAGGGCTAATATAATCAAAATATGATAGTTTTTGCAGATTCTTTTGATGCCAAACTTGGTTTGATGATGCATCACCATAAGCTGGAGTATCTTGTGAAAAGATTGGACTACTGTGTTCAAGGTCACAGTGATGGTTCAAAACTTGATTGAGTGTTTCTCAGCTCAGTATTTTCTGTGCCTCTGATATCTTTGCAATCAAACTAGGCATGTGGGTGTACTATAATTACTATTAACCACACCTTGTGCAAAAAAAGTGGGATGTTGTGTACGGACAATAACAGTGACTTACAGTGTCTAGAAATGATTTTGCTAATACCAAAATACCTGTCAGTGGGTATTTTGAAATGCAAAGCAACAAACCTTGGTTGGATCAAGCTTGTTTTGGTGGTGCATTATGGTCAGCCATTTTGGTGGGTCTCATTGTAACTTGCTCATAATGCTTTTAATGCCAACATTACATAGTTCAGTACAGTTCAGTTCAGGATGGTATCTAAGTGCTCAGGAAGCCCATATGTGCTCCACCCCATGTCTTAGAGTTTGCTCAGCATTGCCTTTGAAACAGTTCTGGCGTTGGTCTGGTTGATTGTAGCCCATTCTTGCCCTTTCAGAGGTTAAAATGACTGCTGTTGCAGGACTCAGGGGAGGTTAAAATGACTGCTGTTGCAGGACTCAGGGGAGGTTAAAATGACTGCTGTTGCAGGACTCAGGGGATCTTGCAGTCATCCAGGGACTTATTGTGTCTCCTGTGCCTTTAGAATAGTTCTGTAGATTGTCTGAACACGCAATAGTTCTGTAGATTGTCTGAACATGCAATAGTTCTGTAGATTGTCTGAACATGCAATAGTTCTGTAGATTGTTTGAACGTGCAGTAGTTCTGTAGATTGTCTGAACATGCAATAGTTCTGTAGATTGTCTGAACACGCAATAGTTCTGTAGATTGTCTGAACATGCAATAGTTCTGTAGATTGTCTGAACGTGCAGTAGTTCTGTAGATTGTCTGAACATGCAGTAGTTCTGTAGATTGTCTGAACATGCAATAGTTCTGTAGATTGTCTGAACACGCAATAGTTCTGTAGATTGTCTGAACGTGCAATAGTTCTGTAGATTGTCTGAACATGCAATAGTTCTGTAGATTGTTTGAACGTGCAGTAGTTCTGTAGATTGTCTGATCATGCAATAGTTCTGTAGATTGTCTGAACACGCAATAGTTCTGTAGATTGTCTGAACATGCAATAGTTCTGTAGATTGTCTGAACGTGCAGTAGTTCTGTAGATTGTCTGAACATGCAGTAGTTCTGTAGATTGTCTGAACATGCAATAGTTCTGTAGATTGTCTGAACACGCAATAGTTCTGTAGATTGTTTGAACGTGCAGTAGTTCTGTAGATTGTCTGAACGTGCAATAGTTCTGTAGATTGTCTGAACACGCAATAGTTCTGTAGATTGTCTGAACATGCAATAGTTCTGTAGATTGTCTGAACACGCAATAGTTCTGTAGATTGTCTGAACATGCAATAGTTCTGTAGATTGTCTGAACACACAATAGTTCTGTAGATTGTCTGAACATGCAATAGTTCTGTAGATTGATTGTCTGAACACACAATAGTTCTGTAGATTGTCTGAACACGCAATAGTTCTGTAGATTGTCTGAACACGCAATAGTTCTGTAGATTGTCTGAACATGCAATAGTTCTGTTGATTGTCTGAACACACAATAGTTCTGTAGATTGTCTGAACACGCAATAGTTCTGTAGATTGTCTGAACACGCAATAGTTCTGTAGATTGTCTGAACACACAACGATGGCATTTGATATTGTAAATGTGTACATTGTTCTTCTACAGAGTGCTGAAAGACCCAGAGTGCAAGAAGCAGTTTGCTGTGATCTTCACGAAGGTATTTTTGTATCAGTTTGTTTGTGTGTACATTGTTCTTATTGAAGACAGAAGCTATCCTAGGATCATTGATTACTTGCCAGACTGCATTTTGGAGGGCGTATCAAGATTATCATGGCTGATGTGGTCTTATGTTTATTAATTATAAGAATCAGTGGCAAAAGTAGGGTGTTTGTTGTATGGAAAGAGAGCCAAGCTTAACTTTAATAAGACATGCCTGTTGAATTCAAGTGTTGGATGATCATGAATAATTTGTAAATGTTTCTAATGGAAGCAGATGATGCATGTGCATGGACTTTGGCATCAATTTCTTGCAGATGAAGAACGGAAGCAGCAGCATTTCTTGTTGGTTTTTTGTATGCGCGTTGTATTTTTGAGCAAAGGAGGATTGCAGCTGTTTTTGTTTTTGTCTGTTTAAAAAAAACTTTTTCATATACTTTTTAACCCACTTGGCCCCAGACCAGCCGCTGCCCTTTCGCTACGAAATCCCATGTGAAGGGAAGTAACTGTCAAGTGATCCCGGTATACAACTTTAAAAATCAATAATAAACACCAAACAAAAAGTTTCATCTCACTTCGTATTTTTCACAGTTTGCAAATACTGTGTTCTTCTAGATTCAACAGGTTTAGATTTTTTTCACTCAAAAATAAAAGCATTAAAAAAAAAAAAATCCCTAGTCAGAAATGTTCGCATCTGAATGTCAGGTTTATTGTGCCAATGGAGTAACCCACTTTGCAAAATTTCCAGTTTGAATCTCCAGAGATGAAGCTCTGTGAGTTTGTTAGGGTACCCACGGTAAGCGTCTGAGCGAGATTTGCAGTTCAAATCTTAAAGGATGAAGCTCCGACGCCATTGCTAACAGTAGGGCTTTTGTTTACTTTCTTGCATCTATTGTGTGTCCATCTCACAACTTTGAAAATTCACAGCATCTCTCAGACTCCACTGAACTTCGAACAAAGGACATTGCCGGAAGTAGTAAACAATAGCGGAAATGAGGCTACAAGTTTCGCGAGAATCCCGTTCCTATTTGCATAAGCCAAGATGCTAGTATGAAGCATTGCTAGCTGGCCGCTACCAGGCAGTCTGGGGTTGCACTGTAAGGCAAAAGAGTGAGCTGTGACGGGCAGTCTGGGGCCAAGTGGGTTAACTCATTTAAGACACCACAAAATGATGCTCTTGGCTTCTGTAGATGGACTGTTTTTGCCTGTTTAAAAAAAATTGTCGTAAATAAACTACTAATACGATAAACACATACATTTTTAGAAAGCTTAGGGTGTGTACTTATCAGATAAGTAGTCCATAGAGTCATAGCAAATACCTTTCTGTGTCGCAACAGCAAAGTAGGAACTATCCAAACACAGTTTAAAAAAAAAATTGTTCTTTTATTCTACTGGTTGCAGTGATGAAAATGAAGATGTCATTATCACTGTCACTTGAGCCTGCCTCAAGATCTACTGACACAAACCGCTCGCCAGAATCAACAGTGTTCTCTTCAGAACCACTGTCAGAAAAATCTTCTAGATCTGAGCCATCATTCAGTGCTAATTCCACAGCTTCCCTCACTGTGTAATGCGTGTTCACCCTGCGTGCCACCATTGTGAAATGTACAACTTTCATCAGTTTGATACACGTGTTACAAACGCCAAAACACACAAAGGAACACTCAACTGGACTAAGGGGGATTACTGAAAGTGTCTGAAAATGTATGCGGTTAGTGTAATATAATTGCCTCTAATCAATGCGAAAGTCGGTAAGACTGTAAAAAATCGTTAATTCTTACCACGTCCGAAGACGTGGATCGTCATCAAGCGTACTGCTAATTCCTGCGTCTTAAGACGCGGAAAGCCTTGAAAGAGTTAGACAGCAACATGTGGAAGTAGAATGTAAAAGTGGGGGGTTGGAGTTGCTTGTGTCAGTTTGAGGTCTAGCACCAATATGACGCATGTTAGGCCCTGGATTGCCGTCTTCCACTGCCTCTCCTCCCTGAATTGTAAAGGACATGATCTGAAAATCAAAATCAAAGGCAGCTGCCCATGTGAAGGGGATGTGGTACATGCAAATGCAGGAAAATGCTGCATGTGCAAACATCTCACCCAGTTTTGAGGCTTAAACCTCAGATATTACTGTTAGTGAATGAACGCAAGAAAATGTGTTTCAAGAAAATAAAAAACAAACTCTTTGGAAGCATCTACCTACCCCAACCCCTTACACCCTCCCCTACCCACCCACTCCCCATAAAAAAAAAAAAATCCTTTAACTAGGGAGTTTGATGATGTGGAAAATTTAAGCTGCTTTCTCTTAAATGCTAATATTTTGGCTACTGGAATAGTTTGTGATGAAATAAATATAAATAATACATTTTAAAAGTTGCGTTTTTTACCCAGTTTTAATGTTACATTATGTCACATGATTTTGAAATATAACAGATTTAACAATGGCTTAATCTGATCTGGTATATCAAATAAATGTTAACCCCTTCACTGTCCCAGCCTGTAAAATATCTGGGCTGAAAGGTGCTCACGCCTGCAAACAGTATATTTGATGGTGCTATAAGTATAACAAATCTACTTTTGGTACTGTGCATCTTTATAGAAGTCCTTTCACATGTGCTCATGCGAAGGGGGGAAAAGCTTTAATGATTTCAAGTTTGGCACTTTTATTCGTCGTTTTACGAGTGACGGCGCAGCAAGCATGGCAGTGAAAGGGTTAAGCAGAGAAAGAAATATAAAGGTAAAAGTTATTTGTAAAAAATGAAAGAAAAAGGGATGTTTTTAAAAATAGTTTGTTGCAGTTGTGGAAATGGAAAAAAATGTCAGCATGGAAGGCTTACGGCATGCTTGAGCTCAGTTGATGTTGATGGTGTTGATGGATGACCTGTTTGTCTCACAGCGCTATGCACAGATGACGGAAGATTTTATCAGCGACGACCATGATCACGACGTCTCAGTTTCCTCCCTTTCTGTTCAAATCTTTACCGTTCCAAGTCTGGTAGGTCTCTTGGTGAAGAAATGCGTTACCATGACAACGTTTTTTCTCACAACACCTGCAAAGGGAGGTTTCAGTCTTGCTGCCAAACCTGGTTGTATTCCATGGAACAGTTTTTTTTCATTTCTTTTGCTAAATAGTTGATGATGGAATGTAACTCTTTCAACTGAAAGTAAGCATTGCATTCATACTGTACCAGACAAGGCATTGGCAGCAGGCATTGAAGCGCCATTTTGCTTTGCGGATTGCCAAACAGATTTTCTTTGCGTTTCCAATTATCACATTCTGTCGTTATCATTTTCCATGGCATTGTCTGGTCCAGAAATAAAAAGGAAGGTAACTGTTTTTATGCAATTTGCATTTTTGGTCAGTTTTTGAAGCTTATTTACAACCAGAAAATTGGAGCAGCAAGGAAGGTCTGTCTGTGTGTCTGACAGGGACACACTGTGCTTGCCGTTTCTTTGATTTTCCTCGTTTCTTTCCCTGACTTCCTTGTCTGGTTTTTGTTTTTGTAGCGCTATGCCAGTCTGGTGGCAGACTTTGTTGCGGACGATCATTTCCGGTCCGTGTCCATTACCTCAATCTCAGTGCAAATTTTCACAGTACCCACCTTGGTAGGTGCAACACCTCACCGCCTCTCCAGTTTCTTGTTTCTCCTCTCGCTCTGTCTCCTTGACATGACTTAGCCTAGTGTACATCTTTTGTTTTAACCGTTTCGCTTTTTTTGGTTTTGGGTTTGATGTACAGTATGTCTCTGAGCTGCTTTAAATGGTGTGTGGCTCCTGCCTTTCTGGGGGATGGGGTGGGGTGGAGGGGTCTTTTTTTTTCCCTTTCTCCCCCACTCCTTTTGCAAGCAGGTAGTGCAAAGAAGATAGGAGAAAAGAAAAGAAAAACAGAAACTGGTCCATATATATGTGAGTGGGAATAAATGGTAGGATCCTGCCTCAGTCTCTCAGCGTATCTGCTTACTAATGAACGATCTAACGATACTAAAAAAATCAGAAAATCCGGGGTGGGGGTCACAACTGTTTGGGTGTTGCTGCTTCATTTGTATTGTTTATGAGTTTTCTCTTGATTTGCTTTTGTATGATTTCCCTCTGACTTACCCAAAGTGGATGGGCGGCACTTGGCTTTGCTGACATTACTCACTGGTTTGATTTTTAATGAACCTGTTCCTAACTCCCTCAGACCTGTTTTCTTTGTTTCCTTCTGTGGTGGCATGCACTTGACTTGTTTACTGGAGAGTGAGTTGCTTGGGTTTGTAGTTGGTGTGTTTCTGTTGACATCAGGTTTGGGTTTTGTTTCATTTGATATTATCCTTTGTTGCTGTTTAGTCTAGTGGAAGACTTAGTTCAGCTGTGTGACTTGAGAGACAACATCACTGGAAAACTTGCTCCATCAGTGTGACTTGATAGACAACATCACTGGAAAACTTGCTCCATCTGTGTGACTTGATAGACAACATCACTGGAAAACTTGCTCCATCTGTGTGATGTGAGAGACAACATCACTGGAAAACTTGCTCCATCTGTGTGACTTGATAGACAACATCATTGGAAAACTTGCTCCATCTGTGTGACTTGGTAGACAACATCACTGGAAAACTTGCTCCATCTGTGTGACTTGATAGACAACATCACTGGAAAACTTGCTCAATCTGTGCAGCTGGAGGGGCAACATTTACAACAATCTTCCTCTTCTTTTTCTGTGTTATAACCAGTTTGAGGAAAGGATCCACATCGGGAGCACATGCTTCCATGCTTTCTGAGAGTTCTGACTGCCTTGTTCGCAACAGCTTGCTTGGAACATCTCCGGAACAGCAGGTTGCCATTGTTGCATACTCTCAGAGCAAGCCTGCCCACTGCCATCTCCTCAGCCTGGGTGGATGTGAAGCGAGGGTGGAGTCTGCTGATGCTGTGCCAGGAGTATCGAGTTCCACAGGAGCTGGCTAAAGGGAGGGAGTTCCCTGCCCATAAGACGTTCGCGGCGAAGCATTTCCCACTTGCAAAAAAGACGTCATGGGACGCCCTGCTTGAACTCTGGCTGTTTGTGCATGCTTGTGAGAGGCCAAGTTCTTGAAAAATGAATCTTTCTGGCTAGCCGTCTGCACGGCTCTTTTGGGAAAAGACTGAAACTGCTGCACACATTCTTTGGCGGGGAAAGGGTTAAGAGAATTGTTCATGATTGTATAGGTCTTGGTGACTGCATCAGCCCTCTTTGTGGTTTGAAGAGTCTGAAGGGCTGACCGTGGGACGAGGGCTGCAGAGCTGGTTGTGGTTCCAGTGTCCAGTCTTATACACCATGGCTGATCTTCGTCGTACCTTTCTTTCTTTTTCGTTCTTTCTTTCCTTGTTCATGGGCACAGTGAAGGTCATCGACCTTTTTCTGGTACATCTGTCCAAGCTCTGTAGGCTGTCTGGGGGTTGGCTGAATCAGTTCTCTGAGTTGGGGTTTTGAATTTGTTGACGGGATTCTGGTTGTGTCAACAGCACACCACCACATACCTGTTTTGGAGCTTCCTGAACTCGCTTTGTCCAGTTTGACTTTTCATCATTGCCATTCACTGATTCAGTGATTGTGGCAGCAGATTCAGTCATTGTGGCAGATTCATTGATTTTGGCAGATTCAGTCATTGTGGCAGATTCAGTTATTCAGTGATTGTGGCAGATTCAGTTATTCAGTCATTGTGGCAGATTCAATCATTGTGGCAGATTCAGTGATTGTGGAAGATTCAGTGATTGTAGAAGATTCAGTTATTCAGACATTTTGGCAGATTCAGTCATTGTGGAAGATTCAGACATTGTGGCAGATTCAGTTATTCAGTGTTTGTGGCAGATTCAGTTATTCAGTCATTGTGGCAGATTCAGTTATTCAGACATTGTGGCAGATTCAGACATTGTGGCAGATTCAGATATTGTGGCAGATTCAGTGATTGTGGCAGATTCAGACATTGCGGCGGTTTCAGTGATTGTGGCAGATCCAGACATTGTGGCAGATTCAGACATTGTGGCAGATTCAGTTTTTCAGACATTGTGGCAGATTCAGACATTGTGGCAGATTCAGTGATTGTGGCAGATTCAGACATTGTGGCAGATTCAGTGATTCAGTCATTGTGGCAGATTCAGACATTGTGGCAGATTCAGTCATTGTGGCAGAGTCATCTCTGTATAAATTATTGGTCTGGTTGAGTGATGAGTTGTCAGGCACACGACGAAACTAACATTGGTGGGGATGCAGCGCTGTTGCGGTAGCCTCCAGTCTGGCGTGCTGCTGATGCCTGTTCCATGTGCTGGTGCAACAAGGGAGCCAAACACACAAGAGATTCAAAAGAACGCTCATTTATTATGACATAGACGGCACAATGCAAATTTTCGGGGATGCAAGTTTTCCCTGAAAATTGTTCTTTTGAATCTTTTGTGTGTTTTGATCTTATTTTAGAACGCTGGTAGTCATTCTCGTTACAGATTTTTGCAGCAAGGGATGTTTCTCTCAGAGTTGGCTTTCAGTGTTTGCACAGCCCCCGTGTGCAGTAACATGCAGTAACGGCCATCTGCATTTTAAAAATCCCTGGCATTGTAAACCATATTATCATGTGGACACCAGAAAATACAGCACACGTTAAATCAACACTCAAAGACTGTCGTCTGGAGTACTGGGGTGCACTGGGGAAAAAATCAGCAGTGCTGCCTCCTTAAGAAGAGAATTAAGTAAGTAAATTGGTGTTTTACGCCCAGTCAACCAGTGCAGTTATATTAGGGCAATCCTTAAGACGAGGATCACAGAAGAAGCAGTGACAGCAAAGAGACAGTAGACACAAACGCAGGTGAAATGCGTGTTCTGAGACTCCGGAGAGCAGGAGCACCTGACTGGGCTGGAGCTGTGGATCCTTCCAGCTTGCCTCCGCTTTGCTTGCCAGTCGTGTGGCATCGCCTGGCCCCCCTGCCTTGAGAATCCATTCAGTGCCGCTGTTGACATGTCTGTCAACTCTCCTGAAAAGTGTATCATCAGCGGGAGCTGCCACAAGTATAATTTTTGTCATGACAAAAGTTTTGTCGCAGCAAATGTGTGACAAGTTTGTTGCGACAAAACACATCTTTTGTTGCGACAAAAGTATACTTTGTCATAACAGAAGTTTGTCGTGGCAAGCATACTTTTGTCACAACAAAAGACATGTTTTGTAATGACAAAAATGATCCTTGTGGCAGCTCCCGCCAATGATAAAAGTGTGAATCTCTGTAACGATCAGTGTAACTGTGAGGCCATGCTTTCAGTATGAATTGTTGAGGCTTTTGCTCATCTTGTTCACTTTTTTCTTTCTCTTTTTCACTTTTTTTTCTTTCTTTCTTTTTCTGCTTACGTTCCAGCTTTTATTTTTCTGTTGGCACAGCTGTTATAAATGTCTGCCATTTTTTTCTTGCTTCAGTTGATATTTTCCATAGTTTTAACAGAGGAACATGATTTAAAGTTGATTCTTGTCTTTTGCCTTTTGTCTTGTATTCACAAGTGATCTATGCGCTGGTGCTAACATATTTATAACAATTATGCTAGCCTGTCTGTCTGTATTCAGCATGGCTGAAATACTTAGCAGCCAGCATTTTCTCAGGCATTCAATTGGGGAGCTTTCAAACTGAGCATAATAGAAATTTTGATGAAGAGTTACATGTTAATATCATGTGTAATGTTGGTAACCTTGACCTGTTTTCAGGGTCGTGGCTACTTTCATGAAAATGATAAACTTGTGCAAATACTCTGAAATAGAGTGGTTATGTGAAATGTAGGCTATGGTAGTCTTACAAGTTCCTTCTGTCTGTCTGTCTGTCTCTTGTGTATGCATGAAAACATATACATACACACATGCTTGTAAAGTTGTACGTACCCATACACACACGCACGCACGCATGCATGCATGCATGCACACACACACACACTCACTGACCCCCCCCCACCCCCCCACCCCCCCACACACACACACTGACCAACACACGCATACATACACATTAAACACTGGATGGGGGAAAGAGGGGGGAGTCTGTGTACAGAAGTCAGATCATACAGATGCAGTGGAATCACCATAACCCTTTACATGAAAATCTGCAGAATTCAGACAAATTGATTTAAACCTCCCTGCCATTCGCTTTCCATTTGTTCCTCCAAGACAGTTTTCTGTTTGGATGACTGTAATTGTGGGGATCTCAGTTGCTTTGTTTTAAGGCAGTACCGCTGTTTCAACTTCCACTATACATACAAACACATATAAGTGTGTCAGACACAAATCCCCCCCCACCCCCCACCCCCCTTCTGCACACACACACACACACACACACACACACACACACAACACACACACACACACACACACACACACACACACACACACACTCTGACACACACACTACACCACACACCCTTACACTCACACACACAAACATGCAGTGGTTTTCTTGGGTGCATAATATTTGTACGGTTGAAAAGCAGATGTTAATATATGGACAGAAGTGTGGTTTTTGGCAGCTTGTATGCTGCTCTGCCTGCGTTGGAAAGCTGAGCCTGCACAGAAGTAAGTTTTACCATGCAGTATAAAAAATCTGTTGTTCTATAGTGTCTCTTGGGCAGCTGACCCAGGCCACTGGTCATCTTAGTGGTCATCTGTTCTGCAAAGACAAAAAATCCCCAGCCTGTCTTATAAATGCATTTATTTTTCAGGCACGCATGTTGATAGCAGAACATGACCTCCTTTCTGTCATCCTGAAAGTGTTCCTGAAGACCTGCAATGAGAAGAAAAATGGTCAGTACAACAACTCTTTCTGAGCCAGGTGATAGTTCGGATTTGAGTTTCAGGGTTTTCTTGAGAAATAATGGGATGTGGGGGGTCTTAATTTTTTTTTTAATCCACCCTTTCTGAACCATATAGTTCAGATTTGAGTTTCTGGAGTTTGTTGAAAAAGCAGTTAGGCTTTAAAAAAAAAAAAAGATTGGTCATTACGACTACAACACTTTCTCAGCCATGTTATAGAATTCAGATTTGAGTTTCGGGGTTTTGTTTAAAAAAAGGAAAGTGGTTTAAGAAAACATTTTAAAAAAAGATGATACAGCTATAACAACGCTTTCTGAACTATTTTATAGTAAAAACAACAAATAAAACTAAAAAAGATTCAGGTTTTATTCAAAAAAGGGGGGGGGGGGGGTAAAAACAAACAAAAATAAGACAGTGGGTGAGGCTTGAGGTTGAACTTAAAATCTGCAGTGTGACAACAACAAAAGTTTAAATGTGAAACAGAAGTCTTTTATTTGTAGTTTTGGTCCAGCATTTATCTGACACCAAAGGGAAATCCTTCATTAATTGTTCGCTCATCTCTCTTTTACCCAGTGTGTATTTAGCTGTTGATGTTTCAGACAAGGGAAAACTCTCCTTTGAACGAAATGACCGCAGCACCAACTTCAAACGAGCTTCTTACATGCTGTATGATCTTAAGTAAGTATATTTTAGCTACCATGATCATTTTCTATTTTGTGTGGCTGGATTTATCAGCTAGTAGGTATAGCTTTACCACTAGGTTGTGTTATGTGATATACCCTGATGTTTTTTGTTTTTGTTAGCTACCATGATCATTTTCTATTTTGTGTGGATGGATTTATCAGCTAGTAGGTATGGCTTTAGTTCTGACTTGTGGCTGTGTTGTGTGATATACCCAGATGTTGTTGTTTTTTAGCTACCATGATCATTTTCTATTTTACGTGGATGGATTTATCAGTTAATGGGTATGTTTGCTAGTTTAGCTTGTGGTTGTGTTATGTGATATACCCTGATGTTGTTTTTTTAGCTACCCATGATGTGATTTTCCCTGAGGTGTTCCTGCCTTGTCGTTAGAGTACTGTTTGCTAGGATTCACATTCTTGTCCTCATCCAAAGTAAGCTTTAGATGCGTGCCTTTCCCAACATTAACATAATGGTTTGGTGAAAATTTTGGTGGGTAGGGGAAGGGGGGAATGGGGGGGGGGGACGGATTTATAGTGCCCACTCTCTGAGGATTTCCATTGGTGGCTGAGACAAAGAATTGAAACATATTAGTTTTACGTGTCTCAATCTAAAGAAATGAAAATGTGTGTTTGGGGGGGGGGGGGGGGGGGTAGGACACAGTTACTTGTTAGTGTCTACAAATCCCAACTTTTGAAGAGAACAGAGAGATGAAGCAAAATCAAACCGAGGTCCTTCAGCTTACCAGCCCAGAACCTTACCGCTAGGCCAAATTGTCTCGCCTAGCCTAGATCATTGGCATGGGTCAGTGGAGCATGTTTTGATGCATTGGGGTGGATGGGGGGGAGGGGTTCTCTGATGCTGATACCCCAGATGTAGCCAGGTTTTAAAGTCACAGAAAGTAATGAGTGGTGTGGCCATGGTAATCTGTTTTGAAAGAAACGCCTATGTTGAGCTGTAGAGGGTCACTGCATGTGCTGTGATGTCTGTCAACCACCAGCTTGCGTATGTTCACCATGTTGCCTTTGTGCAGGTACGCATTGTTGTGCAAGCCATCGGAACCGTCAGAGTGGACAGATGAACTTCGCACCAGTTTTCTCAAGGGCTTCATTTCAATGCTTGGCTTACTCAAGATGATGCAGGTGATTTCATGCGTGTCCTAAACTTTAAGACTTTGACAGTAAAATCATACCAGTCATAAAACAAATGTATTTATTAATCTTTTCAGAACGAACCACAGTGTGAACGGGCCTTTAACCATTTTTCTCTTTGTGTGTGTCAACCTTTAGGGAATGGACACAGTGACCAGACAGACATCGCAGCACCTTGAGTTTGAACCCGAGTGGGAAGGGGCCTTTAACCTGCAGCTGAAGATGGAGGACAGTCTGGTGATGTTCACGGAGTGGTGTGCCTCTGATGTGAGTGGGGCTTGGACAGCTCATAGTCTGCTCTCTCTGGATGCAGCCACGCACAGCCAATCTCATGAGCTCTCTGGATGCAGCCACGCACAGCCTGTCTCATTAGCTCTCTCTGGATGCAGCCACGCACAGCCTGTCTCATTAGCTCTCTCTGGATGCAGCCACGCACAGCCTGTCTCATTAGCTTTCTCTGGATGCAGCCACGCACAGCCTGTCTCATTAGCTCTCTCTGGATGCAGCCACGCACAGCCATCTCATTAGCTCTTCTGGATGCAGCCAGCACAGCCTGTCTCATTAGCTCCTCTGGATGCAGCCACGCACAGCCAATCTCATTAGCTCTTCTGGATGCAGCCACGCACAGCCTGTCTCATTAGCTCTTTCTGGATGCAGCCACGCACAGCCTGTCTCATTAGCTCTCTCTGGATGCAGCCACGCACAGCCTGTCTCATTAGCTCTTTCTGGTGCAGCCAGCACAGCCGTCTCATTAGTTCGGGCAGCCACAGCCTGTCTCATTAGCTCTTTCTGGATGCAGCCACGCACAGCCAATCTCATTAGCTCTGGATGCAGCCACGCACAGCCTGTCTCATTAGCTCTTTCTGGATGCAGCCACCACAGCCAATCTCATTAGCTCTGGATGCAGCCACGCACAGCCTGTCTCATTAGCTCTTTCGGATGCAGCCACGCACAGCCAGTCTCATTAGCTCTCTCTGGATGCAGCCACGCACAGCCAATCTCATTAGCTCTCTCTGGGTGCAGCCACACACAGCCTGTCTCATTAGCTCTTTCTGGATGCAGCCACGCACAGCCTGTCTCATTAGCTCTCTCTGGATGCAGCCACACACAGCCAATCTCATTAGCTCTGGATGCAGCCACGCACAGCCTGTCTCATTAGCTCTTTCTGGATGCAGCCACGCACAGCCTGTCTCATTAGCTCTCTCTGGATGCAGCCACGCACAGCCAATCTCATTAGCTCTTTCTGGATGCAGCCACGCACAGCCAGTCTCATTAGCTCTCACTGGATGCAGCCACGCACAGCCAATCTCATTAGCTCTCTCTGGGTGCAGCCACACACAGCCAGTCTCATTAGCTCTTTCTGGATGCAGCCACGCACAGCCTGTCTCATTAGCTCTCTCTGGATGCAGCCACGCACAGCCAATCTCATTAGCTCTGGATGCAGCCACGCACAGCCTGTCTCATTAGCTCTTTCCGGATGCAGCCACGCACAGCCAGTCTCATTAGCTCTCTCTGGATGCAGCCACGCACAGCCAATCTCATTAGCTCTCTCTGGGTGCAGCCACACACAGCCTGTCTCATTAGCTCTTTCTGGATGCAGCCACGCACAGCCTGTCTCATTAGCTCTCTGGATGCAGCCACACACAGCCTGTCTCAATAGCTCTCTCTGGATGCAGCCACGCACAGCCAATCTCATTAGCTCTGGATGCAGCCACGCACAGCCTGTCTCATTAGCTCTTTCTGGATGCAGCCACACACAACCTGTCTCATTAGCTCTCTCTGGATGCAGCCACGCACAGTTTGTCAAATTAGCTCTTGTTTTGTTGGGTTCAGTTGGAATAACCATTTGGAAGGTCTTTGTTGATTGTGGTAGACTGTTACACTCACTGTATAATACATTCTCACAAAACTGTTGTTATTTCAGGCCTGCAGAAAAAACTGTGTGCCAGCTCACTGGGCTAATGAATATGAAAATCCACTGGCCTGATGGAATTAGTACCATCACAAGATTTTGCTCCCATGGAAATGATGGGGAAAATATTTTCTTAAAAATACTTTCAGATTTTCCATGAAAATTTAGCACTAGTTCACCAGGCTAGTGAATGTGAAAATCCACTAGCCTGGTTAAATTATTTGGCCAAAATATTTTCCCCAGAAAAATTGTTGAAAAAAATATTTCCATTTCCCATGAAAATTATGCACGAGCTCACCAGGCTGGTGAACATGAAAATCCTTTAGTGTAACAGCATTATTATGAGCCCACCTGTTTCCCCCCAAGAAAATTATCAGAGAAAAAATGTTTCCATTTCATGCTCAACCTTGTGTTTGCACTTTGAGACGAGGTAAAATAGTGATGACACTGCATTGCAGGAGATGCTGAACTTAATTTCTTCTCCAGTGATGTGAAAGTTGATAAATTCAGAGAACTCTATTGCAGAAGGTTGTTTGTGAAAGGACAGCCAGAGTTTGGGGTCGGAAAAGAGGGGAGGTAACTGATGTTGGTGGGCATTCATGAGGAGATTGACACAGATTCACACTCTTTAAAAAATAAATAAAAATGAAACACTGAAATGCCTTCTTCCAGGCCTGGAAAGCCATGGGAAAATGGCATTTTTGGCCAGGGTCTTGGAAAGTACTGGAATTTCATGATAATGGTCAACAGATAGTCTGCAGACTGTGGATTTGGAGAAGACGGAAAAAAAGGGGGAGGCTAGATCAGCGTGCTGTTTGTGTCATGTGACAAGAGTTACCATTTGTGAAATTGCGTTTGTGCTGTTAATATTTTCCATCAGCCATGAGCAGTTACTGGGCTGGCAAACTGGTCTAAAAGTTTTGGGAATTTTGAAGTAAAAGGTCCTGTGTAATGCTGATCAAGGTTTCAGGTGTTTTTTTGTTTTTGTTTCTTCAGCGTTACTTACTGATTGAAGCCTACAAGGAAACTATGGACAACCTCTACCAGTGTCGGGAGAAGATGGAGAAGGAGAAGTTGTCTGGTGGGTTGATGCATGGAATCACTTTTTCATAACCGATTGAAAACAGTATTTTAACAGAACTATTTAAGATTCTGCCTCTCTTGGTGTTTTCTCAGTGCATGTGTGTGTGTGTGTGTGTCTGGGGGGGTGTGTGTGTCTGTGTGTGTGTGTATGCATCAGGAGGGGGTTGGGGGGTGGAGAGAGGGGCTATTACAGTTAATTTATCTTTCTCCTGGTTTTGTGTAAGTTGTATAGTGTAAAACACATTGCGGTTCCCAAGAGTCAGCACTCAAGAAATCTCCCATTATTATTATTATTATATATGATTCTGTATAAGGATTGATGTAAATACAATTTAACTGTAGTTTCGTAAATCTCTAATTATCTTTTTAGGTCTGACATTTAATCTCATAGCTCATCTGATTCGATTACAATTCCATTGCAAGAGCTGTGTACTGATATTCATTTTAAATGCAGTATATCAGACTGACTCAGGTTTTGAATGTTAACAGAGTGCCTTCAGAATTGTAATTTTGTGTGCACAGTGCCAAACTTCAGGTCTGGGTATTTTATTTGGAAAATGGCTTTGTTAAAAAAGTTTCACGGAGGCCAAAAATAGGTTCTTAAAAATATCTGAAACTTGAAATGCAGGTTTTTTTGTTTGTTGTTGTTTTTGTTTGTTTTTTTAAAGCAGTAGAAGAAAGAAAAATAGTGACCAAAAATAGCTAATATGTGTCCATTGCATTTCTGGTGCAAGTTTTGCCACACCTTTCCCATTCCAAGCTTTGGCAGTTTTCTGTACTGAAATGCTGGACTTGTTGCCTATTGTCAGATTTTTCACGATTTGAATGTGGCCAGCATGGTTTCACTGTTACTGTTATTTTGAAAACGTGACTATTTCTGACAGTGGCCGGACATACAGCAAAGTGTCTGAAGCATGACGTCAGCTCTCAGCCTGTCTCCATTCATCTGCCGATCACTCGATTTCTTGCTTGTGAGTACACCTTTTTCTCATCTTGTCTGTCTTGCTTGTGGACAAAAATGTTCGGTACAGCTATATAAAACCACCAGGAATTTCACCCCCAGTTTTTTTCTCTTTGAAGCACAGTCCAAAATACAATACAAAAATGATGGACCAGCTTGTTTTCGAGGATTTCTTGTCCCGAGTTTATTTTCAAGCATTACAGTCTCAAGCAGGTCAGTGTCTGACGACCATTTGGGAGCCCTGGGGTGGTGTCTCACACTGTGAACCATTGTGTATCCAGAACCCTTGGGTGTGGTGGATATGACGGGGATAGAACCATGCCAAGAGGTTGAATCAGTGAGCGAATGTATTGTTATTGGACGGATGTATGCCGTATGAATGAAAGCTCCACAATGATGTGCCTGCCAAAAAAGCAACAACATTGTGTATCAAAGCTCTCAAACACTTATGATTAATCTTCATGTTGTTCTTTGCTCTGTTCACATTATGATTAATCTTCATGTTGTTCTTTGCTCTGTTCACATTATGATTAATCTTCATGTTGTTCTTTGCTATGTTCACATTATGATTAATCTTCATGTTGTTCTTTGCTCTGTTCACATGATTAATCTTCATGTTGTTCTTTGCTATGTTCACATTATGATTAATCTTCATGTTGTTCTTTGCTATGTTCACGTTATGATTAATCTTCATGTTCTTTGCTATGTTGACATTTTTTCCCTCTGATTATGTTTACAGCAATATATGTCCACCTGGATGAGTTTGGACTGAAGTACGACTCCCCAGAGTTGATGGTTCGGGTAAGTGTTGCTAGCCCAGCATTTTTTATTCATTGGGTGCACATGGTGAGGTTTTTGGGTAATGATGCTGACAATAATATTAGTGATGACGATAATGAGGAGATGGTGTGGCCAGGGTGGTGTAAACACTGGATTTTGAATCCGAAGGCTTCAGGTTCAAACCTGAGTTGGGCAGCAAGTAACCTTCATCCTGAGACAGAACCTTGATATAAAAATCATCACTAATGATTGTCCTATGGTATCACTGGTGATTGGCCATGCCATTGGTGGTCATTGTACATTGTCACTGGTGATTGTTAGTGTCATTGGTGATCATTCTACATCATCACTGGTGATTGTGTGTGTCATTGGTGGTCATTCTGCATCATCACTGGTGATTGTGTGTGTCATTGGTGATCATTCTTACATGTGATAGGCCATTCATGTGATAGTCCGTGTCATTCATGATCATTCAGCATCATCACTGGTAATTGTCCTACATCATCACAGATGATCATCAGCTTTCTCACTGTTGATTGTCCTGTGTTGTTGCTGGTGATTGTCCTTGTCATTTGTGATTGTCCTAATTTGGCCTGAATGATTGTCCTTTTTGTGTCTGATTGTTGTCCTGCCTACCACCTTATTCCTACTATTTGTCCCGCTGTGTCACTGTAGATTGTCCTCCCGTGCGTTTGGTTTTTGATTGTCCTACTGTGTCACTGGTGATTGTCTCACCTTGTTACTGATGATTGTCCCATTGTATCACTGTCGATGGTTGCTGTGCAGAAACGACTGGACGTGGTGGAGCTGATGGAGCCCGCTCTCAGAGTCCAGGTGTTGATAGCACAGACACAGGCCGGCATGTGGCGTCGCAATGGGTTCTCCCTGCTGAACCAGGTACGTCACAGGTGTGAAGTGTTCAGGTGTTGATAGCACAGACAGAGGCTGGCATGCTGGCAGTGGGTTCTCCCTGCTATTCCAGGTATGTCACAGGTGTGAAGTGTTCAGGTGTTGATAGCACAGACATAGGCTGGCATGCTGGCAGTGGGTTCTCCCTGCTAATCCAGGTATATCACAGGTGTGAAGTGTTCAGGTGTTGATAGCACAGACACAGGCCAGCATGACATTTGTTTAGTTTTTTAGTGCTGTGCCAGGCATGTGAAGTGTTCAGGTGTTACTACTAATGATAGCACAGACACAGACCAGCCATGGTGTTGCAGTGGGTTCTCCCCGTTGAACCAGGTATGTTTACATTTAAATACCAGCCTGGTTTAGTCAGAACTGCACATTTCCTCTCCTGTTTTGGTGGCTTTAGTTGTTTGCTCAGCCTCTTTGCTTTGCGTCGCTGTTTTGCCCCTTCTGCCTGCCTCTGATGCCAGATGTGCTTGTTGTGGGTTGCAGATCTACTTCTACCACAACGTGCGGTGCCGTGAAGAAATGTACAACAAAGACATTGTTATGCTGCAGGTCAGTTTGGGTGCTGTGCATACCCTTCTGGGGGGGGGGGGGGGGGGGGGGTATAATCAAATCAGCATATCCCTCTGGTTTGTTTTGTCCAGACAATATTTTTTTGAATCGTATAACCATTTTTTTAGAACCAGACTTTGTATGGTGGTGTATTATCACAAACTGGTGTCACGCAGGAAGACTGGATTACTGCCTTCAAGGTCAAGTTCACAGAATTCAGCTAAGGAAGTGACTTTGATCCTTGTCATTTGAGCTATTTAACTTTTTTTGCGAGCAAATTTTGTGTGATGATACATTATTATAAGCCAGCGTAGCATGCTGAAAGTTACAGTCGCTCTCTTCTTGGTCAGAGTCATGATGTGGGTTCGAATCCTCAAAAAAGTGTCTGTACCATATCCAGGCAATATCATCTGAGCCACTTAACCATCTGAAACAAGTTTTATATGGTGGTGCATGGTCATGACCTGGAGTGTTTATGTAAGAAGCTTGGATTAGAACAATCGGAATCAAGGTCATAGTGATGTCCAGTTTCTTAAAATACAACTGTTCCACTGTTATGAACTATTGAACATTTCGCAGCCATACCTTTAATGGCAACACAGTATTGTGAGGCAGGGCATTGTGCTGAAAGATTTGATTGTGACCTTCATGGCCAAGGTCACAGTGAGGGTTTAACTCCATGCAGACAGATTTGATTGTGACCTTCATGGCCAAGGTCACAGTGAGGGTTTAACTCCATGCAGAAAGATTTGATTGTGACCTTCATGGCCAAGGTCACAGTGAGGGTTTAACTCCATGCAGAAAGATTTGATTGTGACCTTCATGGCCAAGGTCACAGTGAGGGTTTAACTCCATGCAGAAAGATTTGATTGTGACCTTCATGGCCAAGGTCACAGTGAGGGTTTAACTCCATGCAGAAAGATTTGATTGTGACCTTCATGGCCAAGGTCACAGTGAGGGTTTAACTCCATGCAGAAAGATTTGATTATGGCCTTCATGGCCAAGGTCACAGTGAGGGTTTAACTCCATGCAGAAAGATTTGATTATGGCCTTCATGGCCAAGGTCACAGTGAGGGTTTAACTCCATGCAGAAAGATTTGATTGTGACCTTCATGGCCAAAGTCACATACAGACTCCATGCAGACAGATTTGATTATGACCTTCACGGCTAAGGTCACAGTGAGGGTTTGACTCCATGCAGACAGATTTGATTGCTAACTTCAAGGCCAAGGTCACAGTGAGAGTTTAACTCCTTTAAAAACAAAAGAGTGTTGGTGTAATGTATCACATTAAGCAAGAGTTGCCGTTTTTTGGCTATGTGCCATTTGATCTTGTATGATACGTGTTTGATGTTGCACTGATGTTTGTGGCCAGATCGCAGCATCCTTAATGGATCCTGACGAGTTCCTCGTCCACCTCCTCAACAAGTTCGGTCTGGTGGCCTGGACAAAGTGAGTTGCACACAAACTCACACGCACACACTTCTCACGTTGACAGCTTGGTCATCTGAAAATACTTCAAGTACTTTGTGCTCTCTGCTGAGTTGTTTAGGCCCCTGGGTCACCTACCATCTTTGTTTTGTTACCACTGTCCAGTTTAGTTTTCTTTTAGTCAGAATTGATGACAGATCTTTGACAGTTTGTTTTTGATAGAAGGATGCTTTAAAGGGAACCGCGTCTTGGTACCGTTTGTTTTTGGTAGAAGGATGCTTTAAAGGGAACCCTGTCTTGGTACCGTTTCTTTTTGGTAGAAGGATGCTTTAAAGGGAACCCCATCTTGTTACAGTTTGACTGACTCACAATGTCAGTGCCTATGTAGCTGCCACTGATACACTGGCAGCAGTGTAAGTGCATTTTAATATCATTCGTTATGGAGGAACACAGTCCTAATCAGATAGTGTCCATGAACCACAGCTATTGAAGGGAAAGGAGGGTGAAACTGAAACTGAACCAACATCCCTCTGTGCACCAGCCTAACATATTACCGCTGAAGGGAAAGAAGAGCCAAAGTGAAATTGAATCAATATCTGTCTGTGCACCAGCCTAACACCTTACCGCTGGGCCAAACCTGCCAGCAAGAACTTGTGCCTTTGCTTGGGGTCCTCTTTAGCATGTTAGCTCACCAGGCCCCACAGTAGCATGGTCATTATAAGGGTGTTGGCCTGCATGTTAGCTCACCGGGCCCCACAGTGGTATGGTCATTATAAAGGTGTTGGCCTGCATGTTAGCTCACCAGGCCCCACAGTGGTATGGTCATTATAAGGGTGTTGGCCTGCATGTTAGCTCACTGGGCCCCACAGTGGTATGGTCATTATAAAGGTGTTGGCCTGCATGTTAGCTCACCGGGCCCCACAGTGGTATGGTCATTATAAGGGTGTTGGCCTGCATGTTAGCTCACCGGGCCCCACAGTGGTATGGTCATTATAAGGGTGTTGGCCTGCATGTTAGCTCACCCGACCCCACAGTGGTATCTTCGTCATAGGGTTAAAGGTGTTGGCCTGCATGTTAGCTCACCGGGCCTCACAGTGGTATCTTCCTCATAGGGTTAAAGGTGTTGGCCTGCATGTTACCTCACCAGGTCCCACAGTGGTATCGTTGTCATAGGGTTAAAGGTGTTGGCCTGCATGTTAGCTCACCAGGCCCCACAGTGGTATCATCATTATAGGGTTAAAGGTGTTGGCCTGCATGTTAGCTCATCGGGCCTCACAGTGGTATCTTCCTCATACTCATAGGGTTAAAGGTGTTGGCCTGCATGTTAGCTCACCGGGCCCCACAGTGCTATCTTCGTCATAGGGTTAAAGATGTTGGCCTGCATGCTAGCTCACCAGGCCCCACAGTGGTATCATCATTATAGGGTTAAAGGTGTTGGCCTGCATGTTAGCTCACCAGGCCCCACAGTGGTATCATCATTATAGGGTTAAAGGTGTTGGCCTGCATGTTAGCTCACCAGGCCCCACAGTGGTATCATCTTTATAGGGTTAAAGGTGTTGGCCTGCATGTTAGCTCACCGGGCCCCACCGTGGTATCTTCATCATAGGGTTAAAGGTGTTGGCCTGCATGTTAGATCACTGGGCCCCACAGTGGTATCATCATTATAGGGTTAAAGGTGTTGGCCTGCATGTTAGCTCATTGGGCCTCACAGTGGTATCTTCCTCATACTCATAGGGTTAAAGGTGTTGGCCTGCATGTTAGCTCACCGGGCCCCACAGTGCTATCTTCGTCATAGGATTAAAGGTGTTGGCCTGCATGTTAGCTCACCAGGCCCCACAGTGGTATCATCATTATAGGGTTAAAGGTGTTGGCCTGCATGTTAGCTCACCAGGCCCCACAGTGGTATCATCATTATAGGGTTAAAGGTGTTGGCCTGCACGTTAGAGCCATTCACGGTCACTCAGCCTCAGGTGGGCTGGGTACCAGTGTGCAGAGGGGTTGCTGCTGCTGTTGCTGATGGGTCTGCGTTTGCTTTCAGGCCTGAGTACGACAACCCCACAGGGCAGGAGGACTTCCTGAGACAGACCGTCACACTGGCTGAGGAGTTCCTCACCTTGCTCATCATCATACTGGGTCAGTTCCACCATCATCGCTGGTGTGGGAGGTCGGGGGTACGGTCAGGCTGACCAAGGGGTTCCTTACACTGTTCACCATCATACTGGGTCACTTCCACCAATCATCATTTGGTATCGGGGGAGGGGGGGGGGGGGGGGGGGTTATTGTAGTACTATGGTACCTTGGTACTGTAGAGGGGTTCAGGGTTCTTCAGTATGGGTGACTTCCAAAAGTCATCATTGTATATGGGGGGGGGGGGGGGGGGTAGGTCAGGCTGCAGGGTTCCTTACACTGTTCATCATACTGGGTCACTTCCACCAATCATCATTGGTATGGGGGGGGGGGGGGGGTATTGTGATGACCTTAACTGTTCATCATCTATGGTCATTCACTTCTTTCAGACTGGGACAATCTCTTGTACCTTACACTGTTCATCATCCTACTGGGTCACTTCCACCAATCATCGGTAGTGTGGAGGGATGGGGGGTACAGTCAGACTGACCAAGGGGTTCCTTACACTGTTCATCATCGTACTGGGTCACTTCCACCAATCATCAGTAGTGGGGCAGTGATGGAGTTAAAGTACTGGGTCAGTTTGGCTTGGGGGGAAAAGGGGTCACTCTCATGGAGGAATGCTTCACACTATCTACACTGTGTGCATAACATTGTCTGTTGCATGTGTTGGGGGATAGAGGGGGGACAGGGGTAATGCTTATTCTTGCTGAGGATACACTAAACTTGTGGCTCAAAACGTGACCCTTTGTTTTTCCCCCACCTCAGAGGAGCGCTTCGTGCCTGGCGTAGGGGAGGTGACTCAGAAGGACGCAGTGAAGAGGGAGATAATCCACCAGCTGTGCATCAGCCCCATGCCGCACAGCAAGCTGGCCAAGGCCCTGCCAGAAGATGTGAGTGCAGTCACAGAGTACCGTCACCAAGGATCAGTCACAATTCTTTTTTCAAAGAATTTTGTTGTTGTTGTAATCAGACCTGTTTACCAGTACAATTTGGGCCTATTTTGTGTGCCTAAATTTTCAGCATATGAAAATTAATAACTAAATACCCTCATAAATATTTCTAGACATGTTTTGCAGTTTGTTTGTTTTCCATATGCCCAGTTCTGGGTTTTCAGCAGCATGTGTGTGTGTCTCACAACCTCTCATTGCCATAGTGTTGGTTTCTATATTGCGCTTTGTGTAGTCTCGGCACTGAATTCTCAGCCAATTGAAAGCAAGGCTTGTATTTGGGCTGCAAAGTACAAGCATTCACTATTTTTCTGAGAGCCATGTTGAAATTATCTTAGATCGTTTTCACTGAGAACAAAATACTGTTTACTGAACTAATGATTCTTTTGCAACCAAATGGAGTGTGACGATAGATCATCTTAAACCAAAATGTTCAGTGACAATACTGGATTGCTGTGTTGAAGGTCAAGGTCACAGCGAATGCTCAAAAGTTCAGTTTGTCCAGACAGTAATTTCTGACCTGCTCAACCTTTTTGTAACCGGACTTGTGCGTCTCCTGTTGAACAGCCAAACCATGTTGTAACCTGATTTGCTTGTCTCCCCATGAACAGCCAAACCATGAGACGGGGCTGGAGGAAGTTGTGGAGGAGGTCGCGACCTTCAAGAAGCCTAGTGGAGGTGGCAACGGAAAGTATGAGCTGAAAGAACAGTACTATGTGGAGTACTGCCCCTTCTTCTACCACTACTCCAAGTCTGATCAGTCGAAGGTGAGGCAGAGCTGTGAATTATCGGTGCTGGAAACATCTGTTGTGTCCAGTTAACTGTTGGTGCTGAAAAGGCTAGCTGTGAAATAACTGATATATTCAGCACACTGTAGACACAAGTTGTCAAACAGATGATGTATCTGGCAAACTGTTGGTGTACACAAGTTGTCAAACAGATGATGTATCTGGCAAACTGTTGGTGCTGAAAATGCCAGCTGTCAAACAGTTGCTGTTTCATTTTTGGATAAAGTTGTATTGGCAGTAAGCAGTTTCTATTGCCTTTGACTTTTTGACAACAATTTGCCATCTTGCCATTGTAAATGTCTGTGTGATTATCATTTTATCTATAGGTAACACTCAAGTAAGTATACTGTTTTTGTGTTTCCTGTACTTATTTGTTGAGCTTATGATTACCATGAATGAATAAATTTTGTTTAAACCAACAATAAGACAGAGATCATTATTTAGAGTAGCATTCATCCCAACGTCCATTTGGGCTTACAGTAACAGTTACCATTTCTTCAACTGGGAACTATGCTTTAACAGAAATACTGTGACATGAACATTGGACTAGACTGAAATAAAGAAAGTATTATGTGTGTACAAGCTTCATCTTTACTGTTCATCTTTTCATTTGAAAGTTTCTCATTTGATATTTGCTTCCAGGCAGAGGAAGCTGAGAGGTCAAGAAAGAAGCAGAATGGAGAAGATCAAGGTAAGCGTGCACCCCGTGAAGATGCCAGTGGGACGACGGAATAATTGAGAGAACATTATATCGTCATCACTTGTCACTGTCAGTGTGATACAACTTATTCAGGTCAGGGCATTTGCTGTGTCCTGCTCGCTAGTGGAGCATTGCCATTTTCAGAGTTGCTGCCTTAATTTAAATAGTTGGTCTGATTGCAGAAACCAGAAATTAAAGTATGGATAGAAATGTAAGTTTTAGTCATGTTTGATCACCCCCCAATCATTTTAAAAGAAGATGATAAAATTGTGGTTTGATTTTGCTCTTGGGTTTCAGCATTACCTCCTCCTGTTCCACCCAAGTTCAAGGCCCCTTTCAAGCCGATCCTGCATCTTCTCACCAGCGACGTTCTTCTCCATATCCTGTCCACCATCTTGTCTCGTACTGCTGCTGCTCGCTCACGCTCCTGGTCGGAGGCTCAGTTTGAGAGGGTCAGTGGGGATAATGATCTCCGGCTTCTGATTCCCTTCTGCTGCTTCTTTCTGCTTTCTCTCCTTCGCCTCCACCTCTTCTTCCTCTTCTTCTTTTGGTTTTTTGGGGTGGGTGGGTGGGGTGGTTAGGTAGTAATGATTCATTTTGTTGACCACACTGACACTGCAGTGACGACACTGTGATGATTCATTTTGTTGACCATACTGACACTGCAGTGACGACACTGTGATGATTCATTTTGTTGACAACCCTGAAATGATTCATTTGCTGATGACACTGATGATTCATTTTGTTGAGGACACTGTGATTATTCATTTTGTTGAGGACCCTGACACTGCAGTGATGACACTGATGATTCATTTTGTTGACGACATTGTGATGGTTCATTTTGTTGACGACACTGATGGTTCATTTTCTTGACCACACTGACACTACAATGATGACGCTGTGATGATTCATTTTGTGGAAGGCACTAACACTGCAGTGATTCATTTTGTTGACGACACTGAGATGATTCATCTTGTTGACGACACTGAGGTGATTCATTTTGTTGACGACATTGAGATGATTCATTTTGTTGACAACACTGTGATGATTCATTTTGTTGACGACACTGCGATGATTCATTTTGTTGATGACACTGCGATGATTCATTTTGTTGACTGCACTGCAATGACTGTTTTTTTTGGCGGCAATGTGATGATTGATTGTGAGACTGCGTACACTGCCATGTCCCCACAGGCGCTGTACATCGTAGGCATCGCCCTCCATGAGCAGATTGATGCCCTGAAGTCGGGCGACCAGTCCTTCCAGTTCCTGCAGCACTGTGTGGGTGACAGGGGGCTGTTGAGGCAGCTGGAGTCCCTGGTGAACAACACCAACGTCAACCAGGAGCCCATCAAGGACCTGCTGGCCTGGGTGTTGAGGGTACGTTGGCTTTACCTTGGAGGTTTGGGTGGCTTTCATTATGAGATTGACTTAAAACTGTTCTGGCCAGGGTGTGTTGGCTTTGGGTGGGTTTAGGGGGGGGAAGAGACTATTTACTTACGTCTGTAAAAGATATTTCTGACCTGCTTGCTGAAGATGGTTGATTTTCCCTTTGGTGAGTTAGAGTCTGTAGAGATGTGCTGGACTGCCTGCTGGGGATGTTTTTCTTCTCTTTTTTTTAACCTATTTTACTCTGCCATTGTTACTTGTACTGCATCACACACATACATTACATATTTCTGTATGGAATGGCAATATTTCAAAACTAGCCAGCTGCAGGTAGTAGGAATATTTCAGTGATTTGTTCATGTGTATGTGAGTGTGTGTATCTGTGTGTGTGTGTGCGTGCATGTCTTCTTCAATTGTAATACATTCAGCATTGCCACATCCAGAGATTTGTTCTGGAATTGTGACGTATTCATTGTGTCAACATCCACAGACATGTTCTTTTGAATTGCAATACAGTCAGTGTATCTACATCCACAGAAATACAGAGAGGCATTGTGGCTCCAACAATCAATTTTTTTCTTCTGGAATTGCAGTACATTCAGTGTATCCACATTCACAGAAATACGAAGAGGCCTTGTAGCTGTCAGACAAGCCATCCTCTAATGATCAATTTTTTTGTAGAATTTAAAATACACTTTAGTCATTGAATGTATCCACATCCACAGAAATACGGAGAGGCCTTGCAGCTGTCGGATGAGCCATCCTCCAAAGATCAGCTGGACAGCCTGGCCAAGTGCGCTGATCTACGCACGCAGTCGGAGCGCAAAAAGAAGGCGGCCATTGCTGCCAGACGACGCGCCAAGGTCATGGCCCAGATGTCCAAGATGCAGAAGGATTTCATAGCTGAGAACTCAGAGCTATTTGAGAACACGCGCACAGATCCCGGAGCCACTGGTGTTGACATGGATATCAGGTGAGAAGCAGCTGGCCTGTTGGGATGATTTATTTTATTTTATTTTTTAACTGAAAAGCTTTAAAAAACTTCAGCAACTGAAAGTGAAGGAGATCCAATTTGATTCATGTCGTCATTTGTTAGTGTTTTATCTGTCTACTCTGTCACTCGAAAAAGATGTTTTCATTGAAAATGTGTGGACATTTTATATTGTCTAATTAAAGAAAGCGTTCTTTGTAACCTTTTGTGTGTTCTGAGTAGTTTGCGCATTTCAAGTAGTTTGTGTTTTCTGAGTAGTTTGAGAACATGCATAGCAGTCGGAAAAAACCCCAGGGTTGACATGGAGGTGAGGTGAGAAGCGGCTGGCAGATTGGGCCTCAGAGGAACATTCCAGTTTGTTTATCTTGATTTTTGAGTTATCTAGTTGTTCACACAAAAAGTTACAATGGTTAAGTTTACAGGCATGATGTTGATGGCCAGGGGTCTTTTTCTGTCACCAGTGAGCCGTCACCGGACTCCGTGGCGCTGGGGCCGTGCCAGAGTCGGAGCAAGATCAGCAGCAGCATCAACGTCACCTGTATATTGTGTCAGGAGGAGGAGACGGTGTCCCACACCAGTCGGGCTATGGTGCTGGCTGCCTACGTACAGATGTGAGTTTTTGTCAGGCGGAGGAGACTGTCCTGTGGGTGGGAAAGGGGGGAGGAGGGATCTGTACTGTCTCACTCTAATTATAACCCCCACCCCAAAGTTGAGGGTATACTGCAATCAGTGTGTCCATCTGTGTGTCCAGGCTTTGTGCAGTCATCTGAAGCAGTCAGCCTTTTGTAGCCAAACTTTGTGTGGTGGTGTATGATCTCGAGCTTGAGTGTCATGCCAAACAAAGGATGGGGTGGGGGTTGCTGTTGTTACAGTTTGCCAAGAAATAATTAGTTTTGTAAACTTGCATTACCTCATCTGAGGTAGGCCAGTGCTACAGGCTAATACTGCCAGCTGAGTAGTGTTCCTTGTGTAGCAAGAAGTTAACAGACTTTAGACTTTCGGCACACAGTGCAAACAGTGTTTGTCTTTGTATTAGTGTGTGTGTGTGTGGTAGCTCACATTGCATGAATGGCGTTGTTGCATTGTTGAATTCAGATTTTACTTATAACTTTTATACATGGCTAACTGTAATGGTCTATTCGTTATAAATCGCTGTATGAATGGAACATCACCAAGACAAATTCCTGGGTACTTTTCAATGTCACTGGCAAATAAGTATCTTTGTAGCCTTGCTTTGGGAAGGCAGGTATTCCACACAGTTTGTTTGTTTTTTCACTGGGCTTGTGCCCCAGCCGGGCCAGCAGGGAAAGTGAGCGGTATGGCCATTGTGTGTTACAGGTCCACGGTGCTGTCCCAGAACCACAGCAAACATCTAGTCAGCGGGGAGCAGTACGACCCGCTCTTGATGTCCGCCGACCTCTTCAACGGCACCCACACCTCTTCCTGCGGCCACTGTATGCACCATGAGTGCTGGCAGAGGTAAGGTAGCTCACTACGGTACAGTACAACACCTAGTACAGTACAGTACAACACCTCTTCCTGCTATTACTGTATGCACTGCAAGTGATGGCAGAGGTAAGGTGGCTCAGTACAGTACAACACCTCTTCCTGTACAGTACAGTACAACACCTCTTCCTGTACAGTACAGTACAGCACCTCTTCCTGTACAGTACAACACCTCTTCGTGTACAGTACAGTACAACACCTCTTTCTGTACAGTACAGTACAACACCTTCCTGTACAGTACAGTACAACACCTCTTCCTGCAGTCACTGTATGCACTGCAAGTGCTGGCAGAGGTAAGGTGGCTCAATACAGTACAGTACAACACCTCTTCCTGTACAGTATAGTACAACAGCTCTTCCTGTTCAGTACAACACCTCTTCCTGCCATCACTGTATGCACTGCAAGTGCTTTCAGAGGTAAAGTGGCTCAGTACAGTACAACACCTCTTCCTGTACAGTACAGTACAACACCTCTTCCTGCAGTCACTGTATGCACTGCAAGTGCTTTCAGAGGTAAGGTGGCCCAGTACAGTATAGTACAACATCTCTTCCTGTACAGTACAGTACAACACCTCTTCCTGCAGTCACTGTATGCACTGCAAGTGCTTTCAGAGGTAAGGTGGCCCAGTACAGTACAGTACATCTCTTCCTGTACAGTACAGTACAACACCTCTTCCTGCAGTCACTGTATGCACTGCAAGTGCTTTCAGAGGTAAGGTGGCCCAGTAACAGTACAACACCTCTTCCTGTACAGTACAGTACAACATCTCTTCCTGCAGTCACTGTATGCACTGCAAGTGCTGGCAGAGGTAAGGTGGCTCAGTACAGTACAGTACAACATGTCTTCCTGTACAGAACAGTACAACACCTCTTCCTGTACAGTACAACACCTCTTCCTGTACAGTACAACACCTCTTCCTGCAGTCACTGTATGTGCTGCAAGTGCTGGCAGAGGTAAGGTGGCTCAATACAGTACAGTACAACACCTCTTCCTGTCACAGTACAGTACAACCCCATCCTTCTGGCTTCTACTGTACAGTACAGTACAAACACCTCTTCCTGTACAGTACAGTACAACACACCTCTTCCTGCAGTCACTGTATGCACTGCAAGTGCTGGCAGAGGTAAGGTGGCCCAGTACAGTATAGTACATCTCTTCCTGTACAGTACAGTACAACACCTCTTCCTGTACAGTACAGTACAACACCTCTTCCTGCAGTCACTGTATGCGCTGCAAGTGCTTTCAGAGGTAAGGTGGTACAGTACAGTATAATACAACATCTCTTCCTGTACAGTACAGTACAACAGCTCTTCCTGCAGTCACTGTATGCACTGCAAGTGCTGGCAGAGGTAAGGTGGCCCAGTACAGTACAGTATGATAGGTCAGTGTGGAATGCTCTGTACAGTACAGTGGTGTTGGAGGATGTACCTCTGGTGGCGTTTATGTATGTTGTGTTTACTTGCATGCCAGGCGAGGGTTGGCGTAGGCGGCTTGGGTCTTTGTTGTGTTCGTGTGGCATCTTTTGAGCACTGATTAACTCCCCCGTTTCTTGATTTTGTATTTTCTTTGTTTTTTTTGCGATGCAGGTTCTTTCAGAATATCGTCAACAAAGAGAGGAGACGCCCTGTTCGCTTTCGCCACAGCAACAGCTACGACGTGGACAAGATGGAGTATTTGTGTCCACTGTGCGAAGGATTGAGCAACTCTGTCATCCCCATCATCCCGTATTTGCCCACTCTACAACGTGAGGGGTGAGTGTGTCCATTGTTAATCATTTCATAGACATAGACAGTCATGCTCAAAACGGCAGTGCTCATGGTGTCCTCTGTGACTTTCAAACATTTATTTTTATTTAACAAACCAGACCATTGATTGACTGGAGAAACTGCTCGGGATTTGTTTTTTATTCGCTCCCTAGGGACAGGACCCATGAAGCTTCACTGATGGGGTCCCTGTTAAGTTGTAGTCTTACCACATTAAAGCTCTAGTCTTACCCCATTAAAACTCCAGTCTTACCACATTAAAGCTGTAGTCTGACCCCATTAAAGCTGCAAGCCATGCCCCATTAAAACTGTAGTCTTACCCCATTAAAGCTGATCTTACCCCATTAAAGCTGTAGTCTTACCACATTAAAACAGAAGTCTTACCACATTAAAGCTGTAGTCTTACCCCAGTAAAACTGTAGTCTTACCACATTAAAACTGTAGTCTTACCACATTAAAGCTGTAGTCTTACCCCATTATAGCTGTAGTCTTACCCCATTAAAACTGTAGCCTTACCCATATTAAAGTGTAGTCTTACCTACCATAAAACTGTAGTCTTACCACATTAAAGTGTAGTCTTACCCACATTAAAGCTGTAATCATCCCCACAGTAAAGCTGTAGCCTTACCCACATTAAAGCTGTAATCTTCCTACATTAAAGTTGTAGTCTTCCTACATTAAAGCTGTAATCTTCCTACATTAAAGCTGCAGTCTTCCCACGTTAAAACTGTAGCCTTACCCGCATTAAAGCTGTAGCCTTACCCACATTAGAGCTGTGGCATTACACAAATAGGGCCACCTTCCCACAAGGGTCCAAAGCAGGAGAGGTAAACAATACAACACAGTGTTGCTACACAGTGTGTGTGTGAGAGGTAAACAATGCTACACAGTGTGTGTGTGAGAGGTAAACAATGCAACACAGTGTGTGTGTGTGAGAGGTAAACAATGCAACACAGTGTGTGTGTGAGAGGTAAACAATGCAACACAGTGTGTGTGTGAGAGGTAAACAATGCAACACAGTGTGTGTGTGAGAGGTAAACAATGCAACACAGTGTGTGTGTGAGAGGTAAACAATGCAACACAGTGTGTGTGTGAGAGGTAAACAATGCAACACAGTGTGTGTGTGTGAGAGGTAAACAATGCAACACAGTGTGTGTGTGAGAGGTAAACAATGCAACACAGTGGTGTGTGTGAGAGGTAAACAATGCAACACAGTGTGGTGTGTGTGGAGGTAAACAATGCAACACATGTGTGTGTGAGAGGTAAACAATGCAACACAGTGTGTGTGTGTCAGAGGTAAACAATGCAACACAGTGTGTGTGTGAGAGTAAACAATGCAACACAGTGTGTGTGTGAGAGGTAAACAATGCAACACAGTGTGTGTGTGAGAGGTAAACAATGCTACACAGTGTGTGTGTGAGAGGTAAACAATGCAACACAGTGTGTGTGTGAGAGGTAAACAATGCAACACAGTGTGTGTGTGAGAGGTAAACAATGCAACACAGTGTGTGTGTGAAGGTAAACAATGCAACACAGTGTGTGTGTGTGGTGGAGGTAAACAATGCTACACATGTGTGTGTGAGAGGTAACAATGCACACAGTGTGTTGGTGGAGGTAAACAATGCAACACAGTGTGTGTGGTGGAGGTAAACAATGCAACACAGTGTGTGTTGTGAGAGGTAAACAATGCAACACAGTGTGTGTGGAGAGGTACAATACACATTTGGAGGTAAACAATCACAGTGTGTGAGAGAGGTGAACAATGCTACACAGCATGTGTGTGAGAGGTAAACAATGCAACACAGTGTGTGTGTGGTGGAGGTAAACAATGCAACACAGCATGTTTGTGAGAGGTAAACAGAAACACAGTGTGTGTGTGAAAGGTAAACAGTGCAACACAATGTGTGTGTGTGTGTGTGTGATGCAGGGAGAGCAAAGGGGTGATCCTGGAGTTTGACGACTGGCTGGATGGGATCCACAAGACGGCCGTCAACAGCGTGCAGAACAAAGAGATTAAGGGAGGTGAGACATCACTGTTGTACCATCACGTGTTGCTTCTGTCCATTCATTGTCTCTCATCACTAGAGAAGCATCACCCTCTCTGTTTAAGACTTCATCTGTCCATTCAGTGTCTCATCAACAGTGAAGCATCCTCCTGCATATTTTAGATGTCATCTTCTCCATTCACTGTCTCTCACCACAGGCTAAGTATCCTCATGCCTGATTAAAACTATGTCTCTTCAGTCATTGTCTCTCATCACGGGCTAAGTACCTTGTGCCTGTTGAAGACTTCACCTTTCCATTCACTGTCACTCATCACAGGATAAGTACCCTCATGCCTATTGAAGACTTCATCTTTCCATTCACTGTCACTCATCACAGGCTAAGTACCTTGTGCCTATTGAAGACTTCATCTTTCCATTCACTGTCACTCATCACAGGCTAAGTACCTGCCTATTGAAGACTTCATCTTTCCATTCACTGTCACTCATCACAGGCTAAGTACCCTCATGCCTATTGAAGACTTCATCTTTCCATTCACTGTCACTCATCACAGGCTAAGTACCTTGTGCCTTTGAAGACTTCACCTTTCCATTCACTGTCACTCACCACAGGATAAGTACCTCATGCCTATTGAAGACTTCATCTTTCCATTCACTGTCACTCATCACAGGCTAAGTACCTTGTGCCTATTGAAGACTTCATCTTTCCATTCACTGTCACTCATCACAGGGCTAAGTACCTTGCCTATTGAAGACTTCATCTTTCCATTCACTGTCACTCATCACAGGATAAGTACCTTGTGCCTATTGAAGACTTCATCTTTCCATTCATTGTCACTCACCACGGGCTAAGTACCTTGTGCCTATTGAAGACTTCATTCCATTCTCTGTCACTCACCACTGGCTAAGTACCTTGTGCCTGTTGAAGACTTCACTTTTCCCTTCTCTGTCACTCATCACTGGCTAAGTACCCTCATGCCTATTGAAGACTTCATACTTTCCACCTGACTCTCAGGAAAGTACCTCATGCCTATTTAAGACTTCACCATTCACTGTCACTCATCACAGGCTAAGACCTGTGCCATTGAAGACTTATCTTTCCATTCAGTCCTCACATGGGAAGTATTGTGCCTATTTAAAATCATGCCAGCCCTCAGGTAAGAATGTGTCCTGATTTAAAATCATGCCAGCCCTACAGGTAAGTAATGTGTTGATGAGGATTTCCAGGCTGAGGGAGTGTGTGTCTGATGAGGATTTCAGCTCAGGATGATGGGCCGAGAATGTGTGCTGATGAGGATGCCAGGTGATGGGAGTGTGTGTCTGATGAGGATGCCAGGTGAGGGGAGTGTGTGTCTGATGAGGATGCCAGGTGAGGGGAGTGTGTGTCTGATGAGGATGCCAGGTGAGGGGAGTGTGTGTCTGATGAGGATGCCAGGTGAGGGGAGAGTGTGTCTGATGAGGATGCCAGGTGAGGGGAGTGTGTGTCTGATGAGGATGCCAGGTGAGGGGAGTGTGTGTCTGATGAGGATGCCAGGTGAGGGGAGTGTGTGTCTGATGAGGATGCCAGGTGAGGGAGGTGTCTGATAGAATGCCAGTGAGGAGTTGTCTGATGAGGATGCCAGGTGAGGGGAGAATGTGTCTGATGAGGATGCCAGGTGAGGGGAGAATGTGTCTGATGAGGATGCCAGGTGAGGGGAATGTGTGTCTGATGAGGATGCCAGGTGAGGGGATGTGTGTCTGATGAGGATGCCAGGTGAGGGGAGATGTGTCTGATGAGGATGCCAGGTGAGGGGAAGTGTGTCTGATGAGGATGCGGTGAGGGGATGTGTCTGATGAGGATGCCAGGTGAGGGGATGTGTGTCTGATGAGGATGCCAGGTGAGGGGAGAGTGTGTCTGATGAGGATGCCAGGTGAGGGGAATGTGTGATGAGGATGCCATGAGGGGAATTGTCTGATGGGATGCCAGGTGATGGAATGTGTTCTGATGAGGATGCGGGGGGGGTGTGTTGATGAGGAGCAGGTGAGGGGAATGTGTGTCTGATGAGGATGCCAGGTGAGGGGAGTGTGTCTGATGAGGATGCCAGGTGAGGGGAAATTTGTGTCTGATGAGGATGTCAGGTGAGGGGAATGTGTGTCTGATGAGGATGCCAGGTGATGGGTGCTGAGGGCTGTCTTCAGCCTAGATGTAGACTCTTACAGTCATCTAGCACTTCTTGTAGTCAGCTGTCTTCTTCTTGGCTTCTTTCATCATCTCTCTTTTTCCTCTTCTTCATAGCTTCTTTCATCTTCTCTCTTTTTCTTCTCTCTTCTTAGCTCTTTTTCTTCTGTCTTCTTCATAGCTTCTTTCATCTTCTCTCTTTTTCTTCTGTCTTCTTCTTAGCTTCTTTCATCTTCTCTCTTTTTCTTCTGTCTTCTTCTTAGCTTCTTTCATCTTCTCTCTTTTTCTTCTGTCTTCTTCTTAGCTCTTTTTCTTCTGTCTTCTTTTTAGCTTCTTTCATCTTCTCTTTTTTTTCTTTCTTCTCTTCTCTTTCAGTCTTTGTCTCGGCTTCTTTCATCGTTTCTCATTTTTTTACTCTTCTTAGCTTCTTTCATATTCTCTTTACTCTGTCTTTTTCTTAGCTTCTTTCGTCTTCTCTCTTTTTCTTTTGTCTTCTTAGCTTCTTTCATCTTCTTTCTTTTTTCTCTCTGTCTTGTGTACAGGTTAGAGTACTTTCTGTGTGAGTGTGTGTGGATGCGTGTGTGTGTGTGTGAGTGCATGTTTGTTTTTAATGGGTGGGACGTTTGCCTAGTTCTTCTCTGTTCTGCTGCTCTCTCCATCAGCCAGTAGCGTGTTTCCTGTCTTGAGAGGTATTCAGAGTTCGGAGAGATGGGAAAGAAAGGAAACCAGGTGCTAGTGCTATTTAAACCATGCAGTTTGACACACATACACATATGCATCTTGGCGGTGTTGTTGGGAGATTAATGTCTGCCAAACTGAATTAAGTCCTGGCATCTTTGTTTGCACATAAGGAGCATAATGTCTGATGCAAAAAAGACTGGGCAGTCTGATTTTGCTAAAAAGAAACAAATCTATAAAAACAATATATATAAAAAGAAACCCAGAAGCTTTGCTAAAAAGAAACAAATCTATAAAAACAATATATATAAAAAGAAACCCAGAAGCTTTGCTAAAAAGAAACAAATCTATAAAAACAATATATATAAAAAGAAACCTGGAAGCTTTGCTAAAAAGAAACAAATCTATAAAAAAATATATATAAAAAGAAACCCAGAAGCTTTGCTAAAAAGAAACAAATCTATAAAAACAATATATATAAAAAGAAACCCAGAAGCTTTGCTAAAAAGAAACAAATCTATAAAAACAATATATATAAAAAGAAACCCAGAAGCTTTGCTAAAAAGAAACAAATCTATAAAAACAATATATATAAAAAGAAACCCAGAAGCTCCCTTCGAAAATAAGCCACAATGAGAAAGTGGTCTAGTATCCGCCCAACTCATTTTTAAAGATAGGGTCACATATTGTATCTTTTACCTCGATTCCAGTCTATTTTGAAAGTGCACACTTATTTTTCTCTCTCCACTTGACATTTGTCTGAAATCAGACTAATTTTGAGCTTGGAAACCACTTTTGAGATTGCAAACCCCCTTCTTTTTATGGTGTACAGACTGGTTGATGCCATGTTAATCTCATATGTCTTGTGTTTGTTACAGTAGTGTCTTCTCGGAAAGCATGCGAGAAATGATGCAGAAGTTTGCAAAGGATGTCTACGTGGTGAGTCACAAATGGCAATGCTATGTATATTCATAATATTGGGAGACTTCTAAAGTGCCTACTCTTCAGTACGCACAAGCCTTCGTCCAATGACTGAATGAAGAACATGTAATGCAAAAGTAGAAAGGAAATCTGAACCTCACTCTCATTCTCAAGCACAGATAAGTTCGTATTGAAGCCTTTTGAAGGGTATGAATATGAGACTGAATTTCTGGGTGTTTATGCCACTGAATATTATTTAGTGAACAATATATTTGACACGAAATGCAAAGTTGTGATCAGTCAGTCAGTGTTTTACTTTATGTTCATAGCAAGGTGATATTAGACAAACAACAAATAGAAAATAAAAGAAAAAAGAAATCTATATTCTGTATATTAGTATGTTATACTAACTTACCCACAAGACTGTGCACAATCAATAGAAATTATAACCAAGTTGTGAGCCATAGGGAAAGGCAGTTGCTTGGCTGATGCCTATGTTTTGTGGGACAGTTTATACTAACTTGCCCACAGGACTGTGAACAATCCATAGTAGTTATAACCAAGTTGTGAGCCATAGGGAAAGGTAGTTGCTTGGCTGATTCCTACGTTTTGTTGGACAGTTTGGCCTGGGAGTGAAGCCCGATGATGACAACCCACGTGTACCTGTGATGACCTGGAACACCTGTGCCTTCACTATCATGTCTTTTGGTCAGAACACCTTCCTCTTTTTTACACATGTCTGTCAGTGTGCCTGTGTGTGTTCCTGGTGTGTGTTTTCTGCATTTGTATGTTTATGTGTCTGTGTGTGCATGTGTGTGTGTGTCTGTATGTAAGTGTGTGTGTATGTTTATGTGTGTGCACATGTGTGTTTGTGGAACACAGCTATCTCTTTGGGGTGTTAATTGAGAAACTGACTGTGCAGTTGTGTGTGGAGTTGTGGGTTGCAAGGGTCTACAGTGGCTGTGCATTACACACCCAGCTGCATGCTGCAGTCTGTGTAGCATTGGGATTTTATTTATTTAAGCTTTCTATTTTTCTATCATTTTGTAATCAGTGTTACACTACTTAAAAGCCAGCGAAAGCATATGGCTGCATGTATGGTTGAGCACAGCAGCCTTGTTCCTTATCATTGGCGGGAGCTGCCACAAGTACCATTTTTGTCACAACAAAACGCGTCTTTTGTCATGACAAAAGTATGCTTGGCGCGACAAAATTATGTTTGTATTGGCAAAATATTTTTCTTGTGACAAAAGTTTTGTCGCGACAAATATTTGTTGCAACCAACACGTGTTTGTCATGACAAAAGTTTTGTTGCGACAGGCATACTTTTATTGTGACAAAAGATGTGTTTTGTCATGACAAACACGTGTTTGTCATGACAAAAGTAAGCTTGCTATGACAAAACTTTTGTCGTGACAAAAATGATACTTGTGGCAGCTTCCGCCAATGATAGTTCCTGCCGTGACATAAAAACTGCTGACATTTACCAGTTTTGTCTTGGCCATTGTGCTGTTGGTTCTGTGATGCACCTTCATGGTAATTACCTTAAGCTGGCTCTGTTGTTTTTCTGTGTGGGAGCAGTAAAATGAAAAATACTGAGTTGTGGGTTCTGATTCCTTTGAACAGAGCAAGACCTGTCATCAGAGGGTCAGGGGATCTTCGGGTCGCTGACGGACCGACAGAGCGCTTTGCTGGGAGCCCTGGTTCGCTTCGCCGCCTCCGTCAGCCAGGTGGTGCCGGCCGACATGGTCCGTGAGCACTGCGTGAAGCTCCTCTCCTGTGAGTCAACCGCCTCGCTCACAAACTGGTGTATTGGGGGGGGGGGGGGGGGGGTAGTAATTATATGTTTGTGAATAACAGATTGGGGGGGGGGAGGTATGTTCTAAATTAAACACTGGTTTATTTTTAGTGATTGTCAGTGGGTGTCCTTTTTTTTCTTTTCCTGTCTCTTGTTTTTTTTATCTGCTTTTCTGTAAACTGTGATTTTATCTGTTTGTGAATTACAAAAAAACAAATTTCGGACTTTCTTCTCAGCTGCACCTGAATCATATATTGGTTTATTTTAAGAAGCTTTTGGGGAGGGTAGTTATATCTACTCCGAAATTACTAAATTACAAATGGCTTATTTCAGGGATTTTTCTGTGGGCACTACTTTTATCTGTTCTTGAGTTGAGATTGGTTTAAATCAGTGATTTCTGTGGGTTGTCTTTTTCCAGAGACTGAATTTGTACAGTGGTTCATATGAGAATTTCCCAGTGGTGTAAATGTCTGTGTTGAGTGATGGCGTTGTATATTGAAGTGTTAACTTGTGGTATGTGCATATCATGTTGACTTGCCAGACATGTACGTGTTTCAGTGTTAATGTCAGTGGTGCTGTTTCACTGTCAACCATTTAAAAGTTTAGCAGTGTGTTTCACTGTTTGGTGTTGACCACCATCAGCAGCTTGTGTTTCAGTGTTGGCCAGTGTCAGCAGTGTGTGCTTCAGTCTTGCCTGGTGTCAGTGGTGTTGACCACCATCAGTGGCTTGTGTTTCAGTATTGGCTGGTGTCGGGTGTCAGCAGTGTGTGCTTCAGTCTTGCCTGGTGTCAGCGGTGTTGACCACCCTTAGCGGCTTGTGTTTCAGTGTTGATCCCAGAGAAGGTAGAGTGCCTGGTCTTTGAAGCCGACTGCTTGCTGGATGTCGACATGTTCCACTTCCTGGTGGCCTTGACCATGACCTTGCCCTCTCTGCACAACGACGACAGCGAAGGCCAGCCGCCTTCGTCCCTCAAGCTGGCCAGTCTGCCCACGGGGGGCCTCAACGACCAGCACGCCCTCATGCTGGTCTTCATCGTGCACCTCGTGCAGGTCATGCTCAGCTACAACGCTCCACAGCAAGGTGACTGCCAGGGGGTGGGTGGGGGCAGGGGATTGGGGGGTGGGGTGAGGGGTGCACAAAGGTGCATGTTGACCAGATTAAGTGATACTGAGCTGTGGATGGTAGTGGTGGAGGTTGATAGCATTGTGTGTGTGTGTGTTGACAGAATCCCTGGGTATTGAGACTGAGGGGGTGTTGACAGAATCCCTGGGTATTGAGACTGAGGGGGTGTTGACAGAATCCCTGGGTATTGAGACTTAGAGGGTGTTGACAGAATCCCTGGGTATTGAGACTGAGGGGGTGTTGACAGAATCCCTGGGTATTGAGACTGAGGGGGTGTTGACAGAATCCCTGGGTATTGAGACTGAGGGGGTGTTGACAGAATCCCTGGGTATTGAGACTTAGAGGATGTTGACAGAATCCCTGGATATTGAGACTGAGAGGGTGTTGACAGAATCCACTGTGTTGACAGTCCTGAGACTGAGAGGGTGTTGACAGAATCCACTGTGTTGACAGTCCTGAGACTGAGAGGGTGTTGACAGAATCCACTGTGTTGACAGTCCTGAGACTGAGAGGGTGTTGACAGAATCCACTGTGTTGACAGTCCTGAGACTGAGAGGGTGTTGACAGAATCCACTGTGTTGACAGTCCTGAGGGGGTGTTGACAGAATCCACTGTGTTGACAGTCCTGAGGGGATGTTGACAGAATCCACTGTGTTGACAGTCCTGAGGGGCTGTTGACAGAATCCACTGTGTTGACAGTCCTGAGACTGAGAAGTTTTTATTGTGCTCGTGTTGACATCATTTACAAAATAATATTGAGACTGGCAGGATGTTTTCACATTGGTACATGTTGACAGAATCCATGGATATTGTGACTTGAGGGGGCGTTTCTCTGTGATGTATGTTGACAGAATCCATGGGTATTGTGAGTGAGGGGGTGTTGACAGAATCCATGAGTATTGTGAGTGAGGGGGTGTTGACAGAATCCATGGAGTGATTGTGACTGAGGGCGAATTGGTGTTGACAGAATCCATGGGTATTGTGACTGAGGGGGTGTTGCAGAATCCATGGAGTGGGTGTTGACAGAATCCATGGGTATTGTGAGTGAGGGGGTGTTGACAGAATCCATGAGTATTGTGAGTGAGGGGGTGTTGACAGAATCCATGGGTATTGTGACTGAGGGGGTGTTGACAGAATCCATGGAGGGGGTTTGACAGAATCCATGGGTATTGTGACTGAGGGGGTGTTGACAGAATCCATGGGTATTAGTATGTTGCAAAATGGGATTGTATTGTGACTGAGGGGGTGTTGACAGAATCCATGGGTATTGTGAGTGAAGGGGTGTTGACAGAATCCATGGGTATTGTGACTGAGGGGTGATTTCACTGTGCTGTGTGTTGACAGAATCCATGGAGATGGAGGCAGAAGCTGAAGCTGAGGGGAAGGCATTGCTTGATGTCTATGTGACCGTGCGGTCTGATGCTGGGTATGTAGGCACATGTTCAGTCCCCCCCTCCCCCTGTCCACCCCCCACCCCCTACCCCCCACCCCAATAAATGTATGCATGCATCCAGCCCCCTGCCCCCTCCACCCAAACACACACACTGGACACAGGATGTCGTAAACCAATGCTTGTTTGTTTGCACATAGAACAAGATTGAGTGAGTGCAACTTGACTTTTGACTTATAAGGAGTACATGTTGAGAGTGTTTTTCTGCAGTAATTCCAAGGGCACAAGTAGCAACATCACTCGTAGCCATACTCCCTTGATGTATATTTTGACCAAGTCCGACAGTGTGTATTTGCTGGTCGGTGCACAGATGGCAACATCACTCATAGCCATCCTCCTTTGATGTACGTTTTGACTAAGTCTGACGGCATGTATTTGCTGGTCGGTGAGCAACATCACTCATAGCCACACTCCTTTGACGTACATTTTGACTGAGTCTGACAGTGTGTATTTGCTGGTCGGTGCACAGGCAGCAACATCACTCATAGCCATATGACAGTATGTATTTGCTGGTCGGTGCACAGGTAGCAACATCACTCATAGCCATACTTCTTTGACGTATGTTTTGACCAAGTCTGACAGTGTGTATCTTCTGGTCGGTGTACATGCAGCAACATCACTCATAGCCATACTCCTTTGACATACGTTTTGGCCAAGTCTGACAGTGTGTATTTGCTGGTCGGTTCACAGGCTGCTGTGTACAGAGATGCCGTCCTGCTGGCAGCTTTTGAGTCATGTGAGGGAGGCCACTCTGCCTTTCCTACGCTGTGCTGCACTCTTCTACCATCACCTCACTGGAGTGGTGGCCCCTATCTCTCTGCATGGTAGGTGGCGGGTTTCTCTCCAGCCCCCCTCTGTGGGTGGGAGTTTCCTCCTGGGGAGTCCCAGTAACGTGTTCAGCTTTAACGTTGAGAGCATCTTCAGCATGACTGCTCTTTCCATGAGATGTGCCCGTGATGGACCATTCTTAGGAATATTCAGGAGTGAGGTCGTCATGGTGACTGCGATCCAAAATGAGGATGGGTTCTGTGTTGACTTTCCTCCTGGGGAGTCCCAGTAATGTGTTCAGCTTTAACGTTGAGAGCATCTTCAGCATGACTGCTCTTTCCATGAGATTTGCCCGTCATGGACCATTCTCAGGAATACTGTTGAGTGGGGTCGTCATGGTGACTGCGATCCAAAATGAGGATGGGTTCTGTGTTGACATGGGGTCCTTCTTACTGAGCTAGGTCATCGTGGGTCATGAGATCCAAAGTGAGGTTGGGTCGTGCTAAAATGGCAGTTCAGCCTCACTTTCAATCTTGTGACCCACCGTGACCGAAGCTCATTCAGAGTGACGCCATGTCAATACAGAACCCAGCCTCACTTTCAATCCCATGACCCGCCATGATGTAACAGCCCGCTGTTATACACTGATGGTGCCAAGACATTTGTCAGGGTTTGGGACTGGCAGCCAGTCTGATCACTGCTCATGGATGAGATTTTATCAAATGCATAGGTTTAAAACTGTATCAGTAGTAACTGCTGATTGATGAGATTTTATCAGATGCATAGCTTTAAAACTGTATCAGTAGTAACTGCTGAGTGATGAGATTTTATCAGATGCATAGCTTTAAAACTGTATCAGTAGTAACTGCTGATTGATGAGATTTTATCAAATGCGTAGGTTTAAAACTATCAGTAGTAACTGCTGATTGATGAGATTTTATCAAATGCTAGCTTTAAAACTATCAGTAGAACTGCTGATTGATGAGATTTTATCAGATGATACTTTAAAACTGTATCATAGTAACTCTGATGATGAGATTTTTCAAATGCATAGGTTTGAAACTGTATCAGTAGTAACTGCTGAGTGATGAGATTTTATCAAATGCATAGTTTAAAACTGTATCAGTAGCAACTGCTGATCTGATGAGATTTTATCAAGTACATATCTGGAAAATTGTATTAATAGTAACTGCTGATGGAGGAGATTTTGTCAAGTGCATATATATATATGATATCTGGAAAATTGGATCAGTAGTAACTGATATCTGGAAAATTGGATCAGTCGTAACTGCTGACGGGTGAGACTTCATCAAGTGCACATCTGGCAAGTTGTATCAGTAGTAGCAGTAGTCATATCACCATCGCACTGATGCTGGAGTCTTGAGATTTTGTGCATTAGTCTGGTGGGGTGATCAGTGCTTTCTGTTTCTTCAGTCATTTCCAGATGCAGGTGGTTTGAACTTGGGATGATGATGATCACAGCATGTGATGGTAGTTTTCATGGTTCGTCCTCAGAGGTGCATGAGTTTAATGATAGTTCTTTCTGTTCATTCACAAATGTGGAGGAGTTTAGTGACGGTCATTTTTGTTCATCCACAAATGTGGATACGTTTAGTGATAGTTTTTTAGTTTTTTCCACATCCACAAATGGGGATGAGTTTAGTAATAGCTCTTTTTGTTCATCCACATATGTGGATGAGTTTAGTAATAGCTCTTTTTGTTCATCCACATATGTGGATGAGTTTAGTAATAGCTCTTTTTGTTCATCCACATATATATGTGGATGAGTTCAGTAATAGTTCTTTTTGTTCATCCACAAATGTGGAACTGTTTACTGGCTGCATTCATTGGATGAAAGTACTGGCCAGTTTACTGCGCTGCATTCATTGGATGAAAGTACTGGCCAGTTTATTCGCTGCATTCATTGGATGAAAGTACTGGCCAGTTTATTTGCTGCATTCATTGGATGAAAGTACTGGCCAGTTTATTGTTCTGCATTCATTGGATGAAAATACTGGCCAGTTTATTTGCTGCAATATTGGATGAAAATACTGCCTTTTTGCTGCATTCATTGGATGAAAGTACTGGCCAGTTTTTCTGCTGCATTCATTGGATGAAAGTACTGGCCAGTTTATTCGCTGCATTCATTGGATGAAAGTACTGGCCAGTTTATTCGCTGCATTCATTGGATGAAAGTACTGGCCAGTTTATTCGCTGCATTCATTGGATGAAAGTACTGGCCAGTTTATTCGCAAAAGGCTGACTGCCCTCAGTGACCTTGTTGTTCTGTGACGGGCAGACAAACTGACGGACGAGTTCAGTCACCTGTGTAACTACCTGGCACTGCCCAAAGACATCTCTTCCCTCTTTGCCGGCCAGCACACGCAGACCTTAATCAAGAGGTGAGTCTGTCAGCCGTCAGTGTGCACCAGCACTCTCAGCTCCTAAAAAATGCCAAACTTGTGCAGTGTAAGCACGGAGTCAGACTTTAAAAATACACATTTTTAAAAAGGTGTACTCACAACATGTAAAAATGTACAGTTACAGTTACAGCTGTTGCAGTTCTCATACTGCAAGCTTGTGTGGCATAGACATTGAGCTCATCCTAAAAATGAAATAAAATTACAATAAATTATTTTTTAAAGGTGTGCTCAGGATGTATCAAAAACAAACTTACTTACAGCTGTTGCATTCCAGACACAGGAACATGATCAGAGACATCAGCCCTGAGTGTGTAGTTTTTGAAAGGGCAAATGCCCAAATCAGCAAACCTTTTAAAGCAAAATTCAGGGGGGAATATTGACTTAGAATGGCTGTTAGCAAGCAGTTTGCCTGATTTTACCCAACACAGCACAAGCAAGGTACGAACCTCAAGGTATTACATATTCTATGTTGTCATGGAGACAGTAGATAATGTTAGGGGCTGTGTCGCCATCTCGAATTTTCACTGGTTGTTAAGAGCTACTTGAGCACTTGAGTGATGTTTGGTGGGATGAGCGACGTGACATCTCGCTTGTTGCTGGTGTGCAGCTGGTGCTGCAGTCGCACAGTGCGAGACCGCCTCTCGGCCTCCAGCACCCCGCTGATGAAATACCCACGCTCCACCAACCGCCTCATCTGTCTGCCCAAGGACTACAGCGAACTCATCAATGAGGCCTCACAGTTCACGTAGGTTTCCTCTCTCACTCTCTCTGTCTTTCGTTGAAAAATTAATTTTTCCAGATACAACTGTAACTGCTGACCAGAAATTTAGAAAGATGAGGATAACGAGCCTACACAAACAACTGGACTACAGTAAAGGTCTGTTCCTGTACAGGGCCCTTAACAGTGAGGCCCCAGAGTATATATATATCTAACCTGTACACGCGTCCTCCCTCACACTATTCCAACTCTAGGCACTATCAGCTTAGTTTGCCTAGGCCAAGGAGAGACGTATTCAAAACCAGTTAGTCTTCTCTGGTGCCATTCTATGGAACAACCTACCTCTGACAGTCAGATTGTTGTCATTCATTCAGCTCTTTCAAGCGGAAACTTTGTGTACATCTTGAAGCATGAAGTTACATGGATGGATTGTGACAGAAAACTGCGAAGGGAAGAGAGAGAGAGAGAGACAGAAGGAGACAGAGAGATGGAGCAATTTTTGAGTGATTGGCAATGCCGTTGCAGTGGCTGGTCATTTGAGACCTAGTTTCTACACCCATTCAGTTCTGCCCAGTCCTCCCGACTTTCTGACTGCTTGTAACAGCGATTTTGTTGTTGCTGTTTTTGCTTACTGTTAGTAACAGTAGCTGATGTGAATTTTCACATATTCTGCTACCTTTCCTGCTGCCTGTATGCTTGTATAACTGAGTGATGTCTGTGCTGTATGGATGGGTGCATCTGGCACTGTGAACACGCATGTTTTTGTGTGGATGTTTTTATGCTTGCTGTATAAATTTTCACTCATTCATATATGCTATGTATATATCTATAAATTATGCCCTGTAGTTTTTTTAGTTTTTTATTCCTCAGTAGCTTAGCAAGGACTAGTTGCTAGACAAGTTTTTACTTATAACCTGACTGAAGGTGAACTACACTCCTTGTAAAATAAAGTTTCCCTGTTCAAGTTCTCTGTCTGTCTGTCTGTCTGTCTGTCTGTTGTCTGTCTCTCTCTCTCTCTCTCTCTCTCTCTCTCTCTCTCTCTCTCTCTCTCTCTTCTCTCCTCCCTCTCCTCCTCTCTCTCTCTCTCTCTCTCCCCCTCTCCCCCCTTTTCTCCCCCCCCCCCCCCCTCCTCATTTTACCCCTCTGTCTGTCAGTCTGTCCCCTGTTCCCTTCACCCACCGACTCTTCACCATGTTATGTATGACCTGCAAGCATGACAGGATGATAAACACGAATTACATACCACCCCTCCCTCCCCATTGGCACTAGACTGGTGTGACTGCTTGCTTCAGGTGCCCCAAGTCAGAAGCGGACGACAGCCGAGCGCCCACCCGGTGCTTGGTGTGTGGCGCCATGCTGTGCTCCCAGAGCTACTGCTGCCAGACCGACATCGACGGCACCACCGTTGGCGCTGCCACACAGCACACTGCTGCCTGCGGGGCTGGCAACAGCATCTTCCTCAGGTCAGTGGTGTAACCCTTTCTGTCCCACTGGTGTGCCTGGCTTGATAATGGTGATGATGACGGTGAATATTTATTAGCACTTCTCCCCATAGGGGCACAAGGTGCTTACCCGCGAAAAAGGTTACATGAAGACTAGTAATATACTGAAATGAATCAGAAAAAGCATCACTCGTTTGATCCTACACCTGTCCCCCACACCCCATGCCTCTTCCGCCCCCACTGCCAACACCCCCTCCATGCACACACATACACACACGCTGCCAGTCTCCCATTCACACGCGCACACACACACACACACACACACACACTCTCATACACACACTCACACTGACACACACACACACACTCTCTCTCACACACACACTCTCACAGACACACACTCACTCACACACACACACACACACACACACACACACACACACACTTTCTCTCTCTCTCTCTCTCTCCTTCTCTCTCTCTCTCTCTCTCGCTCTCTCTCTCTCTCTCTCACACACACACACACATACACACTCACACTCACTCACACACTCACTCACTCACTCACTACACTCACTCACACACTCACACACTCACTCACACACACGCTGACACACACACAAGCACTCACACACGCACTCTGCATATATAGAAACACAAATACACACACACAACATACACATGAAAATCTGGCTTAGGTATATATATAGAAGTATAGCAGAAAGGTTATGAAGAAATGAGATTTCCTTCAGAGATTATTTGAAGGTGAATGAGATAGTAGAATGTCTGCCATTTGGTTGACTTTGGCACTTTGTTGACTTTGGCGCTTGGTTGACTTGGGCAGTTTGGATTGCAGGGTTCGTGATTGTCAGATACTGCTGTTGTCGGGAAAAGCCAAAGGCTGCTTCCTTCCTGCGCCGTACCTTGACTCCTATGGAGAGTCAGACCAGGGTCTCAGGTCAGTGTTTGGTCTTTGTGTGTGTGTGTGTGTGTGTGTGTGTGTGTGTGTGAGTGTGAGTGTGTGTGTGTGAGGGCGTGTGTGTGAGGGTGAGTGTGTGAGCATGTGTGTGTGTGTGTGTGGTACCTTGACTCCTATGGAGAGTCAGACCAGGGTCTCAGGTCAGTGTTCGGTCTTTTCTGTGTGTGTGTGTGTGAGGGCGTGTGTGTGTGAGAATATGTGTGTGTGTGTGAGAGCATGTGTGTGTGTGTGAGAGCATGTGTGTGTGTTTGAGCGTGGGTGTGTGTGTGTGAGAGCATGTGTGTGTGTGTGTGAGAGCGTGTGTGTGTGTGAGCATGTGTGTGTGTGTGTGAGCGTGTGGGTGAGAGCGTGTGTTTGTGATGATGTGGGGCTTAATGTCCTCAGATGCCCACACTATGGAGAGTCTGACCTGGGTCTCAGGTCAGGTTTGGTCTCTTGTCATGTTTGTGTGTTAGCCACTCAGTTTGTGTGTCTCAGTTTATTATTCTTAAGATGCCTGTGTGAATTTAAACATTCATTTTGAGATGCTCTGATAATAATAATAATATGCTGGGGGGTGGGGGGTGATAATGGACATGTATGTGTCTTCATGTGTGTATGTGTCAGAGAGATGTACATGTGAATCCGTAAATGCTATTTTGTGTTTCAGCTGTTCTATTGCACAGCTTCTCTTGAATGTTGTGTTTGAATGTTTATTGGTTTGATGTAAATGGTGAGCGAGACAACATAAATTTCTAATTCAATCAGACAGTTATATACTGTGTTGTATTTGAACAGCAAGCGTCCACTGAGCAGGGCCGGTAGTTTACTGCAAATGCACAGCAAAATCAAAGAAATTATTGCAGTATATGAGTGAACAAATAGATGAACATTAGTTTTTATTGTGTGTTACTGTTAAATGGTTAAAAAAAAATGAAACATGAAATGTTCAGTTCTATTCCAGTAAAGTGGCCACACACACACACACTCACACACACACACACACACACACACACACACACACACACACACACATCACACACACACACATTCACACCACACACACATACACACACACACATACACACACATATGGGTGAACAAATAATAACATAGTTATGTGGACTTTTAAATGGTTAAAAAAAAAAACATAAATTTCATCATTCAAACACACACACACACACACACACACACACACACACACACACACACACACACACACAAACACATCACACACACACACACAACACACACACACACACACACACACACAACACACACATACACACACCTACACACATTCACACACACACACACACACACACACACATACACACATTCACAGACACACACACACAACACACACACACCACACACACACACACACACACACCACACAATACACACACACACACACACCACATACACACACACAGACACACACACATATACACACACACACACACACACACACACACACACACACACACACACACACACACACACACACACACACCTCTGTGCCAAGAGTAGTGCAACTGGGATCTGTTGTGTGCTGACAGGCGCGGCAACCCATTGACCCTCTGCCAGGAGCAGTACGACGCCATCCAGAAGATCTGGTCTCAGCACAACATCCCACAGACCATCGCACGCAACATGAACCAGGAGTCCAATAGTGGGTTCCTCACCATTGAGTGGAACCACCTATGAATGAGGAGTGGAACCACTTCTGAATCAGGGAATGGAACCACCTCTGAATCAGGAATAGAACCACTTCTGAATCAGAAACAGAACCACCTCTGAACCAGAGAATGGAACCACTTCTGAATCAGAACGGAACCACTTCTGAATCGGGAATGGAACTGCCTCTGAATCAGGGAACGGAACCACTTCTGAATCAGGAATGGAACTGCCTCTGAATCAGGGAACGGAACCACTTCTGAATCAGGAATGGAACTGCCTCTGAATCAGGGAATGGAACCACTTCTGAATCAGGAATGGAACTGCCTCTGAATCAGTGTATGGAACCACTTCTGAATCAGGCAATGGAACTGCAATGAATTAAGTAATGGTACCACCTGTTAAGTAAAGAAAGGAACCACTTCTGAACCAGGAATGGCACTGCTTCAGAAATGGGGAATGGAACCACTTCTCTATCAGCAATGGAACCGCCTCTAAATTGGGGAATGGAACCACTTCTGACTCAGGAATGGAATCACCTCTAAATTGGGGAATGTAATTCCCACTGAATCAAAAATGGAACTGCCTCTGAATCAGGGAATGAAACCACTTCTGAATCAGGAACGGATCTGCCTTGGATTTAGGGAGTGGAACCACCTCTGAATCATGAATGGCACCATATACCTGAATCGGGAAATGGAACCACCTCTTAATCAGGAACCTAAGCTAGAACCACCTGTGACTCAGAAAATGGAACTACATTTGAACCAGAGCAAGCAGCAAAACCATGTCTGAATTGGCAGATGGAACACTGTCTGAATCATAGAGTGGCACCACCAGTAGGACTAGGAGTGGAACATTGTCTAAATAATAGAGTGGCTATTGTCTAAATCATAGAGTGGCACCACCAGTAGGACTAGGAATGGAACACTGTCTGAATCATAGAGTGGCACCACCAATAGGACTAGGAGTGGAACATTGTCTAAATAATAGAGTGACTGTTGTCTAAATCATAGAGTGGCGCCACCAATAGGACTAGGAGTGGAACATTGTCTAAATAATAGAGTGACTGTTGTCTAAATCATAGAGTGGCGCCACCAATAGGACTAGAAGTGGAACATTGTCTGAATCATAGAGTGGCACCACCAATAGGACTAGAAGTGGAACATTGTCTGAATCATAGAGTGGCACCACCAATAGGACTAGGAGTGGAAGACTGTCTGAATCATAAGAGTGGCACCACCAATAGGACTAGAAGTGGAACATTGTCTGAATCAGGGAGTGGTGCCACCTCCAGGACTGGGAGGAACTTGAAGCTACCAGGGGCCGCGGTGCAGAAGCCGCGGGCCCTTCAGTCCGATGCATGCGACCTGCCATCCCTTCCTGCTGTCACCAACCCTCTGCCCCCTGCTTCGCTTCACTGCCTGTCAGTGACTAGACACCTGGGAAGGTGTTTAGTGAAGTCTCCTCACTGTGACTTGGAAACCAGCAGCCACAGCTAGTGAAGTGAGCAGGACAGTGTTTTGCTGTAGCGTAGCGCCCTCCCCGCCACCCCTCCCTCCTTTAACCATTTACTAAATAACATTAACTAGAACGTTGGCGCGGGACACAGTGACTCATCGTAAACTGTGCCGCTGTTGCATGCTGTTAATCTGACAAGCAGCGGCGGAAAAAGGAGAGGAGAAAGTAAGACGTACAAAATTGGTGGAAAGGAGAGGATGAAGATTGTGTTGTCTGTCCAGCGTCTCTCGTTCCTCCTCCTTCCTGGCGCCAAACTCAGGTCATGCTTTTGTATTTGGGCAGCTTGTTCCCACGTCAGCGTCAACAGCTGTCCACAGAATACATTCCCTTACGCCCTCCCTTCCCTTGTGAGTCTGGTCTGGAACCCATTTTTCTGGATTCTGTCCTCTGTTTTCATCATGTCAGAGACTAGGCAGCACAGGGGCAACAAAACACTTTGCTCCCCCTTCCCCTCAACCCCCCCCCCACCCCCCCCACACACACACCCTTTTTCCCTTCCCTCATAGCTCTAGTGTCAGGTGTACAGGTATAGTTTAGTCTGCCAGGAGCTCCCCCCCCACCTCCCACACACACACACCCTCCATTCTCTCCATAAACGCTAATATCAGGTGTACAGGTACAATTTAGCCTGCCAAGAGCCCCCCCTCAATTCTCCCCATTAGAGAGGTGTACTGGAACAGTTCACCATAGGTCCAGGCCCCCACACACACACACATACCTCCTCCATTCTCCCCATTAGAGTTGTACAGGTACAGTTCAGACAGGAGCCGCCCCCCCAACCCCCACCCACACCCTCCTCCATTCTCCCCATTAGAGTTGTACAGGTACACACACACTTCCACTCTCCCCATTAGGGTTGTACAGGTTCAGTCAGTCAGGAGCCCCCCCACACACACTTCCATTCTCCCCATTAGGGTTGTACAGATACAGTTCAGTCAGTCAGGAGCCCCCCCCCACACCCACCACACACACACACACCTTCCATTCTCCCCATTAGGGTTGTACAGATACAGTTCAGTCAGTCAGGAGCCCCCCACACACACACTTCCATTCTCCCCATTAGGGTTGTACAGATACAGTTCAGTCAGTCAGGACGCCCCCCCACCACACTTCCATTCTCCCCATTAGGGTTGTACAGCACACCACACACAACACCACACACACACACACCACTTCCATTCTCCCCATTAGGGTTGTACAGATACAGTTCAGTCAGTCAGGAGCCCCCCCCCCCCCCCCCACACACACACCTTCCATTCTCCCCATTAGGGTTGTACAGATACAGTTCAGTCAGGAGCCCCCCCCCACACACACACACACACACACACACACTTCCATTCTCCCCATTAGGGTTGTATTGTTGTCCTCATTCTCCCCATTAGGGTTGTATAGTTCAGTCAGTCAGGAGCCCCCCCCCCCCCCCCCCCACACACACACACACACTTCCATTCTCTCCATTAGTGTATCAGGTGTACAGGTACAGTTCAGTCCCCGCCCCCCCCCCCCCCCCCCCCCACACACACACCCTCCCTTCTCCATTCTCACCATTAGTGCTAGTATCAGTTATCCTTCTGTGGCTTTGTGGGTATTAAAGGTCAGAACTGTCTCCACAACGGCACAGTGCAAAGAATATTTGATTCATCCGCTGATACGTTGAAGAGTGAAATGATGAACGCTTAAATGTATAACAGGCCGAGGAAAATGTCGGCTCCGATTGTCTATCACCACGAGGTACCCCGATCCGGTAGCATGTGTTGTTAATTCATCAGACTTGAATTGTTGCGTCCAGGGTGGTTAGTTTTGCCTGCTTCCGTTGTCTGCGCACTGTCTTGGAAAGGACGCAGACACTCAGTCTTCACGTCGGACATATCCGCTTTTCCCTCTAGACAGCAGTGATGTGTTGTCCTCAGTTTACCGCTGTTGGTTTTGTTTTTTTGGTGTGTTTTTGCGGAGTGGGTGGGTGGGAGGGGGTCACTTTTGCTGTGATATATGTATGTATATATTCATGTAAATAAATTGTTTACATATATGTGTTTATTTATAAAATGATAACCATGTGTGTGGTTGACGCCATGGGGCATGTTTTGCCGTTGTTTTTCACGTCACCGGCAAGCTAGGCGGCACAAAGGTTTGCAGTTCTCCGTATCGTTGGGCCTCGGGCTCCAGCTTGCCTTCAAATCTGGCTAGGGGGAAGAATGGGCTGAGGGTCAAGTCCTGTTGATGAGGGCAGTGTGAACGAGCGACTGGGGTCCATCTTGCTGCACACGCTGAAGATCACCTGCTGGTTGAGGAAGGAAGTGAAGTGAAACTGCCAGGGCTCTCTTGAAATAGATACAATTTTGGTAAGGGGGGGGGGGACAGATGCAGATTTCAAATAACTTGTCTGGATGTTCATTACATCTGTCCAACTCCCAGTTCTTCTTCTTCTTCTTTTTTAATTTTCTTTTTCTTTTTTTCATTGCTCCTTGCCGGAAATTTGGGTCACCTTACCTGGGTAACCTTACCCATTCTTTGTGAGTTGATTTGTTGATGATCGCTTATATAGCGCTATTCTCCACTCTCTTGAACAGACTCACTGAGCTCGCATGTGGTTCTACATGAGTGACTACCTTTATAGCTCATTTTTGTTGTTGAATATCCACCAAAGTGGTGTACTTACAGCACTGGCATGGCTGGTGTCACCTGAAACTGCAGCCGTCTCAGCGCAAGTCCTGTGTACACCATACAACCACGCTCCATGTCACTTCATGCAAAGCCACATACGTAAGGTGTATGCGTGTTTAGCTGTAACCTGCCGCCTGCACTTTTGGCAGAATGACCGCGATCTTTTACGTGCTGCTGCGGTTACACGGGGGTGGAATGGATACCGAAATAAGAGTCGGTACAGAAAGTCGACCCTGGAGAAGAAATTTCTCCCGCCACTCCAGCAGGGATTCAAACCCGCAACCTTTCAATCACGAGTCCAGCGCTCTAACCACTGAGCTGTCCCTGCAGGATCCTGATGCAGGACAGAACATGATGAGCCATTTGAACACAACTCAGATTGTTCCAGCAGCTTTTATTCATTTTCACAGAATGAGTCCCCAACTCACCAGCACTGATGAAAACCCAGATGTATCTCAGGTGTAGGTGGGAAGTACAGGGAGGAGTTATTAAGAGATTGCGCAGGTGGCTGAAGTTGTGCATCACAAATGAAGTGTCAAGTTCTTGAGAAGACCGGCAAACCATGCTCTACACAATCGGCACAAGGAACTTTGGCTTATGACGATTATTTTTTTTAGTACATGGAAAATGCATGTTTCAGCCGATAATATAATAGCTTCTTTTGAATTTGCTTCAATTGCTGTTTAGTATTTCAAAAGCTTGAGCAGCAGACGTGAAACCTGTTCAGTTTGACCCTGTTTATCACTACCACATTTACCATACGCTAATTTGCTTGGAGGTATAAAAAATGTGATATATATAACAAGAATATTTTAACCAAGGACAGTTAAAAAAAAGAAGAAGAGTATATATATATATATCTAAAAAGTGTTGGAACTGAAGGGTGTCAAATTGTGCGTGTAGGTTTTGTTGCTTTGTTTTTGCATTTTGTTTGCTTTGTTTTACTTGAAGTACATTGGATGCAGCAAATGTTTCCTTGCTTGAATTGTGTAAACAGTTTTTTTTAAAGAAGAGGAAGGAACATTATGTGGCAGCCATTTTACTGGAGAATTGAAAGAAGATGGCAAAAACTGGTTGCTGCAGTTTTCTTGCTTGCCAAGAACATTGTGGTAGGGTGTTTTTTGGGGTTTGTTTTGTTTGTTTTTGTTTTGTGTGTGTGTGTGCCAGTCCAAATAAATTTGCACCAAAATCCAACCTGCAACGAACCAGCCAGCAGATGTCGCTTTTTGTGACTATCAGCAGGCAGAAGTGTGTGATTTTGGTGACACAAACTAGAGAGCAAAGTATCCCTTTGTGTGTGTGTGTGTATGTGTGTGTGCATTTTGGATGTCGCTTCTTTTTCTGTCTGTAGCCCTGTTTTGGGTGTTGATCCCAACCTTTGCATTCAGGAAGAGGAGTTGTTTGTTACGTGCATGAATTTACATATTAATGAGTTTGTTATGTGGTAATGGAGACAGCTGATTGGTGGAGTGGTGACATATCCCAGTGTAGCTGTGATAGTGGGGCTGGCCTCAGAATGGAACAGGGCCTTTAGCGAGGAGGCCAGTTGACATTTCCAGTGAAGCGTCGGTGTGTGGTGTGTGTGTGTGTGTGTTCTGCAGATAGGGTGGAGTGCATGTGAACTATTTTCTCCTTTTTCTGTATTTTTTCAACAGAGGACAGATCAGGTGGTTTCACTCTACCTGTGTTCTGGTTAATTTGAGACTTCTTGACTCGCATGAAAAAATGTGACTCTTTGTAATGATCAGTGGCCGTTTGATTGAGTACCCCTATGTGTCAAAAATTGTAAACATTGTAAGAACTCGGCACAGTAGTACTACTTGTTGAGTTTTAATTTACCTGTTCAAACCACTTTCAGTGACCTTTGACCATATTTCAAGGTCATAGCAGTGTCAAACTGAAAATTTGCCTGAAAATTCTATTATTTTGTCCAGTTAGGTTGAAACTTTGTATCAACTAGTTCATGAATATACTGTTTTTGACTTTCACGTGTATTCAAGAGAGATAATGGACGTTCGCAGTATTTCTAGATTTGACAGAAACATTGGCTTTTTCTTGAACACCTTTTAGTTGAAGCAAGGTCTTTAAATCTGCGCTTAATTATTGTTTGGGGTCTACAGATTGATATCAGGTCCGATGATCTTGACTTTGTTTCAAGGTCACAGATGTGAGAGAAACTTGAACTTGCAAATTGTGTTTCTCGGGTTTTTGTCCGGTGTAAACATTGTACCATTGCTACCTGTTTGAAAAGGTCATACCCAGTATGCTTTGTGTGTATTCAAGTGGTGTGTATTCAAAGGAGAGCTGTAATGCGTTTTTTCCCCCCCTCCAGTTTTGCACTTGAATGTGAGTTATCCAGAAATAATTGCCCTTGTTGTTGCCTGCCTGTTGTGGGTGGGCGGCTGGTTTTCAACTGTCAGTTGCCTCTCCGCTCCAGTGTCGGTGCAAATAAACAAAACAAAAATCTTGAAAAGTTTCCAGATTGTGCACCTGTGGGCAAATGCTCGTAATTCTGACGTCCTCGGTCTTTTTTTATGATTATGATTGCGGTTTCTTTTACTGAAAAATGTAATGTGCATCAGGGTTCGTGTCATGGTGTAGGCTTGTGTGTACGAGTGTACCAGTTGTTTGTGTTTGCATGAGGCACGAGACAGTACCTGAAACGAGACTGCGCAGTGTGTGTGCAACACTCTGTAAATCCTTTTTGTTACGGCATGGGGCCTCTGGGGAGTTGCAGACTGTTCCATGCCATTGCAATGTTATACCTGTGTGGTTTAGCACCGTATGCATATTCTGTTCTGTAAATAACTTATCCACTGTCATACATCGTGATGATCATGCGAGTAAGACATATGATGTAGGAGTTTGCTGTCCGGTATATTGATGTCTCCGTCTTCAGTGCATGCAATAAATAAATAAAAACTTTGCTTTAATTGATGCTTCTTTGGTTCATAATTCTGTGCGGCTGCATCAGATTTGTCGAGCCGTACATCTTACCAGCTGTCCTAGACGCTGAAGCTATTCCCCCTTTTTTTTCCAGTTTTTATTTTGCTTTATAAACTCTCACAAGGCATTACTTATACGCTTTTTTGCAGGTTAATTTAAGTATTATGTCTAATACTTACATTATTCAGTACCAACAGTCTTCTGTTTATGTTTTGTTTTGTGTATCGATTTAAATATTTTGCATTGATTTATATTACAGGAGTTAATTCTTTGAATAAATATATTTGTTTGCGGTATGTTGTTAATTCTTGATCACTCTATCACTTCCGTGCCAGTCTTCCGATTTTTTTTTTTTTTTTCCTGTCTTCTTCTTTTTCTTCTCCTTCTTCTTCTTCTTCTTTTTATATTTTTTTATTTCTCTCTCCCTTTGCTTCAGTCAGTCCTTCCTTTTGAGGGATTGTCAAGCTCCACAGAGAGCTTTTTTTAAAACCTGCATGCAAAAAAAATGTAAACACTCGATTTTCTTCGCTGTTTTGTGGCAAAACAACAGGAGGAGGGGGGGGGGGGTTGGGTTGTTTACAGTGTCGGTCGATGATTTTGAGGTATGGTACAAATAAAGGTTACACACACACAGACATCACAGTTTTTGTTGTGCAGTGTTTGCTTTATGTGTGTGTGTGTGGCTGTGTGTAAATACATTACTTTTTACAAGCTCTAATCAGTTTTCCATGTATTGTCATTAAAGTTCTCAATATTTTTTCTCTCTCTCTCTCTCTCTCTCTCTCTCTCTCTCTCTCTCTTCTGTCCTCTCTCTCTCTCTCTTCTCTCTTCTCTTGTGTCTCTCTCTCTCTCTCTCTCCTCTCCTCTCTCTCTCTCTCTCCTCTCTCTCTCTCTCTCTCTCTCTCTCTCCTCTCCTTCTACGTGTTGCTTGTGCTCTCTCTCTCTCTCTTCTCTCTCTCTCTCTCTACCATAGTCTCACATCTCCTCCACGCGTGCGCACACGTGTGCAGTGCTCACATGCCTGTTCGCACGCTTACCATACACATAGTCTACACATTCCATACCACATACATACAACTGCACACACTCCACACAGACGCATCACATATGCACACACTCGCCACTCCCGGCATACACACACACTCCACAGATGCACACAATCCACACAGATGTGCACACTTTCCAAACACACGCAGATGCACACCCTCCACACAGACATGCACACACTTCACCCAGAAACACCATAGATACATACCCCACACAGACGTAACACACGCTCCACAGATGCACACTACAGACGGACATGCACGCTTTCCACACACACACACACTACACCTACGCACACACTCCACGCGGACACGAGCAACCCCCCACACACTGTATACAAGCGGTATGGTACCGAAATCGTGGAAAGCAAGATCTGTAATGACATACACGTTTAATGGTATAAAAATACGTTTTCAGTCAAACAATGGTATATTTACACATACATATATTCAAATGCACAAGTATTGCTTTACAGTCGGCCACCACAAAAATCCAGCTGGTATTCAGAACAACGAAGAAAGCCTGGTATAAAAAGAGTCGATAACAAACCATATTAAAGCAACTTGCAGTGTGTGTACATACATATGAAAGAAAGGATTCCAGTTTGCCCTTAGTTTCACATTACACCGAGAAACATCCAGATGGCGGAAACTTGAGTTTATCCTAGTGGAACTGAGTCAGAATTCCAGTTTGTACTAGGACGATCTGGAATTCTAATGGATTCCGGTTAATACTGTGGCCAATAATGGTTGACCATCGACTCCTGCTATATCACTGAGCAAAATACTTGTGCATCCGCGTCGAGCAGACCTTTTATTTTATTTTATTTTTTACTTCCCCCCCCCCCCTGTGAAACAACTCCACCGTTGGACCCGGCTGTATTCCCCCCCCCCCCCCCCCCCCCCCATCCCCCACCCCCACCATCCTGGCTGAAAGAAGAAGACACCAGCGACTCATCTTTATGTATAAGGCAGCAAGTGGGCTGATCCCTGCTGCTGTTCCACCTGACTGACAACTGCCTAACACTTCTGAAAAACAAATGTAACCGGGTGCGTGTTCCGGGCCACGACCTTCAAACCTTTCATTCTGTCCTTTCTCTTTTTTTTATTGGGCGAAAGTTTTATAGCCCTAACATCCGAAGTGTCAAGTTGTATGGCCCTAACATCCGAAGTGTCAAGTTGTATGGCCCTAACATCCGAAGTGTCAGGTTTTATGGCCCTAACATCCGAAGTGTCAAGTTGTATGGCCCTAACATCCGAAGTGTCAAGTTGTATGGCCCTAACATCCGAAGTGTCAGGTTTTATGGCCCTAACATCCGAAGTGTCAAGTTTTATGGCTCTAACATCCGAAGTGTCAAAATTTGCGCCGCGTCAGAGCCCAGGAGCTGTGTGAAAGTCGAGGTGGACGTCCTGGGCTCCCGTCCCTAATAAGCCTACGGTTTCTGTGGACGTAAAGCAACACTTCAACCAACCAACCGCCGCGTCCTCTTTCTCCCAGTGTCCCTGCAGAAGCAGGTCGTCAGTTTGAGCTGCTGCCTGGGCATCCATGTGTATGATTCAGGGGAGAGCCTACACTGTTTCCTGGTTGGTGTAAATAAAAGTTATGCTATAGCAACCTGTGACTTGTGAGAGTTATGTTATAGCAACCTCGGACTTGTAAGAGTTATGTTATAGCAAACTCTGACTTGTGACTCTTCATTCATGCTTCCAACCTGCCTCCCTCACTCCCCACCCCGCTTTCCTACACAAAAGACAAATAAGGCCCAAAAGATCAGAAGACTTCAGGACGTCAAACATCGTAGACCGACCAGCAAGGAAGAACACCCGCTCTATGCTGTAGAAACCACCAAGACAGTCATCTTCAAATACAGCTTTTTTTCTTTTTTCTTTTTTTCTTCCAAAGAGACTTCGTAGACTGGAACAACCTAGAAGACGGTACAGTCTGCGCTGAGACAGTTGAGAGATTTAGTTCTTCTCTCCGGTACTCTCCAGTCTAAAAAATAAACGAAGTGTGTGTGTGTGTGTGTGTGTGTGTGTGTGTGTGTGTGTGTGTGTGTGTGTGTGTGTGTGTGTGCGCGCGCGTGCGTGCGTGCGTGCGTGTGTGTGTGTAGTGCAGTGTAGTGTAGCGCTCTCCCCAGTTTTTCCGCTGGTGTTTGTACCAGAATTGGGCGTTGCCAACGTAATTCATCAAGCTCACAAACACAAAATGTGTAGAGAAAGGAAATTTGGAAAGCCAGCCAACCAACACACCCACAACTGCCGGATCAGCCAGTGAATTAACATGTCGACAACTGATCAGCCTATGTCGAATTAACACGTCGACAAGTGATCAGCCAATGAATTAACACGTCGACAATGATCAGCCAATAAATTAAAACATTGACAACTGATCACCCAATGAATTAAAACATTGACAACTGATCACCCAATGAATTAAAACATTGACAACTGATCACCCAATGAATTAAAACATTGACAACTGATCACCCAATGAATTAAAACATTGACAACCGATCAGCCAATGAATTAAAACATTGACAACCGATCAGCCAATGAATTAACACGTCGATAACTGATCAGCCAATGAATTAACACGTCGACATCTGATCAGCCAATCAGCCGCAGCCAGGCTGTGCGCTCATTGGCTGTTCCCACTGATACCTGTGGTCCCGTGCTTTTGTACTACGGAGAAGATGCGCAAGGAATAGGCTAAGCGCCGAATGGGATCATCTGCTAACATAATTGTGTGTTTATTTCAAGTCTACAAACAAGTTGTATGTCGTTGCCGTAGCCTGCGTGTCAGCGGGGACGCTGTCTCGACCATGACACGGCGGGGCCTGTTTGGGCAGCAATGACTGGATGTCTCAACACCACTGACCCGCATTTTCCCACCGGCCTTGCTGCGACTGCTTCCCTTAAAATGAACGCTTCGGCTACTTGCACCTCTGTACCCCCTTATAAAGTGGAGTTTTGTATATTTTTGTTTATGTTTTCTTAACTTCTTGTGTGTGTTTGTGTGTGTGTGTGTGTGTGTGTGTGTGTGTGTGTGTGTGTGTGTGTGTGTGTGTGTGTGTGAGCGTCTGTGTGTTGTGTGTGTGTGTGTGTGAGCGTGTGTGTGTGTGTGTGTGTGTGTGCGTCTGTGTGTGAGCGTCTGTGTGTGTGTGAGCTGTGTGTGTTGGTGTGTGTGTTTGTGTGTGTGTGTGTGTGTTTGTGTGTGTGTAAGCGTGCGTGCCTGCGTGCGTGTGTTGTTGTTATATTCTGGTTGTTCGTTTGTTTGTGAACTCGTCCTGAGACGACCCAGGTGTGGTTGACCACCCGTTAAACACCCAGTTACTAACTAACCTGTTAGCAAAGAGCTGACGAAACACGGACAGTCCATGCACAAAAGGTAAACAATGAGTCAATCATGCGACGGCACTGCACACCGAGTCAGTGACTGGATCACTCGCAGCGTCCCCCCACAGACGTGGGCACAAAGTGCTTGTCGAACACTTCACACATGCTCTCGCTCATCGTGTGACTGAACTGCCACTGCTCCCTCCGCTGCTCATTACTGCCCCTGCCGGAAGTTGCGTGCCCCTGTGGCCTTGACCTTGCCTGTGTCGACAGGAAGTCGTAGGCGGTGCGATGGTTGATGAACGGGGACCGGATATAGGCCTCGGACTCGCCGTCACTGTCGTTGCCGTTGTCGTTGTTGTTGTTGTTGATAGTTTGGATCTGAGGCAAATAGGGAGGAGGGTCGTCTCTTGTCGGTCTTTCGTCGCCGACGTCGTCGTCACCTTCGGCTTCTCCGGCCGCTGCGTGTTGTCGTTGCTGTTGCTGGAGTCGTCTGTTTTTCCGTCTCTTGCCGTTTCTGTTGCGCCTCCGGTGGTTCCTCCTGGAGTCGTCACGGCGACGGGATTGACGACTTTCTCGCTCTTGGTTGTTCGAGCTGCTGACGATCTGAATGAACCCCAAGCTTCCGTCGTTCCTGTCCTTGCGGTTGTCTTCGTCATTGTCGGTCTCGATCCTCACTCGTTGCCGTCGGCGGTTGCCACGGTAACGTCTCCTGCGCCATTCCTGTCGTCTCCGCTGAGAGGCTGACCGGACGGCGTCTTCGTCGTCACCATTATTGTCACTTTCATCGTCTTCATCGCCGTCGCTGACGTTGTCGGCATCGTGTCGCCTTCTCTGATTCCTGCCTCCCGTTCTCCACCGACGTCTCCTCCTGTTCCTTCTGTGAGCATTATCATCATCATCATTACCATCATTATCGTCTTCACTGCTAGTATTCCGGTTGTCAACACTATCGTCGTTATTATCCATAGCATCAACGTCGTCGTTGTCGATGTTTCTCCTCTTGCGTTGCAAGGATCCGACAGCTCGCTCCCGACTCCCGTGGTTGGCTGGTTTGTACTGCACCCTCAGGAAGACTGGGGCAGCGTGGTGGTCACTGCCGTCACGGTCAGTGTCGTGGTCAGCCAAGGGCTCCTTCAGGACGTCCAGCCGAGTGGCCTTGACCCTCCGCCCCTCCACCGCGCCCAGGTACACCGTGCTGACCGCCTCCAGGTCCGGCATCTGGCCAGCCGCATCACCCACCTCGCCCGGAAAGTCCGGCGTAGCGTCCGGACCGTCTTCCGCGTCCGGCAGCACTGCAGGAAGCTCTGCTTCTTCAGCCGTGCCGTCGGTCAAGTCTGCGGGCGCGCTGGTCTCCGGCTTTGCCTCGTCGCTGACGGTCCATGTGGGTTTTGTCTCCGTCTCGTTGAAGGCTGTGCTTTCGTCTGGGCTCGTGCCGGTCCGGTCCCGATTTCCACCCGTGCTCGGGTCTGAGTTTCGGGCGTCTGAATCCGCGGGCGAAGTCCACTGTAGGCGCGCTGGCGGCGTTGTCATCAGCGTAGAGTCGTTGTCGTTTGCGGTCCGTGTCGTGGCCCTGGTTGTTGAGGACGTGTGGCGGGTTCTCGGCGGTCCTGCGTTTGCGCCGAACCTGTTCTGCTTCCTGGCCCCCGCGCCTCTGTGCCTGGAATGAAGTCTTCCCCTTCGGTTTCCCCGTCTGCCCGTCTGCCGCCAGCGCCAGATGGGTGATCTCGCGAGTGGGCGTCGGACGGGTGGCGGGGGCCTCGTAGACGGATGAAGCCGTGTTGTTGGGGGTTTCCCTCGAGGCTGGAGTTTTCGTGCGGGTGGGGGTTTCCTTGCTGCCGGTGTTGAACGTCGTCTGGAAGGAAAGAACCTTCGCCGCCCTGGGAGCTTTCGCGCGTTTGGAAGCCTTCTTTGAGCTGGGAGCTTTCTGGGAGGCGGGAGCCTTCTTACGTGTGGGATCCTTCGCGTTGGTTTTAGTTTTCGTCGCCTGAGCGCTTGTTGGCGTCGTCTGTGTTGCAATCGCTGCTGGCGCCTTCCCACTCTTGGCTTCCCGCGATAGTTCATCAAGCGTTGGATCTGAGGCAAGCGTCTGGCCGATGTCCTTCTCGCTGGTGATCCTCTGCCATGAAAAGCGAGGACACCTTTCTCTCTGTCGTCAACGCTTTCGGTGCTGACGTCGTCGACGTCATCGGCGAGGCGCTCATTGCTGGAGTCGTCAACTTCGTCACTGTCTGACGAAGATTCTTGGCTGTCAGACATGTCCTCGTTGGAGTCTTCGTCCGAATGTTCATCGTCGTCTTTTGATTCGTCCGAGTCATCAAAGACGTCCTCTTGCTCATCTTTATCCACGGTGTCTTCGCCGTAAGCAATGTCCTCGTAGTCGCTGGACACATCGTCGTCGAATTTCTTATCCAACGAGCCGTGTGCCTTGACCATCCTGATCAGCTTCTGCAGCCACCGCCTCCGTTTGCTGACCGTGGCCGGTGAGGAGAAGAAACTGACCGCGTCCTTCTTGTCCAGAAACGGGTACAGGTCATCCAGCGGTGGACCTTGCTCGGCAGACTCTGGGTCCATTTCTGGCTTGGTCCTCTCAGGGCGTGGGGCTCTGCTGTAGGCCTTCTTCCCCTTCCTGGTCCCTTGCCGCAACAGCTTGGACCTGATCATGTTCAGGTACCGTTCCTTCACGCTTGGGGTGTAGGCAGAAACGTCTCCCTCTTCCTCCTCTTCCTCCTCTTCCCCTTTGCTCTCAGTCTCCCTCGGTTTGCTCCACGAGTCTAAGCCCCAGGAACCGAGCTTGGGGTCGTGGGACCAGTCGTCGTCTTGGGGCTGAGGCGTCAGCTGCTGCTGCTTCTCCAGCCGTTGCAGGATGCCCTTCCACATGGAGTGCCTGCGTGCCTCTCGCTGCAGGATCCTCCTCAGCAGCTGTGCCGACATGGCGACCCCCGCGTGGCGGCCGAGGTAGCGTCTGATAGCCCGTCCGTCTGCCGCGCGTCGCCTCCAGCCACGGGACTGCACTCGCCTGCCCCGCGCCAAGGGAGAGAACTCCTCGTCTGGCAGCGTGGAGACGTCCGGAAGCGGCGAGTAGGCGTCCGGCACTGGGGGAGAGTCGGGAAGGGGTGGATAGTGGTCGTACGGCACTGTGAGTTTGTCCGGCAAGGGTGGAATGGGTGGGTGGGACGTCTTGACGTGTCTCGGCTGCTTTTCATCTCTCGCGTCGTCCGTGAATCCGTCCGTGTCACGGTCCTTTCCGGTAAAACGACGGCAGTCTGAAGAAAGAAAAGGAGACATTAGGCCACCTGTGTGTCTGTTGTTGAGATGTTGCAAAACAAGACATGTGTACAAAAATAGATAAGCACGTTTCATAACAAGATCTACTGAAATACATATAGAAAACAGCACGTTTCATAACAAAATTCGTGCACAAATACAGAACCAAATGTTTCCGGTAAAACGACGGCAGTCTCAAGAGAAGAGAACTCGAACTCGAAAACTTTAATACTCATGGATAGTAGCGTTAGTTCCCTTTGGACCTATCTAACAGCCAGTCCTTGCTATACTACAAACACAAATAAACACGTCAATACCACAAACAAATATTATAAGCACGATTAAATAATTGATTAATGCAGTTTCATAGTTCCTACAAATGTGCAGAAACTGACATCAGAATTAAGTTTCTTTCATGGGCATACATGCATACAATACTCAATGCTTTTAGGCAAACGTGTGATTCAAACAAATCCGTCCACATTTGACGAAAGGTTATTCTCAGACATATATTTGTGCAGATTACGTTTGAAACAAGGAAGAGAAATACATGATTTTATATTTTGAGGCAGGGAGTTCCAGAGGACGCTCCAGCGAAGGATATGCTAGTTTTAAGTAAGTCAAGCCTTGGTCTTGGCACGTAGAGGTTGGTGTAGTGGGACTGGTGACTAATAAAGAGTTGTTCCAGGTAATTTGGGGAATTATTATTAAGAACTTTATGCATAAATATTCCTTTATTGTAAGCGAGCTGTTGCGGTAGGTTTAAAATTCCAAGTGCACTCATCTTTTGCTCTGTAGATAGGGAAGGATCAGGAAGGATTATTTTGCCTACCTTTCGATGTAGGGAGTTCAGTTTTTTTAAAGTGTACCTCGCCACAGCCATCCCACACTACTGACGTATAATCGATGTGAGGTTTTATGTGAGCGTTGTAGAAGAGTTTTCTGGTATCGATGTTGATGATATGTTGCAGTTGAGAAAGAAGAAACATTTTTTTGGACATGCTTTTGCATGTGTTCGATATGGGCTTGCCATCGGAATTTACTGTCGACAATGAGACCTAGTAGGCGATGTTCAGCTACATTAGGCCACAGGGAAGACGTTAGGCCGCTTGTGTGTCTGTTGTTGAGATACTTCATAGCAGGACACGTGTACAAAAATAGATAAGCACGTTTCATAACAAGATACAAATACAAATAGAGAACAGCACGTTTCATAACAAAATACAAATACAGAACACTGAGCGCTTGGGACGAGCCATTTATAGGTACCCCCCCCCCCCCCCCCCTTCCTTCCATCGCTTTCCCACGTCCCTAACAGACCGTATAATTATGGTCTCTATGGACGTTAAGCCCTACAATCAGTCCAGGTGAGTGTGTGGATGCTGGGACTGGCAGTCTGTGTGTTCCCCTTGAGCGTGAGGGACGGTGAGACCCGGTTTGTGCCGCTTGTTGTCAGGTCCGCTTCTCTTCTCTTAATCGTGTCAAAACGGTTCATGCAGTTAATGTCGACAACCGACTCTTTTACACCAATACTCGGGTCAGTTTTTGGGGTAGCAGAACAAAACATCCGCGACACTTGTCGTTAGCCATTGTTGGCAATGTCCTTGTTTCTGGAGGTTGGGAGATAGATAATCAACCAAAACATGACTGCTCTCTCTCTCTCTCTCTCTCTCTCTCTCTCTCTCTCTCCTCTCTCTCTCTCTCTCTCTCTCTCAAAACTACGGCTGCGTGAAGCAGCCTGCAAAATAAATCCAGGGCGTTATCGCCCCTTGTTCAGACCCGACCCTTTATCAACGTAACGTTTCTTATCTCGGTCTCTTTTCTCAAACGAAATGAAAATTAGGGCAAGAGTTTAAACCCTTATCGGTCTGAAAACGGCCAAGAGTATGAGCTGTCTGGAGTACCTTTTTTATGTAGGGGAGCGGGATGGGGAGTAAGGGAAGCAGGTTGGAAGAATGAACGAAGAGTCACAAGTCAGAGGTTGCTGTAACATAACTTTTATTTACACCAACCAGGAAACAGTGTAGGCTCTCCCCTGAGATGAACACATGAACACCGGCCGCAACAGCAAACAAACAACCTGCCTCTGCAGGAACACTGGGGGAAAAGGGACGCTGCTAGAGTAGACATGGTGCTTAACGTCCACAGAAACCACAAGGCTTATTAGGGACGGGGGGAAGGGGGTAATGGAGGTGGGGGGAGAGGGAGATTATATACCTACCGCTACACTGTCACCACCAGAATGATACCTGCATTAAGTTGGGCAGCGATGAGAGTCATTTTAATGTTTCAGTAGAAGTGATGGACAAAGCCACAGGACAGTGTCCACAAACCACAACATTTTTGAAGAGAAAGGAGAGCCGAAGCGGTATCGAACCGAGGTCCTTCCGCTTACCAACCTAATGCCTTACCGCTAGGCCAAACCGGCTCACAGGGACGCCGCTGGCCCAGCGCACAAGTTTTAACACTTTAGATAATTGGGGCCATAAAACTCCCACCCAGTCAAAAAAGAGAAAGGACGACAGGAAAGAAAAGGTTAAAGGACAAGTCCAAGGTTAGGGGTTATTTTTGTCACGATTTCCGTTAAAGCTCGCTGAGAACGATGATGTAGGTGAAACTGTGATCTGAGGGTTATAAATGCACGAAAAAAGGCATTTTCTGTCGTACCGAAAGCATCGCCATGACGCCCAAATCACGTGACCATATGCCTACTACGTCACTCTGGGGAGTCGCTGCAAAATGGCCAACTCGAGCTCCGAAAACGAAACTGATACTTTGCCCGAGAGACCCACAAGGATACAGCCGTATCAGTTTGAGCCTGTCAGGCAGGATTTTGAAAGAGTACCGGAACATCGTGTCAGCTTCGAAGCAAACCCCATGCGGTATTCCATGGGGTTTGCGAAATCGCACTCACTGAAGTGCTCGCTACACAAATGGGCGTGATGCGGCGCAGCAAGAAAGTCAGCTCGTTTGAACTGTATAAATTTAATCCACTTTCGCCTCATTGCGGGTCGATTGCGCGGGAGATCGTGCATTGTTATACCTGGGGTCGTCTGCGAATTGTTACAGTTCGCGGCAACACAGTAGGCCGGCATAGTTAACTTTTTGTCGACCACACGCATACACAGTTTACTGAAGAATCTAAGATGGCAACCGCACTGACTCCCCAAACTGACGTCACTTCTGGGAAAGTCACGTAACTGATGGAGAACCCGAGACTGTAGTTTCGGCCAGCCTACAGAAAATAAAAACCCAATTAAACATTTTTATTATTATTTTTATTTCATTAAATCTGAAACTAGTGATTCATTTGTCAATCATTTCGATGGTCATTTTGCATACTTAAAAACCTTGGACTTTTACTTTAAAGGGTCATGGCCCTGGACGCACACAATGCACTCGGTTACATTTAGGACAAATTTTATCTACCGAGGACATCGTGTGACCGTTTTTAGTAGCGGCACACAAGGACGAGGTAAGTACTAACAAAGACGGCGACGACAACGGAACAGCTCAGTCGCAGCCAGACTGACGTCAGCCGCAGCCCAATGATTGCTGTGCACACCTGTCTGTTGCTGGTCACGGCCGCTGGGCCGCTGCTGGCCGGTGATGTCAATGAACAACGCGGGCAGCATCGCCACTCCCAGTCCCAGCTCTACACAATGGTGAGCAAGATCGTGGACCAAAGACTGGAGGCGGAGAGAGAGAAATGGCAGCAGGAAAGGCAAGTGTGGCAACGAGAGAGACAAGACTGGCAACGAGAGAAACAGGACTGGCAACAAGAGAAACAAGACTGGCAACGTGAGAAACAGGACTGGCAACGTGAGAAACAGGACTGGCAACAAGAGAAACAGGACTGGCAACAAGAGAAACAAGACTGGCAACAAGAGAAACAGGACTGGCAACGAGAGAAACTGCAGTGGCTGAAAGAGAAACAGTCGTGGCAAGTCGAGAAAAGACAATGTCAGAGACGGACACAAAACCTGCAGCCCCAGAAAGATCAGATACTGGCCGACATCGTGTCCTTGAAACGCAAACCTAAGAGGCTGGAAAGTCCTCATCAAACAGGCCACAAAGGTGGCGTGACCGTGTCGCAATCACCTCCATTCGCCGGGTCCTACGTGCTGAAACCGGCTGCGTCCAACACAGACGCCAAAACCCATGACCGCAACATCCGCTCTGACGACCCCAGCCCTCTGGAAGGGGCGGTGGCTCAACTGGAGCTACGTGTGAGTCAGACGGGAGCGGAGCTGCAGGCCCTGAAGAACGCGGACGTTCAGCACGAGCAGGCCATCGTGCAGGCTGCCTCCACCACCTTCGTTCGCTGGGGACGCTCCGTCTGTCCCAACTCCACGCAGCTCGTCTACACAGGCGTGGTTGGCGGTGGGGAGTGGAGCATGCCTGGATCCTCCGGCACTGTCCTCTGTCTGCCGTTGAATCCCGTGCCGGGAAATCTTGCCACAGGACCTGCTTTGAAATCGGAGTTATTTGGAGCCGAATTTCACACGGATCCAGATTCTCACCACGACAAAGATCCCGTGTGTTCCGTGTGTCTGACGCAGGCTCGATCCTCGTCGATCCTGGTACCGGCCACAACGGCCTGTCCCAGCGGCTGGACGCTGGACTACAGCGGCTTTCTGATGGGCAGCTACCCGAAGGACCCTGCTGGACATGACTGGGTGTGCGTGGACTCGGCCATGGAGCCGCGGCTGGACAGCGAGAGGGACGAAGACGGGCTGAAACTGTTCTACACCTACACCCGCTGCGGCAGCCTGCCCTGTCCGCCCTACCACAACGACAACCTCGTCACCTGCGCCGTCTGCTCCAAATGATCAGCGGGCCGTGCCGACCGCCCCGGTAATCAGAGGGACCCAGGTTCGATTCCTTTTCGGCTCAGCACCTCCCCCCCGCCCAACGCCCCCCCCCCCCCCCCCCCCCCGTTTTGTTTTTGTTTTTTTGGGGGTGGGGGGTCACTCGTTCGGCTTACCTTCTTAAAGTATTGTGGTTTATGTCTCAAGTTGCCGACACTGTCTTACATAACTGATTTTTTTTTAAAGTAAAGAAGAAGAAAAAGAAAAGGGTTGCATCTCTGACTGTCTACATGCAGACTCGTTCTGGTGGCGCCGGGCAGCAGCATAGCGATAGTATGTCAGAATAGTTTCCTACCCACTGCTCCGACACCTCCCGCCCCTCTCTCTCTCTCTCTCTCTCTCTCTCTCTCTCTCTCTCTCCTTTCAACACGACAAAAACTGACTCGGCCGGATAATGATAAGAGTTTGTGTGTTTTTTAAGAGAAATTTTCTTAAAAGCGAACCCTCGGATAAGAGAAACTCGCCGGGCCCGAGATCATCATTAAGAAAACGATACTACTGGTCCCGGGGACTTTCTTATATCCGAGCTCTATTACAATGACCAGCGGTGAGCAAGAAAATGACTTTCGTGCGGTAATTGTAGGCTAAATAGTAGCATGGAAATTTGAACGTCAAGTAACACCCTTCGGCAAAGGGGCTTCCAACGTTTCAACGTGCCCTGCGGCGCTTTGATCAGTCTGAGAAGTTTGGTATTTATAAACGCACCCATTTATCGAATTATTATCCTTATCAAATAATTATTCTGTGGGCCTCCCGGCTCTGGCTCAGAGTGAAACCCGCGGAGAAAGAAGAATCCGAACAACGAGTGACGAAAACCCTCATCAAAATTAATGTGTGCACACGGTCAAGATTATTTGACAAAACACATTATTTGTCCTCATTTTCTGCTGGTTTATATATATAATACGTACAGATTTGTTTTCTCTGTTGGGGATGGGATTTTCTTCTCTTTTTTGTTGTTGTTTTTGTTTTTGTTTTTTGTTGTTGTTTTTGTTGGGGACAGTTTGTCAGTTTGATTAACAGGGTGAATTAACGGAGAATGCCGAGCAGAGAGTTCCGAGTGTGTTGTTATTGACACGCAAGGAAGGAGGGCAAAGCAACCTACAGCTACACGGTTTGAACTTTTGCCCCTGCTGTTTTGTCGGACAGTGGCTGAGGTAAATATATGGCACGTCACGGCTTCCTGGAGATCTGTAGGCAGCCAACAACCCCCCCACCCCCCCACCCCCCCGCACCCCTTCCCCCGCCCCCCCTCCCCCCACCCGGCCCCCTCTTGCTCACGGCCCACCCTGCCCCTATCGGCCGTAGACGCTGTGTGCTCTTGGCAGAAGTGATTAATGGTAGCGAGGCCTGTGGTTCCGTCTTTTGGCCGTGACCAGGTCCGCCTGCAAACCGTTGGTACTCCGCAGAGCTCTCTTGCTGGGAGTGCGGATGAAGGGAGACTCCGCAGAGCTCTCTTGCTGGGAGTGCGGATGAAGGGAGAGTGACTATCAACTTGTCTACGACTTTTCCTGCCGCTCTGCTGACTAGGTCTCGGTTTTGCCGTCCTTGACTTGACTGGCGCACCTGCCATGGGTGCGGATGAAGAGAGAGTGACTATCGACTTGTCTACGACTTTTCCTATCACTTTGCTTACTAAGTTATTAGGTCTCCGTTTTGCCGTCCTTCACTGGCGCATCTGCCTTTCCGGTCCATGCCCAGTCTTGTCCTTGAACTGATGGCTCACCTGTTTCTCTAACTGATATTTTGTTCCTTGAACTCATGGCCGAGACGCCTGTCTCTCTAGCTGATACTTTGTTCCTTGAACTGCTCACCTGTCTCTCCAACTGATACTTTGTTCCTTGAACTGCTCACCTGTCTCTCCAACTGATACTTTGTTCCTTGAACTGCTCACTTGTCTCTCCAACTGATACTTTTGTTCCTTGAACTGCTCACCTGTCTCTTCAACTGACACTTTGTTCCTTGAACTGCTCACCTGTCTCTCCAACTGATACTTTGTTCCTTGAACTGATGGCTCACCTGTCTCTCCAACTGATACTTTGTTCCTTGAACTGATGGCTCACCTGTTTCTCTAACTGACATTTTGTTCCTTGAACTGATGGCTCACCTGTCTCTCTAACTGATACTTTGTTCCTTGAACTGATGGCTCACCTGTCTCTCTAATGTCTCTGTAACTGATACTTTGTTCCTTTAACTAGTGGACCACCTAGTTGCCTCTCTAATTCATATTATGTTCTTTAAACTGATGGTTCACCTGTCTGTTCAATCTATGCTTTAGTCATTGAACTGATGGCTCTTCTGTCTAATCCATACTTCCGCTGTCTTCCTTGAATGACTCTCGCCTGTCTAAGTTACGCTGTCTTCCTTGAATGATACGCTGTCTTCCTTGAATGACTCTCATCTGCCTGTTTACGCTGTCTTCCTTGAATGACTCTCGCCTGTCTAAGTTACGCTGTCTTCCTTGAATGACTCTCATCTGTCTATTTACGCTGTCTTCCTTGAATGACTCTCGCCTGTCTGTTTACGCTGTCTTCCTTGAATGACTCTCATCTGTCTATTTACGCTGTCTTCCTTGAATGACTCTCATCTGCCTGTTTACGCTGTCTTCCTTGAATGACTCTCACTTGTCTAAGTTACGCTGTCTTCCTTGAATGACTCTCATCTGTCTGTTTACGCTGTCTTCTTTGAATGACTCTCATCTGTCTATTTACGCTGTCTTCCTTGAATGACTATCATCTGTCTATTTACGCTGTCTCCCTTGAATGACTCTCATCTGCCTGTTTACGCTGTCTTCCTTGAATGACTCTCACCTGTCTATTTACGCTGTCTTCCTCGTTCAAGGAAGACAGCGTAAACAGACAGGTAAGAATCATTCGAGACGTCCCTAATAAGCCTTATGGTTTCTATGGACGGTAACACCATGTTTACTTACTGAGGCTGTTGACCACAACCAACATCTCTATTTCTCTCCCCCCCCCCCCCCCCCCCCCCCCCCTCTCTTTCGCGCGAGCTCTTTGCCTCCCCCCATCCCTCCCCGCCCCATCTCTCTTCACATCGGTCTCGCCGCTAGATATAGACTACAGATTCGATGGGAACTTGTGAATGAAGCGATACGCGCAGCAAGAAGAAACATGTGCGTCACATTTAATTGGATACAAGTGAAAAGACGGGCGCCTGCAGACGACTCCATTTCCCGGCGCCGAAAGAAAAAGATGAAGAAGAAGAAGCCGGAGCCGTGGGGGGGGGGGGGGGGGGGGGGGGGGGAGAGAGAGGGGGGAAGAAGGAGGGGGAGAAAGAGTGAGAAGAGAGACAGAAGAGAGAACAGAGAAGAGAGGAGAGAGAGAGAGAAAAGAGAGAGAGGAGAGAGAAGAGAGAGAGAGAGAGAGGCAGGCAGACAGACAGACAGACAGACAGACAGACAGAGATAACCTATTTCAGGAAGAATGTTTTTCTTTCTTCCTTTTTTCGGTAGTATTACATTTCTCGATATTGGCATTCATTGGAATAGCCGGACACCGTGGTTCATTAATCCTACAAAAAAGAAACTGAGTTTTATTATTCTGTTACCATAAATATTGATCGTCCTGATATTACCATCACGGTTGACTGGTCGTTAAAAACCAGCTGCATCTATCTACCGTAATGTCGAAGTCTTCATTAAAGAGCTAAAAACATTACTGTTAATAACGAGCAGATTCCACCCGTCAAATTGAAATGAAAACTAGTGCCTGTGGACGGAACAGGCAGACTCGTTTATTTCTCGGCACGGGAAGACTGAGT
>JABMCL010001388.1:202500-265000 GCA_018857735.1 Alviniconcha marisindica
ATACTGAAATGTCGGTCAGAAAAGCTAGGTGGGTGGGGTGTGGGGTTAAAGGTAAAAGGGGGGAGGGGTTCACACGGGGAGGGGGGGGGGGGTAAAGGTAAAAGGAGGGAGGGGTGCAGAGCACGCGCGCTCGCTCGCTACTAGCTCCTGTGGCACCTCGTGTTTCAGGGCTGTAGTCTTGGCAAACTCCATCCAGACACTGATGGCCTGCGATTCTTTATGTCCCCCTGATACAGTGATAAATACAAGTGCCGCACACTGATTCTCCTTCCCTCTCTCTCCCCGCCTTCGTTCTCTAAACAAAATCTTTCATTCTAAGCCTTTAGTACTTGGAATCTTCTACCTTTCAGTTGCAGAAAGACCAGGCCAGCCGCATTTTTTTTTTGGGGGGGGGGGGGGGGGGGGGGCTGGCACTTAAGATAATCCTTTATCACAAAAGGGTAAAGATTTAAGCACAAGTCGATGTTTTGGACTAATCTGTCCCTGATAACAAATACAGCAACACTCTGTACATCGAACAAGAATACAAGTAATGGCAAAATAAAATACGACTGAAAAACAAAACAAAAAAACTGTTACTGTCTGAAACTTAACATACAAACAGAGCAGTAATACAGCAAAGTAAGACCGTAATGCAAATCCTACATTTTAACTGAGGGGAGAGAGAGAGACAGAGACAGAGACAGACAGAGAGAGACAGAGACAGAGAGAGACAGAGAGAGAGAGAAGGCTGGTTCCTTTTCTCCCCACTGCAGTGGGGCAAAGACTGTGGAAGTGTTTCGCTGATCGACTGACTCGATAGCAGATCAGTGAAAGGCTGAAAGACTCGGTGGCGCCATCTTTCCTTCAGACCGGCGGTATTTCACTTTGGCCAGTTACCAGCCGTCCCCCCAGGGCCAACAGCTGACTGGACCAACGCCACGCTCCGCCGAACATCGCCTTCCGGCACCTTCCTCCAAACTCTGCCAGAACTGGCTACTCCACTGCCGAGAGGGCACTTTTATCTCTGTGCAGGTGTCCACCGATGCTATTAGCGCCCTCCGAAGGGTTTTGGTACTAGCAAAGATTATAAATCGCGGACTTGCGCCGATGGCAATAACATAGGTGTGGTTTAATTATCTCCCCTGATTTACGTTATCATGAATTTCGCTTGGAGCCGCGCTGCGCGCCGTAAGTAAACATGGTGCTTAACGTCCACAGAAACCGTATGGCTTATTAGGGACGGGACTGCGCGCCGGACGATCCTCGCTTTTTATATAGCAGCGAGCCGGGATGACCCATTTTTGTACTTTATAATCTTTGATACTAGTAAGACTGTGTAATCAATGTAGCATCCAAGCACGCACGTAAACACGAGGCGCGTCCGCCGCACCGGGCAGAGTCCCGCCGTCTCGATCAGTTTAAACGATTTTGGTTTTATTTGTGCTAACGTAAGCAACATGGGCGGTTATAAAAAATGAAACGCCTGATACAGTCTGAGTTGTCTGTTATTACACAGTTGCCATTTGAGCACCAACGAAAAACTGTTCGTTGCCGGCTGACAGTTTTCCGAGACTCCTATGGCGTAATCAATTATGGCGGTGGTTGGAGGAAGGCTGTCTGAACCAGTGCTTAGAGTTTGGACAAAGGCCTGGCTGTTTCAGAAACAGACCGGGAGTGGCAGCCAGCTTGAGAGTGTGACCCAGGGTTGTCTGTTTTCACACATGCCGCCGCACACACACACACACACACACATGCACGCACGCACACACAGGCACACACACATACACACACACACAGCACACACACAGCACCACACACACACACACACACACACACACACACACACACACACACACACACACACACACATCACACAGCACACACACACACACACACACACACACACACACACACACACACACACACACACACACACACACACACTCACACACACACACACACATGTGCGAGGGCGCACACATATACATGTGCACACATGCACGTACACACTCGCATTTGAGAGGGGTGCCACGTACTCGTTCTATTTGTGAGACGCACCAGAGTTGTTTCCCTTGGACCATTGTGGCCTAGGCCAGGGATGCCAGTTTTAGACCTGCACGTCCAAATCGGTGCTGACCTGTGAGTGACATTATTGCTGAGCATCAGTCTCTGTGGTCAGACGCACACTGTCTCATATATCTGTTCTGAAGTTCAGATATTGCCGTTCTTTTGTTTGTTTTCTGGTTGTTCGTTGTGTGTGTGTGTGTGTGTGTGTGTGTGTGTGTGTGTGTGTGTGTGTGTGTGTGTGTGTGTGTGTGTGTGTGTGTTGTGGTGTGTGAGTGTGTGTCGTGCGGGTGCCCGTGGTGGTGTGTGCGTGTGCGTGTGTGTGTGTGTGTGTGTGTGGTGTGTGTCTGAAGAGAGAGAGAACAGAAGAGAGAGTGTGTGTGTGTCGTGTGTGTGCGGTGGTGTGTGTGTGTGTGTGTGTGGTGTGTGTGTGTGTGTGTGTGTGGTGTGTGTGTGTGTGTGTGTGCGTGTGCGGCTAGTGTGTGCGTGCGTGCGTCGTGCGTGCGTTCGGTGGTTTGTGTGTGTTGTGTGTGTTGTGTGTTTTGTGTGTGTGTGTGGGTGTGTGTGGGGTGGCTAGTAGTGTGTGGTGTTGTGCGTTCGTGTGTGTGTGTGTGTGTGTGTGTGTGGTGTGTGTGTGTGTGTGTGTGTGTGTGTGTGTGTGTGTGTGTGTGTGTGGGGTTCTGCCAGAGGTTGGGGGTGGCGGAGAGGCGAGGGATGAATGTTGTTGGTATGCGTAATTATTTGCGTGGATGCAGAGGTATGCAGCGTGAATGACAACTCCACTATGCCTGGAGTATTCCCGAAGTCGTTTTCACCAGTCTGACTGGGTTCTCTCCCCTTCGCTACATACTGCCGGATAAAACAATACTTTTAACAGACTTGTTCTTCGTCCTAAAATACATCAGTTTGGAACAGGTCGCTTTACGTGTGTGGCGTGTGTGTGTGTGTGTGTGTGTGCGTGCGTGCGCGCGCGCGCGTGTGTGTCAGTGTGTACGTGGCGCGGTGCGTGGATGTGTGTGTCTGTGTGTGCGAGTGTGGGGTGTGTGTGTGTGTTGTGTGGTGGTGGGGGTGTGTGTTTGTGTGCGGAGGGGGGACGGGAAAGTGTGTTTGTGTGTGCGGGGGCGCGAATGTGTGTGGGAAAAGAGGGTGGCGTGGAAAGTGTGTTGTGTGGAGAGGGGGAGATGGAAAAAGTGTTTGTGTCGACAGAGAGGGCGAGACGGGAAAGTGTGTTTGTGTCGACAGAGAGGGCGAGATGGAAAAAGTGTTTGTGTCGACAGAGAGGGCGAGACGGGAAAGTGTGTTTGTGTTGACAGAGAGGGGGAGACGGGAAAGTGTGTTTGTGTTGACAGAGAGGGCGAGACGGGAAAGTGTGTTTGTGTTGACAGAGAGGGGAGACGGGAAAGTGTGTTTGTGTTGACAGAGAGGGGGAGACGGGAAAGTGTGTTTGTGTTGACAGAGAGGGCGAGACGGGAAAGTGTGTTTGTGTTGACAGAGAGGGGAGACGGGAAAGTGTGTTTGTGTTGACAGAGAGGGGCGAGACGGGAAAGTGTGTTTGTGTTGACAGAGAGGGGGAGACGGGAAAGTGTGTTTGTGTTGACAGAGAGGGCGAGACGGGAAAGTGTGTTTGTGTTGACAGAGAGGGGCGAGACGGGAAAGTGTGTTTGTGTTGACAGAGAGGGGAGACGGGAAAGTGTGTTTGTGTTGACAGAGAGGGGAGACGGGAAAGTGTGTTTGTGTTGACAGAGAGGGGGAGACGGGAAAGTGTGTTTGTGTTGACAGAGAGGGGGAGACGGGAAAGTGTGTTTGTGTTGACAGAGAGGACGAGACGGGAAAGTGTGTTTGTGTTGACAGAGAGGGGGAGACTGGAAAATGTGTTTGTGTTGACAGAGAGGGGGAGACAGGAAAGTGTGTTTTTGTTGACAGAGAGGGCGAGACGGGAAAGTGTGTCTGTGTTGACAGAGAGGGGGAGACGGGAAAGTGTGTTTGTGTTGACAGAGAAGGGGAGACGGGAAAGTGTGTTTGTGTTGACAGAGAGGGCGAGACGGGAAAGTGTGTTTGTGTTGACAGAGAAGGGGAGACTGGGAATGGTTTTGGCAGAGAGGTGAGTGGCTTTGTGTTGACAGAGAGGGGGAGACGGAAAAGTGTGTTTGTGTTGACAGAGAGGGGGAGACGGGAAAGTGTGTTTGTGTTGACAGAGAGGTGGAGTCAGAAAAGTGTGTTTGTGTCGACGAGAGTGGGGAAAGTGTGTTTGTGTTGACAGAGAGGGGGAGACGGGAAAGTGTGTTTGTGTTGACAGAGAGGTGGAGTCAGAAAAGTGTTTGTGTTGACAGAGAGGGGGAGACGGAAAAAGTGTGTTTGTGTTGACAGAGAGGGGGAGACGGGAAAGTGTGTTTGTGTTGACAGAGAGGTGGAGTCAGAAAAGTGTGTTTGTGTCGACAGAGAGGTGGAGTCGGAAAAGTGTGTTTGTGTTGAAAGAGAGGGGGAGACGGAAAAGTATTTGCGTTGACAGAGAGGGGGCGACAGAAAAAGAGTTTGTGTTGACAGAGAGGGGGAGACGGAAAAAGTGTGTCTGTGTTGACAGAGAGGGGGAAATGTAGGTATAAGTTTTGTCATAATTATGTCTCATACTTTGGGTGATCTTTTTTTCTGACTCGAAACGTGATCACGGACGTGGGTATACGGCTTAGATGTATGGTTTCAAAACAACTGTTCCCTACTCCACTAAGTATAATGCAAACAGAGAAACACACACACACACACACACACACACACACACACACACACACACACACACACACACACACACACACACACACACACACACACACACACACACACACTATACTGTACTCCATGTACTGCAGAGAAAACGTTGTATTTCGAAACCAAGTCGATGGCTTTATTGACAAATGTGGTATTATGGTCAATGTTTTTTCATGCATGTTATGATTCAATGAATATGAACAGAAAGCAGATTTCATTTTTTCAACTTGTATGCAGGCATATTAACATTTTCCCCAACATGAAAACAACTGCAATGGTACTCTGAATGAAAAATAAAATTGTACCATCAGTTGTAAATGCTGAGCTTCTCAAAAACAATACCACATTGTGGTCACTAGATAACTAACAGATGGCCTACCCTAACAAACAAACAAACACTGTATCTGGCAAATTAAACATGTTGTTCATAAAATGATGTTTCCAACTGCATGCACAAAAGCAAAATATTCCTAGCCATCTGCACAGACTGAAAAGCCACAAATTTCAATATCGGGGTGGGGCTGGTGGGGGGGGGTGGGGGAGGGGGGTGGGCGTGGGGGGCTGGGGGGGGGGGGGGAGTGGGGACATAATCGTAAGTTATATCATTCATGATACAACTTTAGCAACTGATTTATTTCTGGACAACCTGAACTATGTCTCACCTATGCTGTTTCACTTCCTCTTTTTTCTTCTACCTTTGTTTGTGTCCTGAGGTGATCCTGTGCGGCAGAAAGAATGTGAAACTCCAACACTTAATAGCTGTACTTTTGTTTAAATTTTACAAGCACATTCTCAATTATTAAAGCTTTCTACACTTACAATAGCCACTATAAGTGACCAGGACTGTATGAGATTTTGAGAGTCTCATTTTCAAATACACCTACATTCCAACTAGCTCAATCAATGAAACAATGGAAAAACCAACAGTGAAAGAAAGATGGCACCAGTTTGATAAATATAAAACAAAATACTGTCACATAATAATCATGCAGACTGATGTACACGTATGAACATTGTTGACTCATGGCACAGACATGCAAGATTCAAAGTGCAGCTTCATCATTTCAGTTTGATGAAGAGAGCAGGACAGCTCCTGATGAAAAATGTCAGTTTGATGAAGAGAACAGGACAGCTCCTGATGAAAAAGGTCAGCTTGATGAAGAGAACAGGCCAGCTCCTGATGAAAAAGGTCAGCTTGATGAAGAGAACAGGCCAGCTCCTGATGAAAAAGGTCAGCTTGATGAAGAGAACAGGCCAGCTCCTGATGAAAAAGGTCAGCTTGATGAAGAGAACAGGCCAGCTCCTGATGAAAAAGGTCAGCTTGATGAAGAGAACAGGCCAGCTCCTGATGAAAAATGTCAGCTTGATGAAGAGAACAGGCCAGCTCCTGATGAAAAAGGTCAGCTTGATGAAGAGAACATGCCAGCTCCTGATGAAAAAGGTCAGCTTGATGAAGAGAACAGGCCAGCTCCTGATGAAAAAGGTCAGCTTGATGAAGAGAACAGGCCAGCTCCTGATGAAAAAGGTCAGCTTGATGAAGAGAACATGCCAGCTCCTGATGAAAAGGTCAGTTTGATGAAGAGAACATGCCAGCTCCTGATGAAAAATGTCAGTTTGATGAAGAGAACAGGACAGCTCCTGATGAAAAAGGACAATTCTATCAAAAGCGCAAGGTCTTTTTGATAAACCCTCCTTTCATGCATGCTTAATCCTCTTCAGTCAAAAGGTGCTGCAAAGAATATCAGATAAGTAATTCTTGAGTTTTGCATTGAATGAACCAGTAACATATGGGTGTGAACTAAGGGTGTGAACGGTGAAGAGAATTTTAAAATTGTTTGACCTCACCTGGATATTTACATTCAACTACACCTGAATAAAAAAACAAAAAAACTTTGTTGCTCAGCTGCATAATGACCAATGAACAATATGATGGTGCAAAAGAAAACTGAAAGTGATAAAATGTTTGATGCAAAGTGTTGCTCACTCTAAAACAGTGGTCCAGTTTAGTTGAGAATGTGTTCTTGTTGATAGACTGTGCATCATACTACATAATCAAGCATGGCAAATGTTCAGCAGTAAATCATTTCAAAATAGCATTTCAACATTCTAGACACATCGCAGAAATAGTCAATATGTCACATCCATAAGTAGACAAAAAACAAACTTTGGACATGTAGAATAGTTCAGTTGCATCTCTCTCTCTCTCTCTCTCTCTCTCTCACACACACACACACGCACGCACGCATGCATGCATGCATGCACACACACACATCTGTGTGTCACAAATTATTTTCTCAACTGTAATTGACGGCATAGTTTGCAGCAGTTCCAAAGTGGTTAAAACGTCAATATGACATCAATGAAAACAAGCAGTCAAGCAATACATTTTCCACTCACGCACAGCCAAATATGTCAGTCAAGCCTATTATACTGTCAAGGAACAGCAAACAATTGTTTTCGCAAAACTGCTTCTCTGCTACAGTCAAACATTTCCAAAGAGAACAAGGTGAAATTGTGCATACACATCTATTGGCCAGAACAGGTCCTGCAGTCTGTAAGGACAGGTAGACAAGCCTTTTTTAGGGCACATGAAGTACAAATGTTGGTAATCTAATGAGGAGACAAGACTACCGCACTACCGCTGTCAGCACTTCTGTCTACAGCAATGCAACACACGCAGAGTGTCAGAACTACCGCTGTCAGCACTTCTGTCTACACCAATGCAACACATGCAGTGTCAGAACTACCACTGTCAGCACTTCTGTCTACAGCAATGCAACACATACAGAGTATCAACACTACCACAGTCAGCACTTCTGTCTACAGCAATGCGACACAGGCAGAGTGTCAGAACTACCTCTGTCAGCACTTCTGTCTACAGCAATGCGACAAACACAGCATCAGAACTATCACAGCCAGCACTTCTGTCCACAGCAATGTGACACATGCAGTGTCAGAACAACCGCTGTCAGCACTTCTGTATAGAGCAACGGAACACACGCAGAGTCTCAGATCAGAACTGCCACTGTCAGGGCTTCTGTCTTCAGCAATGAGAGACAAACAGGAGTGCCAGAACTGCCTCTGTAACTAGGTGTCTAGTCTAGACTGACTGTTTTTTGTTGTTTCTGCATAGCACTGTTCTCTCCTGCTGAGCAGACTCTCAGTACTCTAGTCGCGCGTGACTTAATGACTGGCTGTAGCTGTACTCAGCATGTTTTGAACATCCGCTGCTTGGATTGCTTGCAGTGTACTTGCTTATGTAGAGCGACGACTCAAAACAGAATTAGCACTCTAAGCACTTGTATCTAGATTGACAAGACTCAAGCAGGAGTGTCAGAACCGCCACTGACAGTGCATGTCTAAAGTGATGAGTCTCAAACAGGAGTGTCACAACTACTTCTAAACTGAGGAGTCTCAGACAGGAGTGTCAGAACTACCACTGTCAGTACACATCCGAAGTGAGGAGTCTCAAACAGGAGTGTCAGAACTACCACCGTCAGTACACATCCAAAGTGAGGAGTCTCAAACAGGTGTGTCAGAACTACCATTGTCAGTACCTGAATAGAGCAGTGAGACTCAGACAGGAGTGTCAGAACTACCACTATCAGTACACGTCCAAAGTGAGGAGTCTAAAACAGGAGTGTCAGAACTACCACCATCAGTACCAATTAGAGCAGTGAGACTCAAACAGGAGTGTCAGAACTACCACTGTCAGTACTCATCCAAAGTGCTGAGTCTCAGACAGGAGTGTCAGAACTACCTCTGTCAGTACACATCTAAAGTGAGGAGTCTCAAACTGGAGTGTCAGCTAGAACTACCACTGTCCGTACACGTCCAAAGTGAGGAGTCTCAAACAGGAGTGTCAGAACTACCTCTGTCAGTACACGTCCAAAGTGATGAGTCTCAAACAGGAGTGTCAGAACTACCTCTAAAGTGATGAGTCTCAAACAGGAGTGTCAGAACTACCTCTAACGTGATGAGTCTCAAACAGGAGTGTCAGAACTACCACCGTCAGTGTTCCTGTACAAAAAGAAGAGTGGGGACCTTCTCATCTTGGACCAGAGGCTGTTGGTGTGGTGGCTGCTGATGGTGTTGTTGTTGGAGTTGGTGCCCAGGGCACTCTTCTTGTTCTCACACTTGACCTCCCCCTCACCACCGCTGCTGTCACCAGCACCGACCTCCCCATCATCGTTGATGGCTGTGACGGTGGTGATGTGGTTGTTGGGGGTGTGGGTGGTGTGTCCATTCTTGGTGAGGCATCGTCGCACAAGCTCCTTGGTGTATTCCCGCTCCAGTTCATCCAGGATCACGGAGCCCCTGGTGGAGCACAGGTCAAAGACAGCAAGTTAGCAGACGCAGCTGACGGGTCTTTAGGTAACGGGCAATACACCTCAGCACACTGCTCTGTAAATTACACACTTCAAAGGACCGTAAATGTGGCCCTGCACACAGTAAGACACGCTCCTCGTGTGCATAGATTGCTGTCATGTGCTTGGTGCTTCGCTAATGACTGGACAGTGTTTCTGGCATGTGATCTGAGACAAACTGGAACTGAACAAGTACTATGTATGTGAACACGCACAAACACTAACACATGCATATTTTGGTACGCACACAGATGTTTGTTTAAGCAATGATAATAGAAATGAATCGTTACTGAAAATGATGGTACATCTTCATCTGTGCATGTAGGATGTGTGTGTGTGTGCGTGCGTGCGCGTGTGTGTGTGTGTTGTGCGTGTGTATGTGTGTGTGTGTGCGTGCGTGTGTGTGTGTTGTGCATGTGTATGTGTGTGTGTGTGCGTGTGTGCGTGCATGTGTGTGTGCATCTTGGGTTATTCTGCACCGTACATCTGCACCCATGCACAAATCCTCAATGAGCAAACAAACAAACAAACAAACAAAAAGAACAAAGCTGAAGCAAAGCTGGGTGCTGTGTGAGGTGAGGACAGACAGCTGACAGCGTAGGCCTAGCAGAGTGGGGTTTGCCTGCATGCAGACAGTCACTCCTTGTGCTGACTAGAACAAAGCTGGTGGGTCACTTACCTTGCCTATCACTTTCACTTCCAGTTCACAATACATTGTATGTGTTTGGGAAAGGAACGTAAGAAACACAAGCAGTGAAGGACACACACGTCAAAGGCACATGCAGCACACTCACAACAACCAGCCGCAAACAATTCTTAACACTTTTATTTTTGCACAAACAGTGCGTTTGGTGCAGTCAGTTCACCCATTCCGTGCATTTTTTACACAGCGCTTTACACCCTGTATACATTATTATATTAGGATCAGTGTGAACAAACAAATCAATAATAATGAGCAACAGATGGTCCACGCTAAATAAATTATTTAACTCTTACATAAAAATCATACAATTTTCAACTTAAAAAAAATAATCTTTGTATGTTTAGATACAACAAAGAACAGAAACAGAGAGTGTTTAGTCAACCTGCATTCAAAATGGGAACATACATTATTCTGTTCAAATTCTCCTGAGATTTGATATAAATGGGTCAAGACCACTGACATTGGTATCAATGCATAAAGCTCAGTATAGGTTATCATCATGCAGAGCTTTGAAGGTCTTGCTCAAAGCTGAACAGCATATGATAAACTGCCACGACTAATGTCTTTGCAAAGGCAGAAAATGCACCAGTTATCTCCAGTGAATATATAATGCCACAAAAGTTGTTTAAAGCATTATGGTCATGACCTCTCCATACTAAGTTGCGGAGTTGTACACAAGTTGCTTCGCGCTCTGGAGCATCTGAAAACGTGCAGAGCAAGCACACTTGGGTATAGGTACCCTAGAGTTACCCTACCAACAATATCCAGTTGTATTCAAAGACAACATCAAACCAAATGGATTGTGTACAGAGTACTGGTAACAACGCCAGCATCTTGCAGGCTGCATTCTAAACAAAGCAATGTTAAACAAAGCAATGTTAGACAATCTGCTCTGCAGTTACACCTCCTTTCCATTTACCTGCTATCATTCATGGTTTTCTGTCTCACTGACATAAACATTTTACCTGCTACCATTACTGGTTTGTTGTCTCACAAAGATAACCATGCTACCAGCTACCATTACTGGTTTGCTGACTCAATAAGATAACCAATCATAAATATACCAACAGCTTCAAGTTGTCATAATAACTTTTTGTTGTACTACTGGATAAATAAACAAATAAATCAAAACAAAACTTGTTATAAAGTGTACACCTGTTTTTACAACCTGAATGTCATAAATTATAACGCTGTTAAAATTGTTAGTAGCATGTGCCTGTGGTAAAGCAATCTATTTAGCACCATCTAATAATGCAGTTCATCTTGTGTCCCATCTTGCAGGCCAGCTGAGTAAGTATGACAGCAAAGCTTGAAATGCAATTAGAAATGCAGCTGCAGTTCTTGATTGTAACCAAATCATCCTGGTCCTTTTCACGCTATCTCCTTTTACCTTTATACATTTTAATGTGGAGAAACAAAGAAATGAAAACAAATGAGTCATATCCAAGTTGTTCCATTTTTGTCTTTAAATACAGAAGCCAAGACAAATTGCAAGAAAATGTATCAAGGAACCCCCCCCCCCCCTCCTTCCCCCCCCCCCCCCCCCAACCGCTCCCCCAAAACTTGACAACCATCAACCCCTCCCCCCAATTTTTTTTTTAAATGTAAAAATAACTAAGTACTTCTAACACTATTTCAATCAGAACTGCAGCTGTAATGTTGAATGACTGATCAAAGCGCAACAACAACACAGGCAATGCCATTGCGGCTGCTTGCAGAGAAAATCAAACAGTGTACAAAATATTTACCCATCATGCTGGGGTATCTACACATCCGACTCGGTATGCCTGAAGTCAAAATGCAACACACATTAAAACAAACATTTTCAAACACAAGATGCAGCAGAATGGAAACACTGACACATAACTGAAAACATCATGCAGGTGGAAAATGGCCTGCTTGCAATAAACCCAAGTGATCCCTCAAATCACATTTGATAGTTATTTCGGTTCACTTGAAGCAGAAATCTGTTTCAGTTAATTATCATAAAATAGTATTTTTTGACGCAACAAAATGTCAAATTTCTAGCGAGGCGTCAATATTATGGCATCACAAAGGCTGTAAAGTGGATCAGCAATCACAGGCATATATGGACTCCTAATAAGTAACATGAGTGATCCAACTGGATGACAGCCGGGTGACTATTCCTGTGTCCAGTCAAGGCACTGATGTTTGTATATAAAGTGTGTATTGATTTGATAGTGAAAATGATACCAAGGGGGAAAGGACAGGAAAGTGCAAAATAAGAACAAACAAGGAGTCATGCTTTTTTCTTGGATCACACAATGCAATCCATTGCTGTCAGAGTGGGATTGCCAAATGGTACAGAGGTGTGCTGCATTACAGTCTGGGCCATCATGCATTGTCTATACAAATTCTGGGATACCACATTACCAATCCTGTCTAATGACTAATTAGGGCTTTGTAAAGATTTCCTCAAATATAAATATTACTGAAACAAGGTATACTTTTAAGTATAATTATTATTTAAAATGCTGAAATAAAGTTGACCTTAAAGTAAGATTATTTAAGTTCTCATCAATGTCAAAGCATAAATTTTCTGTGAACTGGGGACTTCACTGGTTGTTAATAACTGCCATAACCAACTGCAAACAATCAACAGCTGAAAATTTTATTGTTTATGCAATTTTCCAAAGTTCATTCAGAATGAAAATGCTATAGCTTCCAAGTCTATATCACCTCATTTGTGGCAGAAGATCCATAGAAAAAAAAGAAATGCAAAGAGGAAATACTTGTAGAAGTCTGAAACCACAGTACTTGTGAAAAAGATATGTACACAAATACTTCACAGTGCTTCAAACATGAAGCATTCACAACTGACCTAACCATGCACTTCAAACAGATGCACACTTTCATCACTTACTTCTTTCTCTGAAACAGGTTTTTGAGCGAAGTTCTGAACGGCTTTTTCTTCGACGCTGACAATGACACATCATCGATAGAGCGGTGCAAATTTTCTGATGATGCGTTTTTGGAGTCTTTTCTCCGCCGACCAGCCTTAGAGTTCATACTCTCAGACACGCCGATATACTCAGAAGGGGTGGCTGCTCGGCGCATAACAGGCCGGCTGGCATTGGAGAACTCACTGGGCGTGACGCTGCGCCTGACTGCAGCTCGGTCGATGTCAGTGTGGAACACTCGGCTGTTGGTGTCGTTGATGTTGGGTAAGGCATCCTGGGGGCGGATGGGAGGCAGGGAGGTCACTTTTTCTGTTCTGTCACCCGACAGACTCTCAACCACCCCTTTTGGGGGTTCTGTCTGCGAGCGGTCTGCCACTGTCAGCACTCCCTCCGCCGAGTTGTTAGTGTTGCTCATCATGGGCTTCATGGACAGAGGGTAGTGGGTGTCTGGGGTGGAGTCCTTAACCACTGACAGTTTGGGTTCTGCCGGCAGAGACCTCTTCGGCAGTGGTCGAGGCTTCCCTTCGTTGTCATCGTGAAAACAGGTGAGATCCAGTTTCAGCTCCTCCGACATGCTCTCCGGTGGCTTGTGGGACTGATGCTGCGAAGAGTGCAGGTAGTCAGACTCTGGGGAGTCCAGCTGAACATCCACGTTCTCGTCCTCCTCCCCCTTCCCTCGCCCACCTCCTCATTGCCTTGATCATCCACACCATTGTGGGCAGGGTACTGCAGCGGCCTGGGCACATGGTGGTTGACCATCAGTTCGTGAGCACTGACCATGTGGTGGTTGTCCACCACCCCTCCCCCTCCGTTCAGATGGTGGGACAGTGCTGCCGCCAGGTCCTCCTGACTGTAATCGTCCGAATTGTCCGTCTCCGTCTCCACAGCATCCTGGGAGTGGGGGCTGCTGAGCTTGTGCGAGCCGCTGGAGTGAGTGTCGCTCAGCGCTCTCGTGTCGTCCTCCTCGTCATCATAGTCCACCACCAGATGGGCGTGGTGGCCGGCGTGGTCTCCGCCCCCTGCAGGGTCCCAGTGACCGTTGACCACGATCCTGGGCTTGGGGGAGGAGCGCAGGATGTGGTGCGGGGGCACGGACGAGGACACCCCAGGGTCACTCGCCCTGTGACCGCTCTTGGGGGGCTTGCGACTGTACACCTGTATCACCCGATTGCGGCCATCCCCCGGGAAGGGCCCCATCACGGAGTGGGGTCGCATCACAACCTGCTCTCTGTCCGCCCGCTGCTGGGGCCCGGCAAAGTCAATGGCCGAGGTGGGCCGCAGAGGGGACTGTGCCGCGTAATGAGCCTGACTCTCCATCCGCTTCTTGATCTTGTAGCGACGCTGACGAGCGCTGCGCTCCGCCATGGCGGCAGCCACCTTGGAGTGGTTGCGGATTTGTGGCACGCTGGCCTGCGGGTCCATGGCACTGGGCATGACGTAGCCGGTATAGGTCAGGTCCGGCTGGCTGTGGGAGTTGAGGCGTGACCGCTGACGAGCCTGTTGCTGCATGGCCACGGCGTGCTGTGGGTCAGTGTGATGATAGGCTCTGTTCTGCTCCAGCCACGGCGTGGTGGCCAGTGTGATAATAGGCTGTGTTCTGCTCCAGCCACTTGGGTAGGTAGCCACTGTAACAACAACAAGGGTGAGTATGTCAGTGTGGTAGGTAGCCACTGTAACAACAACAGGGGTGAGTATGTCAGTGTGGTAGGTAGCCACTGTAACAACAACAGGGGTGAGTATGTCAGTGTGGTAGGTAGCCACTGTAACAAAAAAGGGTGAGTATGTCAGTGTGGTAGGTAGCCACTGTAACAACAACAGGGGTGAGTATGTCAGTGTGGTAGGTAGCCACTATAACAACAGGGGTGAGTATGTCAGTGTGGTAGGTAGCCACTATAACAACAGGGGCGAGTATGTCAGTGTGGTAGGTAGCCGCTGTAACAACAACACGGTGAGTATGTCAGTGTGGTAGGTAGCCACTGTAACAACAACAGGGGTGAGTATGTCAGTGTGGTAGGTAGCCACTATAACAACAGGGGTGAGTATGTCGGTGTGGTAGGTAGCCACTATAACAACAGGGGTGAGTATGTCAGTGTGGTAGGTAGCCACTGTAACAACAGGTGAGTATGTCAGTGTGGTAGGTAGCCGCTGTAACAACAGGGTGAGTATGTCAGTGTGGTAGGTAGCCACTGTAACAACAACAGGGGTGAGTATGTCAGTGTGGTAGGTAGCCACTGTAACAACAACAGGGTGAGTATGTCAGTGTGTAGGTAGCCACTTAACAACAGGGGTGAGTATGTCAGTGTGGTAGGTAGCCACTGTAACAAAAAGGGGTGAGTATGTCAGTGTGGTAGGTAGCCACTGTAACAACAGGGGTGAGTATGTCAGTGTGGTAGGTAGCCACTGTAACAACAGGGTGAGTATGTCAGTGTGGTAGGTAGCCACTGTAACAACAAGGGTGAGTATGTCAGTGTGGTAGGTAGCCACTGTAACAACAGGGGTGAGTATGTCAGTGTGGTAGGTAGCCGCTGTAACAACAGGGGTGAGTATGTCAGTGTGGTAGGTAGCCACTGTAACAACAGGGGAGTATGTCAGTGTGTGGGTAGCCCTGTAACAAAAAGGTGAGTAGTCAGTGTGGTAGGTAGCCACTGTAACAACAACAGGGGTGAGTATGTCAGTGTGGTAGGTAGCCACTATAACAACAGGGGTGAGTATGTCGGTGTGGTAGGTAGCCACTATAACAACAGGGTGAGTATGTCAGTGTGGTAGGTAGCCACGTAACAACAACAGGGGTGAGTATGTCAGTGTGGTAGGTAGCCGCTGTAACAACAGGGTGAGTATGTCAGTGTGGTAGGTAGCCACTGTAACAACAACAGGGGTGAGTATGTCAGTGTGGTAGGTAGCCACTGTAACAACAGGGTGAGTATGTCAGTGTGGTAGGTAGCCGCTGTAACAACAGGGTGAGTATGTCAGTGTGGTAGGTAGCCGCTGTAACAACAGGGTGAGTATGTCAGTGTGATAGGTAGCCACTGTAACAACAGGGGTGAGTACGTCAGTGTGGTAGGTAGCCACTGTAACAACAACAGGGGTGAGTATGTCAGTGTGGTAGGCAGCCACTGTAACAACAGGGGTGAGTATGTCAGTGTGGTAGGTAGCCACTGTAACAACAGGGTGAGTATGTCAGTGTGGTAGGCAGCCACTGTAACAACAAGGGTGAGTACGTCAGTGTGGTGGGCAGCCACTGTAACAACAGGGGTGAGTATGTCAGTGTGGTAGGTAGCCGCTGTAACAACAGGGTGAGTATGTCAGTGTGGTAGGTAGCCACTGTAACAACAAATGGGTGAGTACGTCAGTGTGGTAGGTAGCCACTGTAACGACAATGTCAGTGTGGTGATGTGTAATGCTTTGCTAAAAGCTGCCTGAGAAAGTAGCAGCAGTAACAACAAGGATGGGAGGTCAATGTGGTGATACACCACTAGTTCTGCTCCAGCCACTCAGGTGTAGAAATCCAGATAAAAATGAATGAATGATGATGATGAAGTGATGCTTAATGTCCTCAGATGTCAGTTGACATATTAGGGACAAGTTGTGACCAATGCCGAAGCACGGTGCAATATTTTTTTACGTCCACGGAAACCAGAAGGCTCGTTAGGACGGACAGCCCAGGACGGCCACCTCGACTCTCACACAGCTCCTGAACTATGATGAATGAATGAATGAACGAAAATTTATATATAGCGCATAAAAAACTTCCACACAAAACCTTGCATGTTCACAGTGCCAGATACACAAGAAGCTGACTGAATGGTAAAACTGATTCAAAAATTTGCACTAGCCATGAAACTGCTTAGACACCAATCCAGGATGTCCCTGGACAGAAAGTGCTCTGCATTCAGTTGAAAGAAAGTAGTCTCAGAATATCTAAAGAGTGAAGATGAAGACTGCCTCAGTAAATGTTTGACAAAACAAGTCACTGAAGCGTACCAAGACACTGAAGTGTGCCACACTTACTTGTGGTCACCGCGGCCGTTGCGGAGGAACCGTGGAGGGAAAGTGTCCTCGCCTGTGGAGTGAATTCCACTGTCGATAGTGCTGGTGGTGGCTGGCATCACCTCACAGCTGCTTCCGCTGGCGCTGGACCGGAATGATGAGCCTTGTCCCCTGCACATACCATCATCATCATGCACACTGTCAGCAGTCAAAGCTCCATGCCAGAACCTCTGTTGATGCGGGACCAGAATGATTCAGGCCAGCACACATCACTGTCTTTCACACCATCCACACACACACACACACACACACACACACACACACACACACACACACACACACACAAGCATGCATGCCCACTCGCCTGCATACATGCATGCATGCACACACACACACACACACACACACACACACACACACACACACACACACACACACACACACACACACACACACACACACACACACACACACAGGCACGTACGCACGCATGCATTCTCATACCATTTGAAGATTGCGAACCGACAGGGCTGAAAGTGGATATTGCCAAATGATGTCAGTTGCACCATAACTCACTGTAAATGTTGTGAGGTCCAGGACAATGTCATGGGTGAATGATAACTGTCCTAACTCACTGTAGATGTTGGAGGTCGAGGGCGATGGCCTGGGTGGTGTGGATAATGTCATGGGTGAATGATAACTGTTCTACTCACTGTAGATGTTGGAGGTCCAGGGTGGTGGTTTGGGTGGTGTGGGTAATGTCATGGGTGAATGATAACTGTCCTAACTCACTGTAGATGTTGGAGGTCCAGGGCGATGGCCTGGGTGGTGTGGGTAATGTCATGGGTGAATGATAACTGTCCTACTCACTGTAGATGTTGGAGGTCCAGGGCGATGGCCTGGGTGGTGTGGGTAATGTCATGGGTGAATGATAACTGTCCTACTCACTGTAGATGTTGGAGGTCCAGGGCGATGGCTGGGTGGTGTGGGTAATGTCATGGGTGAATGACAACTGTCCTACTCACTGTAGATGTTGGAGGTCCAGGGTGGTGGTTTGGGTGGTGTGGGTAATGTCATGGGTGAATGATAACTGTCCTAACTCACTGTAGATGTTGGAGGTCATTGGCGAAGGACTGGGTGGTGTGGGTAATGTCATGGGTGAATGACAACTGTCGTAACTCACTGTAGATGTTGGAGGTCCAGGGCGATGGCCTGGGTGGTGTGGGTAATGTCATGGGTGAATGATAACTGTCGTAACTCACTGTAGATGTTGGAGGTCGAGGGCGATGGCCTGGGTGGTGTGGGTAATGTCATGGTTGAATCGCTCCACAAAGTCCTGCAGCTTGGCCAGTGATGCCTGCAGGTTGAACAGGTCTGGGTGGCCCTCTCGTGTGTGTCGCAACACTTGCTGCACACAAAACACAAACATGGCATTGTTAGAACGTTTTCTTTACAGTGTCGGTTTACATTTTTCTTTTCTTTTTTAGAGCAGCATGTGATGGCAAAATGGCCCATGCTCTCTTCAAGTACTAACCTTATACCTCATGCAACAAACTCTCGGTGGCAAAGTGCTTCGCAAAGTGACTGAGACACTGGACTGGAGATAGGGGGTTCCAGGTTCGATTCTTGGTTCAAACAACAGTAACCCCTTACCCCTGCAGTTTTAGGGAGCTTGACAGTGTCTATTCTTTTGTTAACATACACATATGCTCAAACACACACACACACACACACACACACACACACACACACATACACACACACACACACACACACACCACACACCACACACACACAACACACACACACACCACAGCCACACATTCACACACACATATCAATGCAGCGATGCACACACACACACACACACACACACACACACACACACACACACACACACACACACACACACACACACACACACACACACACACACTCATGTGCACATGCATATATATAATGCATGCGTATGCACACACACACACACACACACACACACACACACACACACACACACACACACACACACACACACACACACACACACACACACAGCCAAAATGAATGACACAAATTCTACCTGTAACTGCAGCATGTACTTGGGAATTCTCTGCAGTGGTGAGATCAGCAGTGACAGCAGGTCTGAGTTGGGGCCACTTTCTCTCTGACCCTGTAAAAAAAGACAAATCAATGCACATCCTCACTGTTGCTCTTGGGAATTTCTTGTAGTGGTCACATCAGCCCTGTCAAGCATGCATGCATGCAAACATGCAAGCAAATGCACCTGCACACACTCACACCCACCCACATATGTGCACGCACACACACACGCACACACACACCATGTTGACACACATACATCAACACTGTTGCACATGAGTATAGCACCAGGTCAGAGAGAAGGCTGGACCATGGTGACCCTGCGATGTTCACACTGCTCCTCACAGACGGAGTGACAAAAACTTCTAAATGCTAACAGATGTTCAAAGGCTGTATGTAGTCTCCCTCTACTGCTTTCGGGTGTATGCCTCTTATTTCTTTTTTCTTTGCTTCTTTCCTTCTGTCCTTTTGTTTGTTTGTAACCTCTGACCTGTCATTTACCTGCTGTGCTTTGATACCAGTGTTTTATGAACACAGAAACACAGTGTTTTATGAACACAGAAACACAGTGTTTTATGAACACAGAAACAAAGTGTTTTATGAGCACAGAAACACAATCAACGGAACAGTCAGATCATTTACAGAATGAGAATTTCACACCCATACCATAATATGTGTAAAATTTTATGTTTTAAAACCACTGGGGAGATCAACCTGGTCTGTGGCTCTCATATTAAACGGCTCTAACTGATGTGAGGTCAGGAAAGTATAGACAGGGGTTCTGAGTTACAAAATGAAATACAGCACCAAGCTGTGAATACCTTGACAAAGATCCTGAAGGACCTGGACTGTGCCAGCTGGCGCCGCAGACAGCTGATGGAGCCAGGCAAACTCTCCACATACTCTTGGTACAGGCCCAGCAAGTTCTGGTCAACACAACCACACGACACAGCTGTAGCAAAGTTCTAGCACACAGAAATAGCAGCTGGCATCACAGACAGCTGATGGAGCATGGCAGACTTTTTCTATGCATACAATGCAGAGCTGTCAGGTCCTGAATAATGCATTAACACTTAAACACAAATGCAAACGTATCACTTGAGTTCCATTCATATACTTCCTCAGCAATCTTCAACAGTCAGTTTGGAAATTCAACATCTGCATGAGAACCACCACATCATTTCATTGTTCGTATTAGCTAGAGCCACCACACCACTGAATTTCCTTATTAGCTGATAGACTAAAGGTACCAGTGTGCCTATTAGACAATGAGCTTCAGCCACTCAGGATGTAACATGTAATATTCTGCACAAAAAGCTTGAACAAAGGCTTGAACAAAGGCTGCCACGTCTGCCTCACAAACCAAAGCATAGCAACACAGCAAAATCCTTGTGGGTTGTGAACAAAATCTTCAAAACCAACAGCATACGTTCACGGATGGCAAAAGATATCAGTGGCAATCAAATGTGGCAAACCATATTTATCTAAATGCTTGATTCAGACTCAGATCATTGTGCATTCCACCATTCAACACAGTGTTACACAGTAGGCAGATTGAAAACTTGTGACAATGTAGTTTTGGGAGGCGGTGCTTACAGCTCAGCACGGACCCTATTAGAACCAGCCATTTTATTCTGCAGTTCAAAAATAAACTGCATGCATCTTAAGTGAGAGATTGGGAGGAGGGGGGGGGGGGGGGGGGGGGAGAGGAGATGACAGCTAAAGGAAGGCAACAAAAGGTGACGCAGTAGACTAGACACAACTGACTCCAGACACGACCAACTCACGCTGTTGCTGTCGGTGAGCCTGGCAAAGACATCGCCAACCACCCCCGTGTAGGACCAGTGGACCAGCCTGTCCTGCAAGGAGTGCAGCATCTGACAGTGCTGCTCACACAGCTCCCCGAGGGGGGAAGGGAAGAGGAGACACAGCTGGCGGGAGCTCATGTAGTGGCCGTCCTGCAGGGGCACCTGGTACACGTTCACCACCGTCCACAACTGTGTGCAGTACTCCTGCTCCGAGTCCACAATCTCCTGCACCGCCTGGCGACGTTGGGCTGCAAACAGTTAACACAGACTGCATCATGGTCACTGACTAGAGGTTCCAGGTCCATGAGTGTGTGTACTCCATGACAATGTTCGGCTGTAAACAGTTAATGTGTCATGATCACTGCCTAGAGGTTCCAGGTCCCTGATTTCCTATACTCCCTGACGATGCTGTTCTGTAAACAGTTAACACAGAATGTGTCACATGCACCGCCTAGAGATTCCAGGTCCCTGATTTCCTGTACTCCCTGACAGTGCTGGGCTGTAAACAGTTAACACAGAATGTGTCATGATCACTGCCTACATATCCCTGAGAGTGCTGGGCTGTAAACAGTTAACACAGAATGTGTCACAGGCACTGCCTAGAGATTCCAGGTCCCTGATTTCCTGTACTCCCTGACAGTGCTGGGCTGTAAACAGTTAACACAGAATGTGTCATGATCACTGCCTACAGATCCCTGACAGCGCTGGGCTGTAAACAGTTAACACAGAATGCGTCACAAGCACTGCCTAGAGATTCCAGGTCCCTATTTCCTGTACTCCCTGACAGTGCTGGGCTGTAAACAGCCAACACAGAATGTGTCACAGGCTCAGCAGGAAAAGCTTGTCCACAATTGTCTCAGACCACTATACTGGTATACAGGAGCTGAGCTCTGCTTTTAAAGAAAAATCTAAGTAAAAAAGAACATCTAAAAAATAAAAATAAAAGGTTCAAGGGAGGAATGACTCGTTGACCCTTCCCCATAACCCATGCATGTGAGGAATAAGCCATTATCCTAAGGATAAACCTGTATGATTATACCATACAGTTTACTGACATAAACAAGTACTGGTATTCACTGATTTTCATCAGTGGGTACTCACGCGAATCAGGTGGAGCATTCTGGGACACTACTTTACTGGCCATGGGTCGGTCATGCTGGTCTTCTCCATGCTGTGGCTGAAAAAGGAGAGTGGGATTTTGTCTCAACAAACACACATGCTTGCACATAAACTTCATCCTTGAAACACATCACGCACGCACACACACACACACACACACACACACACACACACACACACACACACACACACACACACACACACACACACACACACACGCACGTGAGTGTGCACACACACATACACAACACACACACACACACACACACACACACACACAACGCACGTGAGTGTGACACACACACACACACACACACACACACACACACCCCGAGTGGCCACACACAACACACACACACACACACACACACACACACCACCACACACACACACACACACACACACACACACACACACACACACACACACACACACACACACACACACACACACACGCACACACACACACACACACACACACACACACACACACACACACACACACACACACACACACACACACACACGCACACACACACACACGCGCGTGCGCATGTGCGTGTGTGCATGCACATACACACACACACACACACACACACATGTGCGTGTGCACACACACACACACACACCAACCACACACATATATACACACAAACACCACTAAATATATTATTCCACTTTCATCTGCAGCTAAAGTTGGGGTCTCTCTTAAATCCACTCACAGAGCCAGTCAAGTCTTCTTCACTGGAGTCAGACACATCGATGTCTTGACAGCGGGCGGCCAGCGCCTGGGTCAAACTGAGGCTTTTACACGCGGCTGCAGTCACATCGGTCTTGCTCTCTGCATCACCAAACACCATCACTACATCACTATTGCTCTCTGCATCACGAAACACCATCACTATTGCTCTCTGCATCACGAAACGCCATCACTACATCACTGTTGCTCTCTGCATCACGAAACACCATCACTACATCACTATTGCTCTCTGCATCACGAAACACCATCACTATTGTTCTCTGCATCACAAAACACCATCACTATTGTTCTCTGCATCACAAAACACCATCACTATTGCTCTCTGCATCACAAACACCATCACTCATCACTATTGCTCTCTGCATCACGAAACACCATCACTACATCACTATTGTTCTCTGCATCACAAACACCATCACTATTGTCTCTGCATCACAAACACCATCACTATTGCTCTCTGCATCACGAAACACCATCACTACATCACTATTGCTCTCTGCATCACAAAACACCATCACTACATCACTATTGCTCTCTCCATCACAAAACACCATCACTATTGCTCTCTGCATCACGAAACACCATCACTACATCACTATTGCTCTCTGCATCACGAAACACCATCACTACATCACTATTGCTCTCTGCATCACGAAACACCATCACTACATCACTATTGCTCTCTGCATCACGAAACACCATCACTACATCGCTATTGCTCTCTGCATCACGAAACACCATCACTACATCACTATTGCTCTCTGCATCACGAAACACCATCACTATTGTTCTCTGCATCACAAAACACCATCATTACATCACTATTGCTCTCTCCATCACAAAACACCATCACTATTGCTCTCTGCATCATGAAACACCATCACTACATCACTATTGCTCTCTGCATCACAAAACACCATCACTACATCACTATTGCTCTCTGCATCACGAAACACCATCACTACATCACTATTGCTCTCTGCATCACGAAACACCATCACTATTGTTCTCTGCATCACAAAACACCATCATTACATCACTATTGCTCTCTCCATCACAAAACACCATCACTATTGCTCTCTGCATCACGAAACACCATCACTACATCACTATTGCTCTCTGCATCACGAAACACCATCACTACATCATTATTGCTCTCTGCATCACGAAACACCATCACTACATCACTATTGCTCTCTGCATCACGAAACACCATCACTACATCACTATTGCTCTCTGCATCACGAAACACCATCACTACATCACTATTGCTCTCTGCATCACGAAACACCATCACTACATCACTATTGCTCTCTGCATCACGAAACACCATCACTACATCACTATTGCTCTCTGCATCACGAAACACCATCACTTTTACAAGCAGCTGCAGTCACATTGGTCTCGCTCTCAGCATCATAAAAGACCATCATTACATCACTACTGGTCTCTGCATCACAAAACATCACCACCTGAACACAAATACACCAAACCACCACAGTGAGAAAGTTGTCAGTTAGAGATTTATAACACTAGTCCAGCATCAGACATAGATTAGTCCTGGAAGCATTTCTGACCAAGAGTATTCTGACAGACTGTTGTTGGGAAGTAAATCTAATCTTAAATGGGTCCCAGACTGCACAACAACTGAGCGTAACAAAGAATTATTAACATCTTTGACTGATGAATGGGTGTTTTGCCGTGCTGCCAACTGAGAACTGTCATGGTCTCCCTTGAGACACAAACCGACAATATAATATGTAATTGATCCTTATTTTAAAACACTGACAAACAGGTTTTAAAAAAACATGTAAATAATGTGTCAGTAAATTTATGCAATATACAGTTTCACTCACAATGGTGCTCATCTCCTTCACACTAATGCTGTCACATGCTCAAGTCAAAACAACAACAAAAACAACAACAAACGTACACACATTCATACACACACACACACACACACATATACACGTTTAAAACATTTTTCTGGTTCAGATGTGCGCTGGTTTGATTTTATAGTGTTAACACACCATATTCAACTGCTGCAATTGTGTAAAGCTCATAAACATAGTACATGCTGCTGAGTACATGCTAGTATATGCTACATCTCAACAATGTAGAATGGCATGAGAAACATGAGTGTGTTACAGACCAAATAATAATTTGAAATTGTGTCCCTTTATGCACAGAACCAACCTTGCTCTTTAGACCCTTTTGAATCGGTGACATCAGTGAACTGCTCCGATTTGTGCTTGTTCATATCCTCTGAGTAATTCCCACCATTCACTGAATACTTAGACAACACATCTCTGAAATAACACAATAAAAATACTTAGACAACACATCTCTGAAACAGCACAATAAAAATACTTAGACAACACATCTTTGAAACAACACAGCAAAAATACTCAGACAACACAACTCTGAAACAACACAATGAAAATACTTGGACAAGACATCTTTGAAACAACACAACAAAAATACTCAGAAAAAACAAGAACACATCTCTGAAACAACACAGTGAAAATACTTAGCCAACACATCTCTGAAACAACACAATGAAAATACTTAGAAAACACATCTTTGAAACAACACAACAAAAATACTCAGACAACAAATCTTTGAAACAATGCAACAAACATACTCAGACAACACATCTCTGAAACAACGCAACGAAAATACTTAGACAACACATCTCTGAAACAACACAACAAACATACTCAGACAACACAACTCTGAAACAACGCAATGAAAATACTCCGACAACAAATCTCTGAAACAACACAACAAAAAACACTCAATGTCACACATATGCTATTACAAGAGTCACCCCCCACCCGGCCACCTCCACCCCCACCCCACCTACCCCCTTGACCAGAGAGGCATGCTGGAGAGGGAGTGGAGGGAGGGGTCAGCCTGTAAATAAATCAGGCTGCCCCTAAACTCACCGCAAGCTAATGGGGCTTCTAATTGCAGATGTACCCTGGTATGTCTAGCCCACCTGGCTATTATAAATCAATTTTACACCCCACCCCCACCTCTGCTGGGGTCTTTTCTTGCCTGATCTTTCCAGGCCAGGCCTGATCTTTCTCCACCTGCACTCGGTGCCATCAGGTGGGGCAGTGGGCACTTACCTTGCTGTGTTTGTAAATTGCACCTACCTATGTCCTGCAGGCTCTGCTGCATAAATCGTATTTCGTTTGCTTTTTCCGTTGTGTGTGGAAAGAGAGAGTGGGGGGGGGGGGGGGGGGGGGGCACCTTTCTGTCCCTTGTGGGAAATTCAGGTCAGAATAGAAAAAAAATACTACAGCGTTAACTTAAACCACTTTAGTAGAGGGTTAACCTTTGAAAAAATTTCAGCATTTACCTGTGTTTGCTTTCACAAGCCATATTTGCACTCATAAATGCAGTCCAACTGATCCGGTTAAATCAAACTTTCAAAATTAAATAACCAAACTAATCAATGAAACAAGCAAACAAACACCCTTCAGAAACAAACAAAAGTACCCAAGCCACCAACGATCTTTACCTGGATTTTGCAGAGAGCAGACCAGCAGAGACCAGCTCTTCAACCAGGTGTTGCTGACCAGTCTGCATCGCCATCAGCCTGTCCTGCAGGCTTTGCTGTGTGCTCAGCACTTGACTCACGCTGCTGGACAGCGTGGATACCTCAGCCTGAAAATACCAGGGCACAATGCTGCCTTACAAACAAATCAGCTCTGCTGTGTGCCAACCACTGGACACACAGCTACAGAGCATCAATACCTCAGCCTTAAAAACACCAGGGCACAATGCTGATTTACAAAGAAATCAGCCTGTCCTGCAGGCTTTGCTGTGTGCTAACCACTGGACACACAGCTACAGAGCATCAATACCTCAGCCTTAAAAACACCAGGGCACAATGCTGATTTACAAAGAAATCAGCCTGTCCTGCAGGCTTTGCTGTGTGCTAACCACTGGACACACAGCTACAGAGCATCAATACCTCAGCCTTAAAAACACCAGGGCACAATGCTGATTTACAAAGAAATCAGCCTGTCCTGCAGGCTTTGCTGTGTGCTAACCACTGGACACACAGCTACAGAGCATCAATACCTCAGCCTTAAAAACACCAGGGCACAATGCTGATTTACAAAGAAATCAGCCTGTCCTGCAGGCTTTGCTGTGTGCTAACCACTGGACACACAGCTACAGAGCATCAATACCTCAGCCTTAAAAACACCAGGGCACAATGTTGATTTTCAAAGAAATCAGCCTGTCCTGCAGGCTTTGCTGTGTGCTAACCGCTGGACACACAGCTACAGAGCATCAATACCTCAGCCTCAAAAACACCAGGGCATAATGTTGATTTTCAAAGAAATCAGCCTGTCCTGCAGGCTTTGCTGTGTGCTAACCGCTGGACACACAGCTATAGAGCATCAATACCTCAGCCTCAAAAACACCAGGGCATAATGTTGATTTTCAAAGAAATCAGCCTGTCATGCTGTGTGCTAACCGCTGGACACACAGCTACAGAGCGTCAATACCTCAGCCCGGAAAAAATCAACATGCTAACTAAGAAATCAGCTTGCCCTGCAGACTTTGCTGCATGCTCAGCACTCACACTGCTGGACGGCATCAATACTTGACTGAGTTTAAAAATATCAGGTCCCAATATTAACCAGTCTGTCCTGCAGACTTTGCTGCATGCTCAGCACTCACACTGCTGGACGGCATCAATACTTGACTGAGTTTAAAAATATCAGGTCCCAATATTAACCAGTCTGTCCTGCAGACTTTGCTGCATGCTCAGCACTCACACTGCTGTACAGCATCAATACTTCCGTTTGAAAACATCAGGTCAGGATGTTAACCAACAATCATCAGCCTGTCCTGCAGACTTTGCTGCATGCTCAGCACTCACACTGCTGTACAGCATCAATACTTCCGTTTGAAAACGTCAGGTCTGGATGCTAACCAACAATGATCAGCCTGTCCTGCAGACTTTGCAATGCGCTCAGCACCTGGCTTTTGGCAGCTTTCCGCAATTCTCAGCCACTGGGGACCTCTATTTCTGTGTCTGTATTTATAGCACCCTCCTGCAGGTGCTGCAGTACAAAAGAGGAACCGAGGAAGAAAAAGTTTAACCAGTTCTCACCCGCAGACTCTCCATGGACTGGGCAAAGTCAGAGAGTTGCTGGTCCTGGCGTTTACAGGTGGCGTCCACCTCATGCCAGGAGGTCTGGTCGCCGTCTTGCATCGTGGACAGTTGATCTAGTGCCGCCATGAAGCCCACCTTCATCTCCTGGACCATCGCCTGAACCTGAAATGACGCCAGTACACCTTTCACTCTTCCACATCTTTGTACTGCAATGTATCTGCGTCACCCCTATAACTGATGCTGCTTTCATCTCGACAAAAAATCCCCGGAGCCTCAGTGCAGCACTAGTTCTGCATCACTTTGTACCAGTTTGCGTTTAAGAATGTGCATGCATCTTACAGTAGCAACAACAATTGTTCCAATGCTGCCCCAACTGAAAGCCAGTATACTTCAGAACCATCACATTATCCCACACTCTTTTCACCTCACAGTGACTGTGTGTATATATCTCTCTCTCTCTCAGTATCTGTGTGTCAGCCTCTACTGACATTGCATGCTCGGGAAGATTGCATGTCTGAAGCACCCTGTTATAAACCATAGGAACCTGCAGTCAATGAAGACGACTGACTACACAGAAACCTGCAGGCGCAGAGATTGTCAGGGACAAATGGGAAGAGTGCGGGGTGGGAGAGTCATATCGCGGCTGGTGCCAAGACAAACATAGGCTATGTGATACAGTTCCTTTCCCCTTGTCAGTAGCACTAAAGTATCATTACAACCCAAGTGCACCGCCAGGCACACACACAAAAAAGAAATCGTAACTGCTGTGTGTGTGTGTGTGTGTGTGTGTGTGTGTGCGTGCGTGCGTGCGTGCGTGCGTGCGTGCGTGCGTGCGTGCGTGCGTGCTTGCGTGCGTGCCCGCGTGCACACGCACACACACATAGCAGCTATGATTTCTTTTTGTGCCTGGCGGTGCACTTGGATGCGTGCGTGCGTGTGTGTGTGCATGCTTGTGTGTGTGTGTGTGTGTGTGTGTGTGACTCACAGCAGTCATTTACGCATGCATGTACACCAGCCAATTTGTGCATTAATGTTGTGGTTGCTTCAGTCCTGGGTGGCAGCTACATGGGGGGCCAGCGTGTCAGGGGACCACTCTCACCATGCACCCTCTGTGGGCTATACATCAAGTCGGACTGATATGTATGCCACTTTTGAAACTAATCTGAGACAGTAGATATCTACTGTATGTCTCACCCTGGCACGGTATAACCATCGCGGTTGACTGGGAATAAAAAACAAGTTCCTTCCTTCGGTCTCTCCTACTGTATGACAGTATGTCAGGAACCCGCCTTTCCTATTATATCAATAAAGTTTCCCCCCCAAAATCTTCCCAAAAAACAACAACAACAAACAAAATCAACAACCCAAAATGTCACGCTTTTGCTGAGATCAGAGATTTGTTTGTTTGTTTGTTTGTAGTACTCTATGTAGATATCTGTGCTGATATGATCTTCAAACCGTTCAAACAAAACCTGTCAGGAGAGAGAATTGGGCGTGGGGGGGGGGGGGGGAAGAAGGAGAGAAGTGCCGTAGAGTGAGTGGGGAGATAATTTTTCAAAGGTTCATTTAGACCAGACAACGAGAGAGAGAGAGAGAGAGAGAGAGAGAGAGAGAGAGAGAGACAGACAGACAGACAGACAGACAGACAGACAGACAGACAGACAGACAGACAGACAGACAGAGAAGAGAGAGAGAGAGAGACAGAGAGGAGAGAGAGAGAGAAGAAAGAGAGAGAGGGAGGGGGTGGAGAGAGAGAGAGAGTCGGAGAGTAGGACAAGATGGGGGATCAACATGGGTCAATGATACAAAGGGCGGAGGCTCGGGGCGGGGTGGGGCGGGGGGTAAATATAGGTTATAATTACACAATCTGTCCGGCACTGCGGCGAAACAAATTGTTAGTGGTTGAAGAAGTGTGGGAAACCCCTCCTCGCTTGCTACGAACATGACAGTGTGCCGGCCCCAATAGTTGCCAGCATGACTGCCGCACACACAGACACGGCAAAATGCCGGCAGGCCCCACATTTACTGAGCGTGATGTGCGGCGAGCCAACCGCACGGACCCAGTGTCTATGTCAGTATTGCAGTGTCACTGCATCCTTTGGAAGCGTTGCTCTAAACGTTGCTCTAATTGTGAGCCGGTTTGGCCTAGCGGTAAGGCTAAGTAGGCTGGTAAGCAGAGGGACCTCGGTTCGAATCTGCTTCGGCTCTCCTTTCGCTTCAAAAGTTGTGGTCTTTGGATACTGTCTTGTGATTTTGTCCCTCACAATTATGAAACATTAAAATGGCTCTCATCGTTGCCCACCTTAATGCAGAAGTCATTCTGGTGGTGACAGTGTAGCGATATGTATATATAATCTCCCTCTCCCTCCCCCACCTCCATACCCCTTTCCCCCTCTGCTCCCCGTCCCTGATAAGCCTTATGGGTTTTTGTGGCCGTTAAGCACCATGTTTACTTACTTCTAAACGGCAGGATGTGGCCGGTAATTAAGCGTCAGAAAGGTGCCACCAGCACCACTGTCGCGGCACACCGCGGGGTTTAGCACGCGCACGCACACACATACAGACACTGGCACAGAGCGAGAGCACGCGTACGTGTGTAAGTGTGACAGTGTGTGTGTGTGTGTGTGTGTGTCACGGGGGGGGGGGGGGGTGCGCGTGTAAGTGGTTGTGTCAGTGTTTGGAGTGATTGTGTAACCTACGTGTGTAAGAGAGAGAGAGAGTTTGCCAGTGCCGGTGTGTGTTTGCATGTGTGTGTGTGTGTGTGTGTGTGTGTGTGTGTGTGTGTGTGTGTGTGTGTGTGCGTGCGTGAGAGAGAGAGAGAGAGAGAGAGAGAGAGAGAGAGAGAGAGAGAGAGAGAGAGAGAGAGAGAGAGAGAGAGCGTGCGGCGTGCGTGCGTATGTGTGACAGTGTGTGTGTGTGCGTGCGTGCGTGCGTGCGTGCGTGCGCGCGCGCGAGAGAGAGAGAGAGAGAGAGGGAGGTGGAAAGAGTCACCTCACACTGTATTACTAAGTCCAAACCCCCCTCGCTCCCACGACTGGATGACAACAGCTCAACGCATTTTGTCAGCTAGTCTCAAACAACGAGACAAAGCCCGCCTCTCAAGACACCGCACCGCTGCGGCCACAAGTACAACGAGAGGGAAGTTCAAACTTCACACTTGTCTCACGAAACTGCCACTCCGCCTCACCAGCAAATCAGCTCAGCGACACCCCCAAACACTGACACGCCGATTCAGCAGCGGGCAACCTCCGTGTTCCTCTATTTGAGAGAAAAAAGTCCTGGGCTATGGGATACTGATGGGATGGGGGCTGATACCGGCTGGGTCTGATCAAATGGACAAACATATTTAGTCACGTGCAGTACGTGTGCTTTGACATTACAGAATATCAAACAAACAAATTTGAAAAAAATGATGGAACGTGAGACTGGCGGCCCGGGCGGTGAATGTGGAGAGGGGGGGCTTGATTTCTGACAACCGCAATTTTATCCAGATTATGCCAGCTCCGCTGTGCGTTTTGTTCTCAATTATCCTGTACACAATAGCATGACTGAAACAACAGGGGGTGGACTCAGTGGCAACATAATGTGTCATAACTCATTCAGTTCCAGGCACAACAATGATGGGGTGTTTTTATCAAGCTCCAAGCGCTGGTTTATGACATCCGTCGTGCCGGAAAGCGAGGCTTGGAATGTGGTATTTTACAACCAGAACTAAGTTACCTTAATATTATTTTGTTCCCATGTAAGTTTTTGGTGCGGTACAGCCGCATCGTCACAGTCAGAAGAAAACAACAATAACGGCAACGAATAATAATGTAGAATGAGATATTCTCACCCACACTGATACAGCCTGTGACTACAACCAGCGCTTTTCAAAAGGCACACCCCAACACAGTGCAACCTCAGTACCTGTGTGGAGGCGTGTGTACAAATACAGTAGCCGGATAACCTCTCTGCAGTGTCTAACATGCATCACTAGTCCAGAAAGGATTGGAACCGGAAAGTGGGTGCAGCAATACTTTCCTTTATGATCACGCTGGTGTCCCGATCATCGAGGGACTGGCTCGGCTACGGTGTACAGTCAACACTGAGAACTGAAGACTATAACTTGACTAGCAACAGCACGTCCAAACATGGTTCAGGAGCTGTGTGAGAGTCGAGGTGGACGTCCTGGACTGTCCGTCCTAACGAGCCTTCTGGTTTCCGTGGACGTAAAGATTTATTGCACCGTGCTTCGGCATTGGTCACAACTTGTCCCTAATATGTCAACTGACATCTGAGGACATAAAGCATCACTTCATCATCATCAACGTCCAAACAACCACCTGGACCAGAGACTCGCAAAGACAGATCTATACACACTGACGCTGCACCGGCAGTAGGGTGTCTCTCATCAACAAACTTACAGTCACTACCACACTTTCCTGCCCCTCCACTGAATCTCAGTAACGTTCTTGTCTACCTCCTTTTGGTAGGGGAACAAAAGAAAAGGGGGGAAAAGAGCCGAACCCCGATAAGAGCTACCAACATAAACGCAGGTGTCGCCCGTTTTCTGAGATACAGAGACCATCGGTCGGAGCAAGGATGCAATTAACTGAAGAGCCGTCGGCCTGAGCCCCAAACAAAACGACCCAATCCCCAAATGATAGCGGCCCCCGCAGAACCAGGAAGGAGTCAGACGGCTAGAACACAGAGGGGACACAGGCCCACGAGCTGCCAGCCGGGAGGGACTGAGACAAAGCCTTTCCGATCTTTGCAGGGAGACAAAGCCTGCAAAGACTTTGCCCTCGCTGCGTAGCTGTACGGTCTTGGGGGGGGGGGGGGGGGGGGGAGGGGGGGGGGCGGCCGTCAGCACCGACACAAAGGGGGGGGGGAGGGAGTGGCTGGCTTCAAAGCGGATCTACAAGACGGTCGAGTGCTGACTTCACCGGGGATGACTGAAAGGCTGACAGCCCACTTGAGCGGCACTCGCGGAGCTGCCGCGGGCGCTGTCAACGCGGCGCGTCGGGGCGGTACCGTTATCATCACCTTTGGAGCGGAAACGATGACTATAGCGAGTTTAAAGTCTAATCATCGACTTCGGCCGTTACTCAACTCCTACTCAGCCGCTCAAAGCGTCCCATGAGTGAGGACTCGTGAACAGCAGCCATAAAACGTACACACGTAAGTCCTGAAAGATACACTTACTATAAGACATCACTATCAGTCAAACCGCCTTCAGCCCAGGTTCAGTTCTATTCTGTGTGTCCAACCCAGGTTCAGTGCTGTTTGTGTCCAGCCCAGGTTCAGTTCTGTCTTGGCCCACGAGGTACAAAGGTTCATGGACCCTCTGTTCCACCACTGTTACTGTGACACTGGAGCGGGGGAAGGAGGGGGGGCGGGGGGGGGCTGTCCAGCCTCAAGTAGATGCAAGAGGTTCTTAGGCCACTCCTCTTGAGGCACGATCGGATTCGCAGACAAGAGGCGAAGGAAATCTCAGCCGACATACGCCAGGAAAGGTAAACGGAGAGCGGAGAAAAAGCGTGAATTGTGTCAAGTCTGTTTCAGCGTGTGAAAGGGTGTTTGTGTGGCAAATGGAATCAATGGGGATCTGACGAGAAAGCACCTTGCCTTAGGAGAGAAAACACTCGACTGAGGTGGGATCCAGTCGTGGTTGTGATATCTGGAATAACGCAACGCTGACGTTGAAGCACACCACACACACACACACACACACACACACACACACACACACACACACACACACAAGAAGAAACAGAGATCGAGGAGGCCGTGGGGCCAGGTGTGTGGTGGTCGGGATATTGGGGAAAAAGTGCAGTGCATTAAATACAGAGGTAAAAACTAACCAGGTAATTCAACAACAACAAAACGTGAACACGCCAAGCTTATTGGGCCGCAAGTGACTTCCAACAGCTGCATGCCACTCCTCTATATACCTTAAAAGTTGCCTGCACGTTACACTTTATCAGTGTTCATTATGAAGCCGTTCCTCCCCCAATGAAACCAGCGAACCCTCAGCGTATACTCACGATCTGACACAACACGTCCTTTTATCTCTCAGTATCGATAGAGGAAACGGCAGTTCAGGCCATTACTCTCGTGAGAGGGGCCCTTACGCTTTGAGCGAAGCGAAGCCGGAACTGCACGAGCAGCCCCCCCGTTAAAAAATTCGCTTTACTGTATGTATAGTTAGGAAAAGTCCTATACCCCCCCCCACCCCCCTTCAAAAAATACGCATACTGTATGTATATTTAGGAAGTGTCCTATGAAAACATCAGTCCCATTGTTCCCCAGTGTCAGAGTGTACTGACCAGTGCTACCAGTACTGACCAGTGCCTTTGTGTCCCGTTTCCGTGGGGTTGGGACACAACGGTACCGGGACACAGACGGTTGACCTCCATCCCACTGAGTCCCAGTATGCCCTAATATTAGTGTGTTCCGGTAGCCCTACAGATTTCTGAGATAGGGTTAACCCTAACCGTAACAAGTTACTATACACCCTAACTAACCTTCAGCATAGCTTGGTCAAATATTGATTGATCAATGAGCATGGTACACAATGGGACAACGAGACTGGGACACAATGGTCCTCGTACACAACGGGACTGTTACACAATGGGACTGGTACATAACGGGACTGATACACAGTGGGAGTGGTACACAACGGGAATGGGACACAATGGGACTGGTACATAACGGGACTGATACACAGTGGGAGTGGTACACAACGGGAATGGGACACAACAGGCCTGATACACAATGGGACTGGGACACAACAGGCCTGGCACACAACGGGACTGGTACATAACGGGTCTGGTACACAGTGGGGGTGGTACACAATCGGACTGGTACACAGTGGGACTGGTACACTACGGGCATGGTATGGTATGGTACACAACAGTCCTGGTACACAATGGGACTGGTACACTACGGGCATGGCATGGTATGGTACACAAGAGGTCTGGTACACAATGTCACTAGTACACTACAGGCATGGTATGATATACAAAAGGCCTGGTACACAAGTACGGAATGGTACACAATGGGACTGGTACGCTACGGGCATGATATGGTACGCAATAGGCCTGGTACACAATGGGACTGGTACACTATGGGCATGGTATGATACACAATGGGACTAGTACACTATGGGCATGGTATGATACACAATAGGCCTGGTACACTATGGGCATGGTATGGTACACAATGGGACTAGTACACTATGGGCATGGTATGATACACAATGGGACTGGTACACTATGGGCATGGTATGATACACAATGGGACTGGTACACTATGGGCATGGTATGATACACAATGGGACTAGTACACTATGGGCATGGTATGATACACAATGGGACTGGTACACTATGGGCATGGTATGATACACAATGGGACTAGTACACTATGGGCATGGTATGATACACAATAGGCCTGGTACACAATGGGACAGGTACACAAGCATGGTATGGTACACAATGGGACTGGTACACTATGGGCATGGTATGATACACAATGGGACTGGTACACTATGGGCATGGTATGATACACAATGGGACTGGTACACTATGGGCATGGTATGATACACAATAGGCCTGGTACACAATGGGACTGGTACACAAGCATGGTATGGTACACAATGGGACTGGTACACTATGGGCATGGTATGATACACAATGGGACTGGTACACTATGGGCATGGTATGATACACAATAGGCCTGGTACACAATGGGACTGGTACACAAGCATGGTATGGTACACAATGGGACTGGTACACAAGCATGTTATGGTACACAATGGGACTGGTACACAACGGGCCTGGTACACAAGGGGCAGGGCCGACTGTCTTTCATCTGCCAGGCCCATCAGAAGGCCTAGGGAGCGTGATGAAGACAAAGGCGATTAGCCAGCCAGACTTGGTCTTGGCAACCTGTGTGCCCATGCACTAAGCCCCGGGATCTCCACTAACAAACCGTTCCTATCAACAAACGGAACCGTAACCACTCAACGGTGGAAATACCTGCAAGGAAAGGGCGCCAGGCGCCCTAAGTGAAAACGGATGATTCTCAGTACAGATACTCCGTTGTTCCAAGTCCAGCAAGTACGAGAACTACCATTCTCTAGTCCGGCCATATGCGCATGATGCCAGTGACACATGTTGTGCATGAACTAGCAATAACACCGTAACTAACGGCTGCTGCCGTCCTTCAGTCTCAGAGGCCACGGGTTGCTTAGAACCGGAAACGATGCGGTTTTACGTATACATGCAGCACCACAGGGGAATATGCACTATGCAGAGGAACAGCGTGTCTGTATATTTGGTGGTAAGGGACGAAGGATCGTGGATGTGCACCCTGGCCTGGGTAGAGGCTATTAATATTCAGCATAGACTGCCGCCGCTGCATCATTCTCTCGTTCGGTGAACAAAGAGAGTGCAGTGACCTCACCGGGGCGCGGGTCTGGCCAGGTGATGTGCCCGAGGGCTTGAAGGTGCCTGTATTAAACGGTGAATACTCACTGCATCCAAGTGAGCCGGTTTGGCCTAACGGTCTACAGGTTTGCCGCACTGCGTCATGTTTGTGTATAAAATGCACGCTGAATTCCACTGACGGAGTGAGCCGGTTTGGCCTAGCGGTAAGGCGTTAGGCTGGTAAGCAGAAGGACCTCGGTTCAAATCCGCTTCGGCTCTCCTTTCTCTTCAAAAATTGTGGTCTGTGGACGCTGTCCTGTTCATTGTGATTTTGTCCCTCACAATTAATGAAACATTAAAATGGCTCTTATCGCTGCCCATCTTAATGCAGGAGTCATTCTGGTGGTGACAGCGTAGCGATAGGTATATAACATTCCTCTTTCGCCGTAATTTGATTTCAGGGGTCCCATCTTTTAGTTGTTTAGTAAGCAATTCGAATTTTACGTCTTGTCAACCGCACAAGGTTACATCAAAGTAAATTATTTCAAAGACAAAACGATGAAGGCCATCTCTTGTTTAGATTCTGCCAAATTAAGACATTACGCAGCAGCTTGAAACTGAATGCTGGTGTTCCAAATTAAAATTAAGGCACAGATCAAACGCTCACAACCACCATACTTTTTTCCCCTCCCACACCACTGCGAACGGGGAGGGGCAAACTGGTGAGACAGTGTTCATAAACCACAAACATTTGAAGAGAAAGGACAGCCGAAACGGACTCGAACCGACATCCTTCTGCTTACCGGCCTAGCGCCTGACCGCTAGGACAAACCGGCGCACAGTTTAGTGTTGTTCAAGTTCAACGTTGCTTCACGTCCACAGAGACCATAAGGACTGTTAGAGACGGGGAGCCCAGGACGGCCACCTCGACTTTCACACAGCTCCTGAACTTTGAAGTGCTGCAAATAACTATCGTCTGTTGACTGCGGTATCCTCCCCCCCCCCCTCCCCCCCCTCAGCCTCCACCCCTCTCTTCCCTACCCCCTCCCAAGCTCCGCCTCAAGCACGCCATACAGCCATAAAGCATTACGTCACGACATAAGCAGTGAGAGAGACGAGGCGTCAATGGGTTGCACTGAGCTACGGTATTGACAGACTGACGTACCAGAGACATCTTTCTCACAGCGCAGTCTCCACCTGGGCCTTGCGTCATGCCTGGAAGTTCACGGTGTTCTCGGGGCGAAAAGCTGTAACTTGTAAGCAACGTTTCACATCTTTGCACTCGGTCGGGCCTGGCTCTAACACGATCATGTCGTTAAGTGGAGACAGGAACTCTACACGGGTTAAAAAAGACAATAAAAAGAGAGAGAGAGAGGAGAAGAAGAAAAAAAGACCGACGCCGCAACACGAGCACTTTGTAATCAACAAACGATGACCTCGTTTACAGAAGGGGATAAGAGCAGACCGCTTTCTCAAAACTGGTCAGAAATAAAATTTATTTTTCAACCATTGAAGGGGGTTTGAGGTGTAACCAAAAGGTATCGAGGTGGGATGGGAGCCAATAAGGTTGTATTCTGTCTCTGAGCGGTTGTTTTCCCTAAGTTGCTGTTGAAACAGTTCCAACACTGGTCGACTGAAAATGGCCCGGGGCAAGCATTACAGGTTTTGAACATCATCTTAAAACCAAATTTTATGGAACAAATCAAGATCCGGGGCCCCCGGGGGGACGGGGAGGGGGAGGGGAAAACCCCCCCCCCCCCCCCCCTCCCCCAATATATAACAGACAATGATCTATTGCATACTAATAATGTCATATAAAATGACAACAATTAGATACCCTATTTCTTTGTGAATTTCTCTCGATCCCTTGTGAATTGTGATAAAAACAAAAACAATTAACTGCATACAGCAAAAGCAATGTATATTGATTTACTTACCTATGAGACCGTCTGTCTGTATGTAATATTCCCACTTGAAGCCACGTTTACTAAATCCCCCCCAACAAGCTACAACTAGAAATATTGGTAGTAAATTCTAGTTGGGAGTTGTGGCCTTTTCGTTCCCTTAAGATTCAGTGCATGTCCCCACCCGCACCCCCTACCCCTTTCCCCCGAGACATCGCCCACTTGGCGAAAGGGTTTCTGTCGCTGTCAGGTCAGGTCCCCTCGCCCCCGTTTGAGTGTGGGGCTAAACTGCCTGAACATCTGCCATCGCCGCCGTGTACAACTAGCTGGCAGCAGACGACGGCATTCCTGGAGTCTGGGACTGGGGGAGAAAGTGGCTGCTGGAAAACAAAGCCATAACACCAGCGGATACTGTTGCATCATAGCTGTGCTTTTGACCCACTTCTCAGTCCGTTCTGGCCACAACGGCCCGACAGCACGATCGCAGGTTTGAGAAACGAAAGAAAGAACCGTGGGCATGGTGCCGTGGACAGGCATTTTTTTTTTTTTTTTTTTTTTTTTGGGGGGGGGGGGGGGGGGGAGGAGTGCGGGTTACAAGCATACATGCGTGGGAATTTGCACGTTAAGATGTGTACTATAACCATTAATACATGGGGCACACATTCTTCTGTTCAAAGACATTGGACTAAGGTGCTGGAACACGAGATCTGCCAATATGACCTCCCCCCCACCCCACCCCTTAGAAAGAGGATTTGCTGTATATCAGATTAGTACTTTATATATATATTTTGTATAATCAGATTAGGTACTTTATATATATATATATATAAACGTTAACTTGGCGAAAATCCTAATCCTACCCTGACAAAACTCCACCCGTTCAATCACAAGTCTGACTCGCTATTCGTGACTCGTGTCACTTTCTACGGGAATGAAGTTGAATGAACCGGGAAGCAGACACTAGAAACTAGCAAGAATTTCCCTGGCATGCAGTGTAGGCACATGCCAAACTCCAAGCACTGGTTTACGACATCCTGGAGGGAGGTGCCGGAAAGCGATGCTCGGAGTGTGGGTACATGCATGCACAGCTATACTGTGACCTACCCCGCATTGTTACCAGGCAACCAGTCACTGACAGCAAAATGCCTATAACTGCTGGCAGCTTTGGGTTCGCTGCGAGGGGACAAATGAAGCAGTCTGTTCAGTGAAGAAATACAACAGTAAGACTCCAAACTGTCTTCACTGTCAACAGGAACCCATAACTAAGTTCCAGAACGGGAGGGGTGGGTGGGGTGGAGACAAAGGGGGAAGGGGGGGGAGGGGGCATAAAAAACACACAGACGTTGCAGGAATTCCAGCAGTTAGCCTAACTGACTAACGATTTGTTCAAATTGTCAGATCGGAAACCCTAAGACTACAGCTCAACGGGATGCGAGCTGCATCACTGACTTTACACAATTTTTTTAGTGTTCTGCCTCTTCGCCGTTCCATGAACTCGACACTGAGTCACGAAGTGAACTGAGCTGCTGCTGAAATGCTATGAGAGGCCTGAAGAAAACAATGGTGACGCCGAGCGAACCGAGGCATGCAATTCGCTCGACAAACAAGGGCCGGATGATGTAATCAAATCAACGAACTACTAACTTGTCCGTGGCCACATAACCATAATCATTACTATTAGTATTACTAACTTGGTCGTGGTAGCGGCAAGCGGTCACGACGTCATCGCATGGCTCATGGAACATCTGTGGTTCGCTTCCAAAAAAATAATCAACTGGCTGCAATCTCCACCGTTGTCGACAAAACGTTCAATTGGCACCTCGATTTTCAAACATGTAGTGCACGTAGGGTTTCAAAATGCTTACACTCTATTGGATCCGGCGGCTTAGCTGGACGGTTGCGCATAAGTGCCAAGCCCAGCCCAGATTTACATGGAGCTGTGCAGGGGAAATGTCAAATGGCAAATCAAGCGTGCCCTACTTGGGACGTTCACACTCCTGAAACAAGCGGTCCGCAGCTCTAACCGAAGAGACGATATTGTACGCTTCAGCATGCGTGCGTGCGTGTGAGAGAGAGAGAGTGTGAGTGTGTGTGTGTGTGTGTGTGTGTGTGTGTGTGTGTGTGTGTGTGTGTGTGTGTGTGTGTGTGTGTGTGTGCATGCGTGCGTGCGTGCGAGCGAGCGAGTGAGCGCGAGCACTCACTGATCACAATTCAGTCTTGGGGTTTGTACAGCGTATTTTGCAAACTACAGCACCGCATTCTTCAGACAGGTGCCAAAGCTATGATAGGATTCCGTTATTATTCCGGTGGGCACCTTGCTGCAAGGCCGTGCTAGCCGTGTTCTCTCACAACCTGACTGTAGAGGATTATACTGCACGTGCACCGGTGCATTTTGCTGATACATCAAAGACGGAGGCACCGGCTGACTTACTTGATCCTTTACCCTCCGTCCGGCCATAAACTGATTATTCGACACTAGCCGACTTGGTCTAGGTCACTCACCTCACCCTCGGTGTGGAGGCTATTCAATGAATAATGCTTATACACCACAAATCTGTGCACAAGTATCCGACTAAAAACAATGCACATTTGCCGACAATACTGACTTGCGGTCCACAAAATCCTGTGTACGACATCTCCAAGCACAGGCCTCGGAAGTTGCAGAATGTGTCCGGCGACTTTTATCAGTCAAGCTGTCATAGGGTGCGGGGGGGGGGAGGGGGGGGGGGGGGTGGGGGGGGGGGGGGGTGGGGGGGGGGGGGGGTGGGGGGGGGGGGGGGGGGGGGGGGGGGGGGGGGGGGGGGGGGGGGGGGGGGGGGGGGGGGTGGGGGGGGGGGGGGGGGGGGGGGGCGCAGACAACTAACGTTAGTCGCAATCTATGGCGATTTACGTGCGTCGTTGTAATTATGTACCTTGACGCAACTAAGCCTTAGGGATCAGGCCGAGAGGGACATAATTACAATTATGTAGCGACAATTACAATTATGGGGACATATTTACAATTATGTTTTTTGACGCTTGAAAACCGTTGAAATACTCAAGTTACTAATTATATGCGATTAGTAATTATGTGGCGAAAATTAGTCGTTATATGGTAATATTTACTAATTATGTTGAGATAATTACAAGTATATGCTTGTGACGCTACTGAATTGTTTCAGGCAGCACGAAAGGCACATAATTACAATGATGTAATATTACTGACGCATGTGCAAAGAACAAAAAATGAGCGCCACGGTCTGATTCGTGTCCTTATAACGTCGAACAAACCTCGCAGTTTGTAACAGACAACTCAAATTATACCAGGCGTTTCTCGTATAACCGTCCACATTGCTTAAACCAGCCCAAATAAAATCAAAATCGCTTAAATAGAGACGGAACATTTTTTTTTTTACCCGTCTGGATGCGCTTCATGTTTACGTGCGTGCTCAGACGCTGCGTTGCTTCCAGTCTTATTAGTACCAATTTTTGGGGGGATGGCTCCGACAGCGTCGGCGGACAGATGAGCAGAGGTAAAGAGTGCCGCTTCAGTGGCGTAACTATGCAATTACGGCAGACTTTGAAGGAAAGGGACCGGAAAGCGAGGCTTGGAGTGTGCCTAGCACATTGCCTCGTGTCAAAGCTGTGGAGATAATCATAAGTACTACCTTTGACGCTAGTATACCGTTGTAACCGAGCGTCAAAAGTCACATTTCTCATGAAGTGATATTTACTAATTATGTAGAAATAATCAGTAATTATGCTCAGATAATTGCGAATACGTGATTTTGACGCAAGTATACCGTCAGCTGTGCGTGTTAAAAGGGCAATATTTATATTTACAATCATGCACTTTGGCCGCAAGCAAGCCGTCATAGCTTATTTCACTTCTCTCAGCGAAGTTCGGCATAGGGAAGGAGGGAGAGAGCAGAACGGACAACACCCTACAGTATCAATAAGCTAAGTCTACAGTCACGTTGAGTTGGTCAAGCAGGCAGTATGGCTCCATGGCTAAGCCACTTGGCAGGCAATGAAGCCCAAACCCTCTTAGCCCCGAGTCAGTAACTAGGTCTCCGCGGGTCTGATCCTCTGCAAATAGGGAAGATCTGCCAAATTGGCACCAGCATCATTACTGGCGATCAGCCTTAAAGTGACCCAACACAGAGAGCTTACCATCATTTCGGTGACAAGCAACCAGCTATAAAAACAACAACAAAATAAAACAAAACAAATTAAGCCTGCCCACTTTAATAGAGCACTCGGTAACTTAAAAAATAAAAAAGTCTAATTAACTAAACGGATTCCCTTTTTATCATCAACTTACGTCACAGTACCCCCGGAAATGAACCCACTGATCTAGAATAACTTTCAGAATATGAAACATTTGTAACCAGATTTTGTACACATGACTCCTTTTACATCAAAATTCGGGAGTGCGTCCTCGTGGGTAAATTCGACGGCGTTGATTTTTTGATTTTTAAAAAAATACTGCAAGTGCATGCACACACACACACACACACACACACACACACACACACCACACACACACACACACACACACACACACACACCTGAAAACGTTAATGATCCAGGTGTTAAACGATCAGCAACAAATATTGATTTCTTAATACCCCAAATGCCATTCCAATGAATGGAAAAACAAACAAACTAAAAACTATTACATGGAAAACATGCTGTCGGCGTACTTTATTTACACGTATACAGACTGCAATAAAACTCGCCTTAAGAACATCTGTTGCTAGCCATCAAGCGCCACATTACGATAAGGTGGTGCAGTGGTAATCTGCACTTGGCATCTGTTTCTTTCCCTTTCCTTCTCCTCACCCAGTGAGTCACGGGCCGGAAGACAGCCTGCACGGTGCAGGAGGGTAACCCGTATTACAGCACGTGTACAGGACAAGACGAAGACGACAGGATGAGAGCACGAGCCGCTAATGTTACATCACACACACACACACACACACACACACACACACACACACACACACACACACACACACACACACACACACACAACACATACACACACAAACACCGGAAGGGTGGAGCGATCCAAAACACAAGCCTGGGTCACATCTCTTTTGTTTTATGAATCAGCCCGCGGACGTTTTTCTTTCCTTTTTTGTTTGTTTAGGTGAAGGGGGTGTTCATTCCTTTCGGGCCGCGAGACAAAGAAGCCTGTAATGTTGCCGCGGCATTTTCTTTAGCAGTCACACACACGCGCACACACACACACACACGCACGCACGCACACACACACACACACACACACACACACACACACACACACACACACACACGCACGCACGCACACACTGACACACATATTCACACGCATACAGACTCTCTGTCTCTCTCTCTCACACACACACACACACACACACACACACACACACACACACACACACACACACACACACACACACACACACACACACACACACACACACACACACACACACACACACACACACACAAGCAGTCTTATATGTACACAACTGATGAATGCGGGTAGGGCAGGGAGTTGCACACAAAGACAACCACGCCGCTCGCAGCCCCTATCCTTGATGCGCGCCACTCCTAATCGAAAGACAAACTCCCACCACACACAGCTAGCCTATCCAGCTGGATTAAGTGGGGAAACTCGCACAATTACAAACACAACAGAGTCATTCTCATTAGCGTCAGTCTTCATTAGTCAAACCTTTCGGCGGAGCACCCAGGGTACCTGGTCACGTGGAAGAACCCACTCAGGACACGCCGGTAAAGTACTCTGCTCGTTCCTCCCCGCTACCCCCCACCGTTACATGGCCGTTACACAAGTCTGTGGCGCAGCTGGCTACACCCCATCAGTGTGGGGACTGATTAGGCAGATTAACCTACGGGCCACGGTAAAAGGGCTCGCGGAATGCAATGCATGTCGTTCCTGTAGGCTCGGCTGCATGCCAGTGTCTATATGTCCCGCTCTGTCTCCACTGCTGTTACATTGCTAGACAGTGACCTGCTATGAAATGAGAAACGTTCCGAATTCCCTCTGCCTCCGAGAGTTCCTCTCTGATATCAGCTCATTTACAGTGCCTGAAACGGATAGCAGTGCCAGACTAAATCGGCTTCTTCTACTTGTGAGTTTACTTGTTTGATGTTCTAAGAACTTTTCCGTTATTCAATTGTCTACTGATATGCTGTCATCAATAAATTATACTTAAATCAAGCGGTTTCTAAAACCTTTGGTTTAAACAAAACATTTATTTCCGACACACTAAAGATACAGTGGATTGTTGTGTGCTCATCAACAAGCTTTTACAGCTGATGGGCGATGAGCGCATACAGTTAAAAAACAACAACAACATACAAATGTACGGCGGGCGAACAATTTCGCCTAGCTAACAGTAAATAATAAATCAGATGTAACAAAAACCTTTAACCCCTCTCTTACAACTGAGCAACGACGACTGCGCTGTAACTAGCGCAACGGACACCTTTCAAAATTCTTTAGGTAAGCGACTGCACCGCTACTGACGCACACAAAAAATGCAATTCCTTCCTGGCTCCCTGGACCCACGCCTCGGGAGTTTTCATGGTCCATGGGCCGGCGGAAAGCGTGTCTGAACGGCTCCATCTGGAGGAGCCGGACTCGGAGGCCCGTCACTGGCCGGCCGTCCCAGCAGACACCGCAACATCTGCGTAGAACTAAGGTAAAGCAGGTGGGGCGGCCGGAGAGCAAGAGCAGGCGGGTGCGTGAACTGACGGATTGATTGGCTTTCTGGACATCCACGTCTACAGGTTTGCCGCACTGCGTCATGTTTGTGTATAAAATGCACGCTGAATTCCATTGACGGAGTGAGCCGGTTTGGCCTAGCGGTAAGACGTTAGGCTGGTAAGCGGAAGGACCTCGGTTCGATACCGCTTCGGCTCTCCTTTCTCTTCAAAAAGGTTGTGGTTTGTGGACGCTGTCTTGTGACTTTGTCCATCACTTCCTACTGAAACATTAAAATGGCTCTCATCGCTGCCCATCTTAATGCAGGAATCATTCTGGTGGTGACAGTGTAGCGATAGGTATATAATCTTCCTCTTCCCTCACCTCCATACCCCCCTCCCCCCATCTCCCTGTCCCTAATAAGCCTTATGGTTTCTGTGGACGTTAAGCACCATGTTCACTTACTTACACTGACGGTGATTACGTTGTGGTGGCTATCTCAACGAGCAACATACAGGCAACGCAAGATCCCCAAACCACACGGCTAAGCTATTATTCGAAGTTGTATGCTGCATTTCACAATACCACAAAATAAAACGGGGGGGAGAGAGAGAGAATTCTTGGTTTAAACAAAATTTTATTCATTCATCGTAATCATAAGCTCAACAAATAAGTACAGGAAACACAAAAGCAATATGCTTATTTGAGTGTTACCTATAGATAAAATGATAATCACACAGACATTTACGATGGCAAAGAGAGAATTCTTGAAGGCGTTATGTCTAAGAGTGTGTATGTGCGTGTGTTTCATGACTTAGAATTATTGAGATATGTTCTTCGTTGTGCGATCGGACGATAGCTTTAATTTCCCGCTGGGATGAATAAAGTATATTGCTATTGTTATTGTTACACGAGTTATACGGTGGCAAAATTACAGCAGTGCTGAAGACCGCGTAGGTCGACAGGAAGAAAGTGACCGAAAATGCCGACACGGAATGTAAGTCTGACACAGACACAATCAGTTCACGACTTTGTTTTAATACGAAGATGTTGGCCAATGAAAAGGCAAAAAGTCATATCGCATTTTCCCTGACCACAGCGAAACAAAGGGTTCAAGAGAAACTGGCGATCACAACGGTGCCCCCCTATCGGCACAAATCTCTCCCAACAGCCTACCTGTACCTAGCGAGTAATTATCTTCCCACAGCCGGGCAACAACAACCCCATTGCCGGAATCCCTAGCGGCAGTTAGTGAGTGGCGGTTGTCCTGTCTGAAATACGTGGTGGCAAACTTATCCTGATGTCCAGAAAACGGGCTTCTTCACCCGCGGCTATTGAGGGTTCAATCACCCTGAGGGGGAATCAATCACGCTTGTCAGAATCCGGCGCTACTCTCCTCCTTCCGAATTGCATGCGGTCAGTCAGTGTTTCTCTTGGTATACATCTGCAGGGAAACGGGTCAGGACTCAATGTATACATCAACTTGCAATCACGCAGCGAACAGTCCAAAGTACACCTCGTAGCGTTTCCCCAAGCCTTCAAACTCTACTACTGATCTAAAATGGAGCACGCCACTTGAGAGTTATCAAGGAGATTACGTATTTGTTGTTCTACCCTTTCTTGAAAGTGTGTGACGTCAATCAGGCGTACATTGTGTGACGTCAATCAGGCGTTATTAACGCCCTTTGCTTGTGGTCATAGCTCTTGCAGGCGATTGTTGTTGTGTCCCTTGTACGCGACTAGACATCAGTCGACCGCCACTAATTTCCTTTGTGCCACTGCTGTGTAACTTACGGAGCGGCTGGGCTGTGATTCAATCCTTGTCTTCTTGTCCTCTAACAATATCAATATACCACTCCACACCACATGACTGTTACACAGAACACAGGACAGACCCCTCCCCCCCCCCCCCCCCCCCCCCCCCCCCCACCCCGTCCCTTCTCCCAGTTCATACCGACTTGACTGCAGTCACTGTTTCATGATGCAAATGAAGCCTTTTTGTATTCAGGTATATTCTGGCATCTATTACTGGCGTATCCTGTCAAAGAACCGAGCGACCAAATTCCTTATCGGTATTCAACTGTCGTCGGCTATTTTACTTGCGCGTGGCGGCTGGTCCAAATCTGCCGCAAGGATTCATCGTCCACACTAATGTTCAGTCCGTCCCCCTGTCCCACTTACTAACACACACGAATTAACTTGAAAAAGACTTGCTTCTCCCATTATAGGCCACCACGAGTTTTTCATTCAGGCTACAGAGCAGCAGAAAAATAACTATAACCAGACATTAACGCAGCCGTGACAGTGTCATGTCGCGAATGGTCCCAAGTGGCACGCCGCTATTTAATTAGCCTCTTGCTGTTCTCACCTGCCAGCACCGGCCGGCAGTGCAAAGGCAACCGGAGCACGAGGAAGGGTTGAACAGGTGAAAGGCCCACACTGTAAACAGATGATTAAAGCCTGCCGCTTGACCTATACCGCTACCTGCCGCGGGGCATGGTTTTCGTTACCCCCCTGGCTTCATTAGCCGGCCCTCCCCTCTCATTTGTGGCAATCAGGCTTCTGCTGTTTGTGACCCCTGCCGCTAGATTGTGCTCCACCCCCTGGATGCGGGCCGCGGGTGGAGCGATGCGCAGGCCGAGCAAACGACACGCCTAATGAGAGAACGGGATCACAGCAAGGTCTGCCTTTCTGACAGCTCATCCACTTGCCCTGGCCGCAGCAACAGGCACAGGCGCCTACGCTTCTACCCATGGACCTGCAGATATAGGTCCATGCTTCTACCCGCACAGGTCTGCGGCAGTACGTAGCCAGTTCCTGCCTTCATTGACAGAAGTTGACGTGAACCAGTCTGCTTGAAATAGAAGCGATGAACACACTGCTGAAGGGCTGGGGAAGAACTGGAGGGGGGAGGATGTCTGTACTGACTCAGATGTCCTTGCTGTACCGAAACACACACACAAACACACACACACACACGCACACACACACACACACACACACACACACACACACACACACACACACACACACACACACACACACACACACAGAGTCTGTCTGTCTGTCTCTGTCTCTGTCTCACACCACACACACACACACACACACACACACACACACACACACACACACACACACACACACACACACACACACGCGCGCGCCTCGGAAATAAAACCCATTCATGTTAGTGCGCCATGCAGTGGGCAGACTTCACAGGAATTCAGTCCACCCGGTTATCAAAACAAGAACATCATGATTCATGATCTGGCACATCGTGTCATAAAGCACATGTATGGCATCAGTATCGCATCTCTCCTGACAACCCTTGATAGTCGGTGTTCCTGACACCACAGTGGCTACACACTACACACCCGCTATCCGTGGTTGTCAGGAGACCGGAGAGGTGAAATGTAGCCTCTGTGGTGTCAGGAACACCATCTATCAGTGGTTGTCAGGAGACCAGACAGGTGAAGTGTAGCCACTGTGGTATCAGGAACACCGGCTATCAAGGGTTGTCAGGAGATCTGACAGATGAAGTGTAACCACTCTAGTATCAGGAACACCGGCTATCAGTGGTTGTCAGGAGACTGGACAGGTGAAGTGGCTACCACTGTGGTATCAGGAACACCGGCTATCAAGGGTGGTCAGGGGACTGGACAGGTGAAGTGCAGCCACTGTGGTGTCAGGAACACTGGCTGTCAGTGGTTGTCAGGAGATCGGACAGGTGAAGCGTAGCCACTCTGGTATCAGGAACACCGGCTGTCGGTGGTTGTCAGGAGACTGGACAGGTGAAATGTAGCCACTGTGGTGTCAGGAACACCGGCTATCAGTGGTTGTCAGGAGACCAGACAGGTGAAGTGTAGCCACTGTGGTGTCAGGAACACCGGCCAACATAGTATTAAGAACACTGGCTAGGAAACCGAACAGGTGAGGAGTCTGGCAATGTGGTGTCAGAAACACTGGTTGCCTGGAATCTGGACAGGTGTGGAGTGTGGCCAGTGTGTTGTCAATAACACACGCGGTTAAGCGGGCAGCCAACTGCTATGATGAGTGCACCGGACCAGCTGGTAATAATTACACAGAGGTCTTTGATCGGCATAATTATAGGCTCAGTATTGGATGCGCGGAGTATCTGTTCCAGCATTCTAATTCTGGGCTGTTGCACCCTCATCAGAATATCTCTAATTGTTGCTTGTCTTCCTGACGTACCTGTTCGTCCAGTCCAGTGCTATCTTTTCCATTCCACCACCCTGTTCCCCCGCCAGCCCCACTGCCGCTACCTACTAGACTGCTTTTTTCAGCATGGCATTCTATTCACATACGTATCGAGCTTAAGTCCAAGTGTTAAAATAAGGATTCGATCGATCGTTTCACTGGAAGCGGGATAATAATGTGGCTCGCTCACCGTTTCAGACGACAAGTACAAAGAAATATTTGCGAAGTTCCCTTCTTTTCCAGTACCTTTGCGGAATTCCCTAAACCACAGACCTGCAAAAAAACAAAGAGTGAATGCATGCAGCCTCAGCAATGGTTCGTTGCCCTCAGAGATGACCTTCTCACTCAAGCGCGGACCAAGTAGCCACGGCCAAAAGAAATACGTGTATAACGTATCGTAGACCTACAATCTCGCTGTGCAGAAAGGCAAAAGGAAACAGTCTCGATCCCACTAGAGACAGTATATAGATATCTATCTACCGTCTCTGTTCCCACAGTGCCCTCTAGGGGATGTAAACATCGGAAACTACCGCAGCTCTCTGAGATCGCGCCAGACGCACACCCCAAAACACGATGACACGGGCAACCTTCCCTCCTTCCAGACCACTCACGATCAGAGATTGGCCCAGCGAACGAAGCTATCCGTGCACAAAGCACGTCCGGTGTGGGGGTGGAAGTTGGGATGTGGGGGGAGACGGAGGTGACGGCTAACGGATGCCAGAACGGCGGAACTAGAGGTATAAAAAAAATAACCGCGGGTATAAGAAACGGGCCGGATGGAAAGAGAAAAGCTGCATGGTGTCAGCCGTACGAGCTGACAAGTTGCCCCGTTGGACAGGGTCCAACGTTGCTGAGCTTCCAGGGAATCACTGGCCGCGAGGAAGCGTTGGGGAGCGATGCGGCACCCGGAACTCTGGAATGGGTAAACATTAACGCCGGCATCCAGACCCCGGGACCATCAAAGCCAAGGGGCGCCAGAGATAGCGGCTGGGTTGGGTCACAACGACGCGACTCACGTGCTGCGATCCACTCACAAATTCACAGATGGCATCCGTGTCCCAAACAATCAGGACCGACTCACTACTGTCCTCACCTCTGCTGGGTTTCATCCAGAATTGTTGTGAAACAGCCTGAATTATAACACCGGATACAGTATATCACACGCTTTTCAAACCATACATCATGATGTATGTCGACTTGCACTTCGAACAGTTTCCTATGCTAAGAACTAGCTCAGAGCCCGCGACGGGGAGTTTTTGTGGGGGGGGGGGGGGGGGGGGGGGAAGGCGGGGGACGAGGGGGGAGGGGGGGGGGGGAGGGGGCTAAGACGTCATTTTGTTTAGCCAAAAAGGCAATGTGTCTGGTGCTCAGCGAATATTTCATACACTACAGTGAACCCGAACCATGGAAGTTAACAACAAACATTAGGCCTACGCCGAAACAACAGCTGACCGCAGACTCTCACATTGTACACTGATGGTTCTGTCACTAAGACCAGCGAGGGCGGGGCTTTAGTGTTAAGCAAGGTACGATGACCACCTAGGAAGACACAGAAGTCTATAACATTGTATCAGGTCTCAAGCTGCACCTCGACAACTGAAATGGAAGCAGTCAAACTTGCTCTGCGTTGGACTACACCGAGAGATAACAGTCTAACCACATATGCCATCATCTTCAGAGATTCAAAGAGCTTCTTACAAAAAAGTAAAAGTGGATTGGGAAGCCCATAGTGTCAATGTTCGGTTCGACAACTCCGCGAGTGTGGGCGGCGGGGGTGGGGGCGGTGGGGTGGGGGGCGGGGGTGGGGTGGGGGTGGGGATTCAGAGATCCAGTGTGGTCTGACACAGTCCAGGGATAAGGCTGGAGGTTAAAGTGGCGGATGTTGAATACAGCACAGGTAAACCATTTGCACATAAAAGACGCTCCAGTGTACTTTGAAGCAGAAGGGAGGCAAAAGGGAAGGGAAATTGGTACTCACCATAGCGAGTTGCTCCTTGAGCCCTTCATCTCCTTCTGTAACTGAGTAACCAAGAAAACAGAATCAGTTCTACTTCTACACACACACTCACACTCTCTCTCTCTCTCTCTCTCTCTCTCTCTCTCTCCTCCTCTCTCTCTCTCTCTCTCTCTCCATCACACACACACACACACACACACACACACACACACACACACACACACACACACACACACACACACCACAGCGCAACAATAGCAAGACAACAACAACAAAGAAGACGTGTGCTGTTTTCGCTGCAGAATGCATACATGTAGGTCGCACTTACAGTGACACATCAGTAATTAACAGTGCTACCCGATTCTTCGTCACTACATAAGTAAATAAAAATGGAAGAATTTGCCAGGGTGTCGGCTTGGGAAGACCGGTTTGGATTCTGAATTTCATTCCTAAGTCTATCATGCGTTCCGCTTGTTAAGCAAGTTTCCTTCCTCAATCCATCGGCCGATCTGGGGTGACTCGGACCGCAGAAACTTGAATGAAACATGTCTATGTCAAAATGCCTAACCGATGTTAATGCAACATACACCGGGCAAAACACACGGGTAACTATAAAACATATTCATCCAAATACACTCACAAACTGAAAAATATGATCGGCGAATCACACCTTACTGAATGAGACTGGAAGGTTATAAATTCAACAAAAAGCACGGCTACACCTGAATACAAGCACCGTCAACCTACCTGATTCCTGTACGACTAACTCCTGGGACATTCTCCCCTCCCCTGTATAACATTAATTCATCGTTGACCACAAAGAATGAGTCGCGACTTCTCACGAGCATTTGTCTTAGAACCGGGGCTTCATGGTCTTAGCACCGCAGCCGACGGCGGGAAGCCTAATGCACAAAGGAGTTTCCATTGAATGTTCCACGTCGCTCAGAGGTCACCAACTGCAATCCCGCAGTCTCTCTTAATCGTAGGGATTACCACAACACTAAAGAGGATTAACTGGGTCCGAGCACTAAACGACTGCAACGCCTCTAGGCCTACAGGAACCATCGCACCTCTCCATAAAGACCACACTGACATCACATACTTTTTTTTCAGTGGGGGCGGTGGGGTGGGGGTGGGGGTGGGGGGGTCTTCTTTTTTCTTTTTTCTTTTTTAATCAGTCTGAAAAGGGTGATCCTGAAACAGCAGTTCAGACAGTTCTCAGTTCTGTACAGCTGGCTATGCGGCAGAAATAGGAGGAAATCAGTTCACAGTTCACATGACCGTCACCCGGGTTTTGTTGAAAAAACAATCTGAAATGTCTCCAAGCATTTTACTCTACAAACATTTGGAATGTCATGGTCCTCAGTCCATTTGTCATTTCCACCGACCAACGCTGACATCCCTGCACAACAAGCGTTATGTGTTCTCTCTAAACAGCTACAGCCAGTGAACACGCACAATTCTGACTGATGATAAACTGGAGGTAGGCGACGCCTATGTCGAGCTGCACAAACTGCATTTTTTCATCGTGGTTGCTTCGGCAACTATGCGCGAGTATAGCCTGTTACAATATGTTCTGGGTCAAATCATAACTGAAGTAGGCAAAGACCACGCAGTATCTGACTGCCCCTTGAACGAAGGAAAACGTTTACAAACTTAAATTTCTATGTTACCGCGGAAAGGAAGAAAAAGAGGAAGGAAATTAAAGTTCCACTGAACTGAACTTCCCATCCTTTAATGATCCTGCGACGAACAATGGTAGAATAGATCATACAAAGAAAAAACTTTCCCTGCAGAAACGGGAAAAAAAATCGTGCCACGAAACGTGTACAGCAAAAGAAAATAATAAATGCTAACTGTCTTGAACGTTCCACACCGTAGAACTAGTGCGTCGAAACGAAAGTTCCCCTGCAGAAATGGTGCATCATAATGTGAATGGATTTCAGATAACCTTGGGCGTTACGGTTATTGGCTGTGACTCAGTCTCTAGGCTAGTGCTGCTGCCAGAAGTTTAGAACCCTCAATCATTAACCGGCTCCGGTGCCAAGTTTCTATTTCCAGACGGTTGTATATACACAAAATGTACCCCCCCCCCCCCCCCACCCCACGATAAAGTTACCTAATTATACATGAAATATGGAGAATATTTTCCGTTAGTATTCTTGGGTGAATATACTCACCATATGGGTTACGCTTTATAGTAATAAGTATAACGCGGAGGTGACACTGGCATTTTCTTATGCATGAACGCTTGCCATGAACGTATAAGCTCACTGGTGGTGTCACTAGTTGGAGGTTTCATTCATCTATTCATAATGATCTGTCATTTTCCTCTTTCCTACAGCTGTTAGTGCACAAATGCACAAGCACTTCTGTGGCGGTATTGCTATTAGTTTGTTTAATATGACTGTTACTATACTGATCATTCTACCGTTGGTGATTGCTGACGACGACGTCGAGATTCTCAGCAGACAATAGCATGCACTGAGGCTGTACATCGCCAGTCTCATTCTTCAGCAATGACTCAGCTCTATTCAAAACATGTGGTCTGTTCTCAGAGCTCACACCGAGCCATCTATGTAAGCTCAGCTGCCTAGATTCGCCCTTTATTTCATATTTTTAGCACTTCATTAATCCCTTGCGGGAAATATGGGTCCGCTTATCTGGGTAGATGCAACAGCAGACGCAAAGGCGGGGAATATCTATCAATTTTGCCACAGCAGCCGAGGAAACTCCCTCCACTCTACGATTTCCAGCCTATTAAGACAGTAAGAGTTTTTCAAGGGTCCTAGGGGCTTTTTGTCCTCATAAGTCTCAGTGTGACCAAAGGTCGTACAGAGCTTACACATTGCTTTAGCTCTACGATCTTTGGCATAACTACCGGACGCGGCATGTCAGACCGCTTCGCCTTACTGAAGGTGACGGAGTTTACTCACACATATTACGACACTAACAATGTAACAGTAACATGCTGCAAAGGTCGACTCAGAATACTAGCCAACGAACGTCAGGCTGAAAACCTCTGTGCCACTTTGCGTTCATTCACACGTATAATGATGAATGATACTGACACGCTGACAAAGTCAACTCAAAACCGAGTATCTGACCCAACACACAAAGACGCAAACTCTCGCAGGATTATATTATCGCACTTTATTAGCATAAGGACCTATAAAAAAATTTTTTTTTTAAAGGGACTTCCGATATCGGTGTTCGGTGAAAGAAGATTCATAACTGACAATATTGCTGCGTTCTTTGATAGCTGCAGAGTTATGGGCCACAAAATATTTGGCAACGGCCAATTCGAAACCACGGCGGACTCTAAAACGTAATAGCTAGTATAAACTGCCCCCATACCACAACTGAACTATAAAAACAAAAATATTGAGTTGGTAGGAAGTCGCACACGCTGTGTTTATGCGTGAATGTGTATTCATAAAGGGAAAAGGATTCCCTCTCTTTTTTCTTCTCTTTTTTCCCCCCTTCTTTTCTTTATAAGCACTAAATTTCATCACTGGACAGACCTGAACAACAAGTTCTTGTTTTTCAAAGCAACAGTTGCAACCCTCTGTGTATGCGTGAATGTGTGTTTATAAGGAAAAAAGTTCCTTCTTTTTCTGTTTCTTTTTTTCTTTTTCATAAGTACTGAATTTAATAGCGGGACAGACCTGAACAAGTTCTTGCCTTTTCAATTTAAAGCAACAAATCACACACAACTACGTATACACTCCCAACATACTGACCCCTCCACTCTCCTCACACACACACACACACACACCACACACACACACACACACACACACACACACACACCAACACACACACACACACACACACACACACACACACACACACACACACACACACACACACACACACACACACACACACACACACACACACACACACACTTTGAAATTCTATTATTTCTACGTTAAGTCCCAATTCAAACACCGTTAAATATCCTACTAAGTAATTACGACCTAACTAAAACATTTGGGAGCTCTTCACAACATTTCAATAGTCAATCACCGGTTCAGTATTCCTATACTTTATAAACGTGTACTCAGCACAAAACCTCTGTCTCACTATTCACTTTCGCATACGTGCTTTGTTGCCCCAGTCAAGAAACTATTGCATTCCCAGCCGTACCAACGTTTACTACAAACTTACTGTTCAAACGCAGCAAAGGTCGATGGAGGTAACGTATTGCGCCCCCCTCCCCTCCGCCCCTCTCTCAGTCTTAGTCTCTGCGGGGGTAGGGGGGCGGGAAACGATCTATAAAAGGCAAAAAATGCCTTTCAAGTTCTATTTCATTACGTTAGGGCGATTTCATTGTGTATTTTCACTTAAACTGTCGCTGGAAGTGCGCTTGGTGGTGTTAACACAGTGAAACCCCTGGTTTAAGACCACTCAGTCACGGAAAAGTAGTCTCAAAAGAGGGGTGGTCTTTGTTCAGGCGCTCATTCACATGGAAATGACATGAAGGGAAAGGCTTCAAAAGTTCAAAAGCTGGCTTTAAAAGAGGGGTAGTCTTTCATCAGAATGGTCTTCGCTAGTAGTCACGGGTTCATTCACGTGGAAATGACATGAAGGGAAAGGTTACAAAAACTGGTCTCAAAAGAGGGGTGGTCTCTCATCTGGGTGGTCTCTCATCGGGGGTTCCACTGTCGTTCTTTCATGAATGGCGAAGACAAAGGCTACTCACCGTCCGCGGCGACTTTCGCTGCGCCATCGTGGTCCCCGTGAGGACTGCTGCTGCTACTGCGGCCTCCTGCACCCTTGTCCTCAGCAGCGCCAGCACTACCACAGTGGTCAACGTCACCATCGTTGTCACCATCACCACCACTACTCTCCCTGCCGCCCTCCGTCTCGCTGTCCAGCATGAGGCCATCGCAGTCCTGAGCCTCATCGTCGTCACTGACGTCCATCCCGCCTCGGAGGGTGCCTCCACCGTCACGGGCGGCGGCGGTCACACCCCTGCTGCCGCTGCTTTCCTTCGGGAGCCCACGCCCCGCCTGCCGTGGCTGTGGGGCAGGGTCCTCTGCAGCGCCTTCCTCCTCTTCCTCCTCCGCCTCCTCCTTCTGTTCTTGTTGCTGCTGCTGCTGACCGCGGCTGTCCGAGGACGAGCGTCGCCGTTGTCGCCGGCGAGGGGAGAACAACCTGCACATGTACCACATTTCTACAGTGCTGCCACAGTCAAACTTGGCCGTCTCTTTGGCCGCGAACGTTGCCGTGTTCAGCGTCGGGGGTTTGGGCAAGTTTGGGTTGGCGGGTGGGGATGGCGGTGGCTTTACTCTATTTCCAGCTGAGTCGGGTGGGGACGGCGGTGGTTTGAATCTATTTCCAGCCGAGTTGGAAGCGTTGCCGTTGTTGCTGCCACTACTACCACCGCCGCTAGGCTCCCCGAGGGAGTAGGTGAGGTCTAGTTCTGTCTGATTTGGCACCCCCATTGTACCTTCGTCTTTCCCTTACCTAACAGCTAGCCGTGTGGCATTTCACCGTGCGCTTCCTCTAGCTCACCTACCTCCTTCCCTCCTATTACAAACACACTCCTGGCATCAATCTCGGAGTCACGCCCGCGCAACAACTTCTCTTCGCCGCGTCTGCCTTGGCGGCTATCTTTACTCGCTTTCTTTCTTGTCGTTATTATCTAGTAAAATAACAAACAAACAAAAAACTTCCTCTGTTTCAGAGTCTGCATGGCACCATAGACACTGTGGGTGGGGGTTCAATTATTTCAAGACTCGGTTTGAAGATCGGGATACATCGAGCGCTACGTGAATTTCAGTAGGTTTCCTTCCGGTCCAAATTAACCAGCTTTAACTAGAGGAACCTGATATTCTATAGGCTAGGTCCGCGGTGACAGAGGTAAAAAGGTATCCACGTATGATGCGCCACAGCCTAGTCAGTCACACGGCTCTGACCAAGGCAGGTGCCTCTAAAAACATTCACTAAACTTCCACCTCTGCCAGACTTATCGTCAGTGGGTCTCGCGGGTCAGCCTTCACTCAATACACGTTGATAAGCAAATCAGTCGTATAACAGTCCGAATTGCTCCAGCTCAACACCAAGACGTCTGTGTAGTGCTCAGTCGAAGCAAGGAGTTTTCGCCGACTGCACGCCACAGGAGAGTGAAGATACAAAGTGAACGCCCCTTTGGCTTGCAGTCAGTACGGCTGCAGCTGAGATAAGACCGACGACTAACAAGCCAAGACGTAGCACAGAGACAGTGAGCGCATCATGTGAGATGTATTATTAGTGCCAGAGCAGACGGCCTGCCAGTACCGCGGACGGTGATGCCAACCTGAAAAATGATCTTCCCATCACATCGCTTTTGCTCCCCCGCCCTTCATACGACCCCCACATCCCACTGCCTCCCCACCACCACCACTTCTCTGCACCAGACCGACAGGCCGACAAAGAGAGTTCCAGTGGCAAACTTGGCAGCCAGCGAGACAGTAAGTATAGCTTAGCGCAAAAGACGACCCAGGAAATTGTATACAAACTTACTCCTCTCGGGGCACTTGACGTACGCTAAAACCCCGGTTTTAACGGCCACCCAGCCATCAGCAGCGACTATCTGCTCTGGCATTAATTGAAAGTAAACAATTGCAGGAGAACAAGTGTACCAGAGATTGCCAAAATCGCCTGGCAGTGACTGAGAGACTCACTGAGACTCAAGAATACCGATAGGCCTTTTAGTCGCGAACAAAGACTCAGTAGTTCAAAGTTGACTGCACGCGTTCTGAAACAAGACCCAAACACACAAAACTGAAAAGGTTAAAAAGAACGCTGATTTTAATGCAGCACAAAACGTGAGCACATTTTCACGGGGTAAACTCCTTTTTTTCAAGCTTTTCGAATTAGGGCGGTTGTGGTTTTATCCTTTTCCCGACTTTCAAATTTAACTTATATGTGAGTGACAGAGATTCCGCGACTGAAAACACAAAAGGTTAATAAGAACACTGATTTTACTGGTAGGACGACACAGAACATGCGCAAATTTTCGGAGTTAACCCATGTTTTCAAGCAACAGACTGACAGGCCTGACAGATGATTAATGAAAAAGGTGGTGGTGGTGAAGTGTTGCTTAATGTCCTCAGATGTCAGTTGACATATTAGGGACAAGTTGTGACCAATGCCGAAGCACGGTTCAATAATTCTTTACGTCCACGGAAACCAGAAGGCTCGTTAGGACGGACAGCTCAGGACGGCCACCTCGACTCTCACACAGCTTCTGAACTATGATTAATGAAAAATAAAAATTGTCTACTTTGTACTTACCCCGTTTCGGTTATTCAGTGGTGCTGGGGTATCGGCAAGTGTTGCAAAATCTTCACTCCGGCCAGAACCGATATTAACCGAAACTTTCAGCAGGCTTCCAGACACTCAGCTGTCCAGCACCATGATAAACGAAACGGAATAAGAAGACAATTTTCATTTATCGTCGTTTACCTGTCAGTCTGTTGCTTGAAAACATGGTGTTAACCCGGAAAATTCGCGCATGTTCTGTGTCGTCCTACCAGTAAAACCAGCGTTCTTTTTCATCTTATGTGATATCAGTCGCGGAATCTCGGCGGCGGCCACATAAGCTAAATCTGGAAGTCGGGAAAAAGGCTAAAATCGCAACCGTGCTAAATCAAACATTTCAAATTCAAACCCAGTGACGTAAACTGATAAGCACATTCTGGGGTCAGGGTCGTGGGGGCTCTAGCGACTGAAGTGCAGACTGGGTAATGAGTTTCCCAGACAGTGCGAGATTATAGTGCATGCCAGAAGATGGTCTGGTAGGTCTAGGTGTGCGCGAGGGGCATATGGACTAACGGACTATGGTCGGATGCCGCCACAGATAAGAACCGTATGATGCGGTGTGCGTGTGCATCTACCTGTGTCGGCCTATAGCGATTTATTTATTTTTCTTCTTCTTCTTCTTCTTCTTCTTTTTTTTTTTTTTTTTTACTTCATCAAATTTACCGTTTTCGCCTAACGCTTCTGACATCCGTCACTGACTTCTTCCACATCTGCTGCGGTAAATTATCTGTCCCAGTGGTTATACGCTTCCTGCACTCGACTCTTTTCTCCATCTTCACAATGAATACCGGCCGGCCCGGCATCGCCGTTGCCATCAGTTATGCCCCGCCGCCCTGTAACCTTTCGACAAATACCATCTGCCCTATTCATCAATTCGTGGTGTATTTATTCCGATGCTTGCTTTTTCACTGTTTCTCGCAGAGCTCTAGCTTTGCGGAGGGAAAGGGATATCGCGCTTGCTGAAGCCATCAAACCCCAACTGGCCATTAGCTCTGACCCAGCTGATTACTTATCGAGGAGAAAAAGGCAACCAAGCGCAAACGGAGTGAAATAAAAAGTAACCGACCGACCAACAGGTCTGTAACGAAACGAGTAACCGTAGCATTAATGGGGACCCGAAGAGAAGAAGTGTTATGGGCCCTATCGATTGGAATCAAATAATAAACCAATAAACGACTCGCAGCAGGGGTTTTTATAATTTATTTTTTAGCAGAATAACTTGCAAGACGTGCGTGGGCGCTGCCACTGTGTTCTACAGTCCGTGTCTGTGACGTCAATAACAAGGTCGGTAAGTGTGGCAGGCGTGTACATTACGTCACGAGCAAACCTTTTTCTGCTATTCATTGGTAATGAGCGAACCAAAGAGAATGCGTCCCGACGAGCTCAAATTCGAAGCATATTAATAATAATTAAAACAGTTTTAAGTACTTCTATTCCATACTGATAGAACTATACGAATCCTGCAACTGCGGTGGAAGTAATATATTTTTGTTACATTCTCAATCTCAGGCCAACTCATCTTCGCTTGGGGTCCACCATAACACTCTAAGCTACAGTAATCTGTTCCACTTAATCACTCAGCCAATCAAGTAATCAATCGCCAAATCAATCATCTGATTAATTAAGAAACCAACCAACCCCCCCCCCCACCAACCACCCCCCACAAAAGAAAAAAAGAAGGACTGAAAAAGAACGCGCACGGAAATCAATACTAACCAACATCGTAATATTAATGCATTAATGCACTTGTCCAGCTGAATCACCCTATCACAAGTATCTGTCAGTCAGTCAACCAGTAAATCAAACTGACCGATTTACAAAAGGCAAATAATGATAATAAATAATAATAATTCTTATAAAGCGCGGTTCTCTAACCAGAGTTAAACTCACTCACACTCAAATTACTCAGGTGAACGAGATGCACGCTGTGTGTCAAACTGAAGCGGTCACAACAGTTAACCTTTGGCCGGAAAGAGGAAATAATATTTTGTTCCTGGCCGCTTAATTGGGAGGGGGGAGGGGGGGGGGGGGAGGCCCTGGAGGGGCGTGAGATCGGATAACTACGCAGGTGAAGTGATCCGTGATGGAAGATGAAAAGACGTCGTCCTCTGTTATCTGTCTCTACAGCAGCTGCCGAGAAGAACATTCTCATGCTCAGTATAGACTCTGGAAAAAACAAAGCTTTCAAGTAAACTTTTACCCCAACCCGCCCGCCAAGTCGAGTCATGAGTAAATCACTAATGACCCGACGGAGGTTGCCTATTAGCACCGGCCTGTTTGTAAACTTGGATCTATTTACGAGGCGGAGGCAAAACCCATTTGTACAGTAACTGATCTCTGACAGGAGAGATGAAGAAGTAAGTGGCTGTGGTCCTACAAGTCCATCCGTCTGTCCGTTTGCTCTTCATCAGCGTCTTCGCCTGCCCACCTCGTTATCCGTGCAGCAAAATCCTCCTTGCTGAGGCTATGAGTACGACCCGTTCCCATCGGCGGATGGGCCAGGGTGAACTGGGGGTAACAAAACCGGCGGATAGGCCAGGGTGAACTGGGGGTAACAAAACCGGCGGATGGGCCAGGGTGAACTGGGGGTAACAAAACCGGCGGATGGGCCAGGATGAACTGGGGGTAACAAAACCGGGCGCCGGAAAGTCAAAACATTAACAGTGCCTACAGCGCTTACTACAAATGATGTTTGTTTCTTCGCGTTCCTCGGCTGAAACCCCGAGGATCTCTCACCCAATACTGGGTTAGAAGATAGCGTTTGCAACCGTTTCCCCACACTAGTCGTACCTGTATACGTACATACAATAATGAGCGCAGCCGGTGTTAGCCGCCACTCCAGAAGCCGCTGCATTCCGACTCGGGGACTTCAATAAAGGAGTTTGTCATGTCATGAAGAAGCCATTACTATGGCTGAAAGTAATCTTGACAAGGAACTCTTATCAGTGCCCGTGCACATCAAACCTTTCACTTTAGCCCCTAAGTTTAGTGGTATGACATAAACAGGGTGTCCATGAACATCGCAGTGCTACGGGTTTTTTCTCACGGACGAAAGAATGTAAGACGTTTTGGCCAAGTGGCAAGTACCTGGCTGGTAAGCTGATCGTCTCAGGTTTGATTCCGACAGACTCGACCTGGGTCACCGATAGTAACTTTGCAAATATCGCTGTCGTCCTGCCTGCTGGTGGTACCGTGGCGTCAGGTACATGTTGTGTTCCCTCTCCCCTACCTCTTGAGACTTCAGTCCGCGCCCCTCTGTAACTATAATAATAATATAGCGGTCATTTCTATAGCGCCGTATCTCACCGATAAGGGTCTGCACACCGTGCTTTACAAGATCAACAAAAATTTACACATTAAAACGTCTAAAAATAAAAATTCAATAGACATGATATTGTATTTCTCGCACACACACACACACACACACACACACACACACACACACCACACACACACACACACACACACACACACACTACGCAGGCGCACACTGAGAAGGAATGTAACGAGGAGTGTGTGGGGGTTGGGGGGAGGGGAGAGAGGGAGGGGCAGGTAAGAAGCCAGAATTTGGCAACACTTGCTGTGGTATTGTTTGTATTTAAAAGTGGGTTTTTAACGAGTTTATATCTCAAGACGGTCGGCCTGAAGGCTGGTGATGCAGCCCAGCCTCTTTCTTGTCGCTGTTGCACGAGACATCCCTACACTTATCACTATGCAGACCCCAAACTCCAAGCACTGGTTTACATCCTTCAAAGGTGCCGGAAAGCCATGCTCAGAGTGTGCTCAGACCCCCCACCCCCCACCCATTAGAGTCAAAAAATGTTCTGACGAACATTTTGTTGGATATCACTATTTGTAAACTTATATATTTCACTGTGCGTGGGCGTCAAGTGCTCTGCAAAGCGTCATGAACAAAAACAACAGAAAAAAGGCCAGCGCACAAAGCACAAGAGAAACAGACAGACAAACAAACAAAGGTGGACAGAGGGGTTTAACAGAGTTCCCTCAAACTCTCAAAATTCACTGCAAAACAGTTATGCATGTGCATGATATAAATCAGAATACCTATTGGTCATACAAAAGAATCAGGTTTCTAACTTTCACCACTTTTAGTATTTGGTAACAGTATGCATCATTTGCATTATAATTATTTATACTCCTTCCTTTACGCATATTGCTTCATTTTATGGTGATGCACCACTGCAGTTCGTTTTCCATCAATGTATGAAACAGTTCAGGAACTACAGGCTAAAAATATGCAGGTCATGATGCTGATCCTTTCAGT
>JABMCL010001388.1:270000-295000 GCA_018857735.1 Alviniconcha marisindica
CACAGCCGTTCACGGTCGGCGAGACACTGAAAAGAATGCAGTTTAGCGGAGTTAGTACGCATGAACAGCTACGATTTTTAACATAACAAAAGCGTTTTTCTTGAGAATGGCTAAACCGCCTGTCTCTGTGTGTAATCTGAGCCGACGGTGCCGGCCACGACTGCAGAGCTTTGGGTAAATACTGATAAACTGACCGGCCCAGCCCATAGAGGCCGGCCGGCCTGTCTCAGTGATCAGTCCGTGTCTGAGTCAGTGAGTCTTTCAAGCGTGAATTCTAATTCAGTCTTGTTCTTGTTTACAACGGTTATCAGCGGTTCGTTGTGGTTCCTTGCGTTGCGATCGTCAGCTAAAAAATATATATATATATAAAGTTTCCCTCCCGACGATCCATACAATTATCTATGCGAAAGCAGGGTCACAAGTGTTTGTAACCTGTATGTAAATCAAAGGCCCTTGTGTAAATGCCCGGTTGTTGCATTGTATAATGTTCATCCGCCTGTTCATGTTAGAGTCTTGCCGAAGTGAATTTTTGTCCATGTTCTATGCTAGGTGCAAGGTTCGTACCAAACTGATATGTAACAAAGAGCACAATTAAATTTCATATTATAATAAAGTCCCACTTTCTCCAGACTCTGTACATAAGGTTCACTGACTGATCCCGGCCTTTCATTCAGTGACGTCACTTTCTCCAGACTGTACATAAGGTTCAGGCACGGACTGACCGGCCGGCCTTGCATTGACGTCACTTTCTCCAGACTCTGTACATAAGGTTCGCGGACTGATCCAGGCCTTTAAGTGACGTCACTTTCTCCAGACTCTGTACATAAGGTTCACGGACTGACTCCGTCCTTTCCGCACTGACGTTACTCTCCAGACTCTGTACATAAGGTTCGCGGACTGATCCAAGCCTTTCATTGACGTCACTGACTTTCTCCAGACTCTGTACATAAGGTTCACGGACTGATTCAAGCCTTTCATTGACGTCACTTTCTCCAGACTCTGTACACAAGGTTCACGGACTGATCCCGGACTTTCACTGATGTCACTTTCTCCAGACTCTGTACATAAGGTCCACGGACTGATCCAAGCCTTTCACTGACGTGAAGCTGCCGCAAACTCTGTCCAAAGCCGGCACTGGTTGCGGCCCGTCGTGCTTCCGGCTGACGTCACTGGCAGGACTGTGAGGAGCTACCGCTGTATTCATTCCACAGTGGGACACAATGCCGACAGCGCCACACCTTCGGTCTCGGTCGGATCTGTAATATATTGTCTAGTGGGATCGAAACTTAACGCCGAACACCTGTTCAGTTCCTTTGCCGTTTCTGCCGATGTTAAATGACAAGCAGTTCGAATTATCCAGCTTTGAGAATCCTAGATGATCCATTGAGTTGTCTCAGACACTTTATTCATCACTGCCATTGTTGTCGCCGTCCCAAGTCAACTTTATTCATCACTGCCATCGTCAGCGTTGTCCGAAAGTCAACTTTATTCATCACTGACATTGTCGTCGCCGTCCCCAGTCAATCTTATTCATCACTGCTATCGTCGTAGTCGTCCCCAGTCGATTTTATTCATCACTGCCATCGTCATTGTCGTCCCCAGTCGATTTTATTCATCACTGCCGCTATCGTCATTGTCGTCCCCAGTCGATTTTATTCATCACTGCCGCTATCGTCATATACGTCCCCAGTCGATTTTATTCATCACTGCCATCGTCATTGTCGTCCCCAGTCGATTTTATTCATCACTGCCGCTATCGTCATTGTCATCCCCAGTCGATTTTATTCATCACTGCCGCTATCGTCATATACGTCCCCAGTCGATTTTATTCATCACTGCTACCGTCATTGTCGTCCCCAGTCGATTTTATTCATCACTCGCTATCGTCATTACGTCCCCAGTCGATTTTATTCATCACTGCCGCTATCGTCATATACGTCCCCAGTCGATTTTATTCATCACTGCTACCGTCATTGTCGTCCCCAGTCGGTTTTGTTCATCACAACCATCGTCATTGCCTATCGTCCCCCCAGTCAACTGTATTCATCACTACCATCGTCATTGCCTATCGTCCCCCCAGTCAACTGTATTCATCACTACCATCGTCATTGCCTATCGTCCCCCTAGTCAACTGTATTCATCACTGCCATCGTCATCGCCTATCGTCCCCCCAGTCAACTCTATTCATCGCCGTCATTGTCTTCGCTGGCCGTCCCCTAGTCAGCCGTTTTTTGATCGCTGCCATTGCCATCGTCGTCCCCTGTCGAGGCATCGTAGTCCCGCCCCTGTGAGACAGCTCATTGGAAGTGCCAACTTCCTCGGTAGTCTAGTCAGCCTCAAGTCCATCATCTTCCTGTTCCAGAAAATCGGTAGTCTAGTCAGCCTCAAGTCCATCATCTTCCTGTTCCACAAAATCCGGGACTACCCGAAGCGCCATTCAAAAGTCGGCTTTGAACTGGCAGTTATAATGCGAAGCGACAAACAGATCTCTGTATGCTGACTGTCATGTGTGTTTGCATACAGATAAATGTGTGTTGATCGTATCGATGAGAAAAGACAGTCTTGAATACCAGCCAAGGTCGCGTTACTCGGCTCAAAAGAGGGTTAAAACCCGGCTGGTTATCGGTGATTATACAGGCTGGTCCAAGTGATGCAACAAAGCCGCCAGACGAAAAGTGATGAACTAAGCCACCTACTAGGCAAAATTATAAAAATAAAAATAAAAATTAAAGAGAAGAAAGAAAGAAGAGAAGAGAGAGAGAGAGAGAGAGAGAGAGAGAGAGAGAGAGAGAGAGAGAGAGAGGGAGAGAGAGAGAATTGACATTTGGAATGATGACGAGGGTGATCAATTCACGTTGATGGGTAGCCTACTCGATCATCTGAATTAGAAATAAGTAAAGCTCTAGAGGCGCTGATTCACCAACCGTTTCAGCCGTAAGCCTATGATTGAGAAGGACCGTCCGAACCAGTCTCATAACATTGTCCTTCACTCCTATCAGTCTGTACAGTGTGTGCGTGTGTATGTATGTGCGTGTGTGTGTGCGTGTGTGTGTGTGTGTGTGTGTGTGTGTGGTGTGCGTGTGTGTGTGTGTGTGTGTGTGTGTGTGTGTGTGCATCTTTTGCATAATTATGCTTGAACACTTGTCGATATATATATTATATATATATATTCATTTTTATAACATTTTCCATCTCGATGTACATTATGTGTGTATGCTTGTTCAGCGCTTTGAGCCGCAGGGTAGGCGCTTTACAAATTTCCATTATTATTATTATTATTATTATTATAACGGAGTGAGTGTCATCTTTGCCGTACGGTTAAAACGGCTCACAGCATCGGTTTCAACACTGCCATCGTCATCGCCTATCGACGTTCGTTCCAAATACAGACTGTTTTATTCCAAACAGATGAACTGCATCCACCAGCCAATGAGCCGGCGCCAGGTTAAGGTGAAGGAAAGGCCGGAAGTCACAAGGGATGGTAACTCTCGAGTGGCGGCAAGGTTGAATACGTCGACCTTCCTCTTGCAGTTTCCCGTCAGTTTCGGCTGTATTGTGTGGCAGCCTGCACGTTTGAGACGGACGGGTCCGACCGCTTCAGGATCGAGAGGTCCTCGAGCAGTCCTCCTCAACCTCTGCTCGTGTATCAGCGCAGTAAGAGGGCCGACATGCTTCGCCGCAAGCCATTTCTGATGCACAAAGAAAGGTCACCGAAGTTCAGCGCAGATAGCACTCACCCCAGGTTGTCATCTGCAGTCCCGGTGGCCTCAGCGAGCAACAACAACAGCAACAGCAGTTAGTCCGTCCGAGCTGACAGCGCTCAGCGATAATGACCACTTATGAACGTGCACAAAGTCGACTGGGGAAGTTGTGGACTTCAATTGTCAACTGGACTGGCTCAAAATGGATTAACTCGCTAAGTGCACTTGTGCGCCGCCCCCCCCCCCCCCCCCCCCCCCTCTCGCAAGCCGAGATATGACTTTGATTAAGGCTTGAAACAACGCCAGGGACAGATTCACGTATCATCATGTTTCTAGTCAGTACTGAAAACGGAAAGGGCCGAGGCTACATGCCTTGTTCACTGAACTGGCAACGGCTGGAATATTTCAAAATGTCGTTAAAATATATCAACCCAGAGCGTTCACAGCGACCCTGCGCTGCCCTGGACATGCCGGATTGATTGATCGATTGATTGACTGATTAAACTTGATTTCTCAACGGTAAAGGTATTAGCACAAAGGCCGACTCACATATCTGCCGTCGCTACAGTACTGCTCAGTGAAGGGAAATGACCGAGCAGACAGACTGGCGGGCAAAGCAACCCTCACAAGTGGCTTGCTTCTCGGAAGATCTGAAGTGTTGACTGTGACAACAACAACAACAACAACAACAACAACAACAACATAAGATGAAAGGAAGGGACTGCGTGGGCGAATGTGTGTGTGTGTGGGTGGGTGGGTGGGGGGGGGGGAGGGGGTCTATTACCACCACTATCACTCTTATAAGTATAGACTTACGCACCATAAATTATGCACAATACACCTGAACAGCAAGCGCATTGTAACTATACCCCCACCCCCCCACCCCCCACCCCCGGTTGCCCCCGCCCCCCCCCCTCCCCCCGCCTCCACACGCCCCAACCCCCGACCGGGCCTCTGTCAATATCTCGCTCAAACTGAGCTCTGTAATATATATATATATATATATATATAAAAACGCGATAGAGATTTTTTGGCATGTAAATTGTTCAAGGGCGAGTATACGGTTACCTTGCTAAAAGTACCGAGTGTGGTTTGCAGTCACGGCCTAATAAGTCAGAAACATTAGCCGCTGTTACACGTTGACAGTCGCTGAAAGCGACTAAACAGTCGAATTTTCACCTGTTGTACAGTGTGTACAAGGCCTAATAAGTCAGAAACATTAGCCGCTGTTACACGTTGTCAGTCGCTGAAAGCGACTAAACAGTCGATTTTTCACCTGTTGTACAGTGTGTACCGACCGTGACTTCAGAATAGTCACACAACCAGAGACTGTGCAAATTAAAAAAAAAAAAAAATTTTTCCGGTCTGCTCAAGTGTCAACTCTTCGTGGAGGCGGGGGTGTAGTGTGTATGGGTGTATGTAAGTGTTCTGTAAATGTACTGGTATTGGTGTGTCAGTGTGTGCCGTGTGTGTGTGTGTGTGTGTGTGTGTGTGTGTGTGTGTGTGTGTGTGTGTGTGTGTGTGTGTGTGTGTGTGTTTGTGTGTGTGTGTGTGTTGTGTGTGTGTGTGTGTGTGTGTGTGTGTGTGTGTGTGTGTGTGTGTGTGTGTGTGTGTGTGTGTGTGTGTGTGTGTGTGTGTGTGTGAGAGAGAGAGAGAGAGAGAGAGAGAGGAGAGAGAGAGAGAGAGAGAGAGAGAGAGAGAGAGAGAGAGAAGACAGACAGACAGACAGACAGACAGACAGACAGACAGACAGACAGACAGACAGACAGACAGAGAGGCAGACAGACAGACAGACAGACAGACAGACAGTGTGTGGTGTGTGTGTGTGTGTGTGTGTGTGTGTGTGTGTGTGTGTGTGTGTGTGCGTGCGCGTGCGCGTGTGTCACAGTAAGTGTGTGTGTGTGTGTGTGTGTGTGTGTGTGTGTGTGTGTGTGTGTGTGTGTGTGTGTGTGTGTGTGTGATTCAATATGTGTGACTGAAACTCAATGTGTTTCTGTGTCAGTGATGTGTAAACGCGGCATGTCAGTACGGTGCGGTGTGTGCGCTTGCAGTGTGTGTGTGTTGGGAGGGGGGGGGGGGGGGGGGGGGGGAACGAATGCAAGTGACTGGGCGAGAGAGGCATGAGAGGTGTGGTGGATCAGTTTCGTGCAGTGATGTGTTCGTATCTAGGTGTATTTCAGTAGGCACTATAACGAACCATAGTTCAGGAGCTGTGTAAGAGTCGAGGTGGCAGTCCTGGGCTGTCCGTCCTAACGAGCCTTCTGGTTTCCGTGGACGTAAAGTAATAGTGAACATGCTTCGGCATTGGTCTCAGCTTGTCCCTAATATGTCAACCGACATCCGAGGACATTAAGCGACACAACCGAACCGAACTATAACGAGTCAATGTACACTGTACACCACACCCTAACTGTTCCCTTCCACCATCAAACGACCGTTAGGAGCCCGGTTCCATCGGCCGCTGAGCCACCAGTCTCACGCTGACGTTCCTCTCACTGTTTACAAGTCACAAAAAAACGCCAATGAAAAGAAGGACCCGGGGTCATGTCGTGTACAGGGTCAACTCTTTTAAAGGATCGGCTGGCGAAACACGCCCGGCGCAAAACGCACCGTCTTGTCGCCGTGACTGAATGAGAGGTAAATTTGTGACCTCAGTCAAAGCCCCTGAGTCAACTTAGTGACCCCAAAGGTCAGCACTAATATCAAACACGCGACAGTACACTTGATAGTCACGTCCTCAGTCCCAGAGACTCACTGGCCACGCTTAACCTGTATGGGGAAGGGATTATGTTTGCCGAATCTCCTGCAGATTTTGTCATAGACTAGCTGATTCGACTCGAGTTATGATACCGTCAGTACGGCTGGCGCTGTCACACCGCACTTTGCCTTTCACGGCCCATATGTCCTTGGCAGCACAACCGGATGAAACTCATGCTAGGTGTATTGTCATTCCTATCCCTGGAATATGACCGGGACAACTCTCTCTCTCTTGTTTGTGGTATTGTCATTGTTTCTTTGTGTTTGTAGTATAGTAAGGACTGACTGTTACATAGGTCCAAATGGACCTAACGCTACTATCCTTGAGTATTAAACTATGTAAAGTTTTTGAGTTCGAGTTCTCTCTCTCTCTCACTCTCTCTCTCTCTCTCTCTCTCTCTCTCTCTCTCTCTCTCTCTCACACACACACACACACACACACACGCACGCACGCACGCACGCACGCACGCACGCACACGCAGCGCACGCACGCACCCGCACGCACGCAGCGCGCGCACACACACACACACACACACACACACACACACACACACACACACACACACACATCCTTATTCGCAGGTGACCTAGTCACATCGGCTATTCAAAAGCTTTAACTTACGGAAACGCTGTCAGTTTCAAATGGCGATTGATTATGACATAAAATGGTTTACTCATGACTTAGTGTTGTCGGTCGGTTGAGTGATTGATTCAATCATCTGCCATAGTTACCTGATCTAGTGGTCGATCAGCTGATTGATCGATTATTGATTGATCCGCTCATCCATTCGTCAACACTCGACCGATCATACACTAGACTGACTGCAATAATTCGAGTTGCACGTTTGATTTTGTGGAAAAGGCGTTTGGACGTGTGCACTGGTGGGTTTTTGATACCTGTTCAGTTCGGACAGGCGCGCTTTGGATACTTGTCCAGTTCAGACAGGTGGGCTTTGGATACCTGTCCAGTTCAGACAGGTGGGTTCTATATCCAGGTCCAGTTCAGACAGGTGGGCTTTGGATACCTGTCCAGTTCGGACAGGTGGGCTTTGGATACCTGTCCAGTTCAGACAGTCAAGTGATGCAGGACTAGACATAGTGAAACCGAGTCACATCTTGTTGAAGAAAAAACAAAAAACAAAAACAGACGATTGATTTTCGGGCCAATTAAACCACTGACTGAGTCAGCCGTGAACACTTCTGAAACTGAAAACAAACCGTGAACACATACCTTGCACAGTCAGTATAAACTGAGCAGACCAACGTACTCCGCCTGAGCCTTCGTCCGTTTCACCTGCTTCGTCGCCGGTTTGTTGCCGTGGACTGACTAGGAGGCACTGGCAAACCCATTCTCGTACTCCAAGTATATGACACAGCGAAGTTTGTAGACGCCAAAACTCCACCGTCAGCTGACGGCACACACAGAGAGAGAACAACGAAGAGGGTATTGATATATATCTGTGTGAGTACCAGTCTGAGTACACACGGAACGAAGACTGAAGCGGGTGGTATCTGTCGGTAAATATCCAACGTGAGTACACACGGAACGAAGACTGAAGCGGGTGCCAGTATCTGTCGGTAAATATCCAACGTGAGTACAGACGGAACGAAGAAGCGTAGCGTATCTGTCGGTACTATATCCAACGCGAACACAGACAGAACGAAGCAGCGTAGGGTATCTGTCGGTACTATATCCAACGTGAACACAGACAGAACGAAGCAGCGGAGGGTATCTGTCGGTACTATATCCAGCGTGAGCACCACACAGCCTGTGACACGACGGGGCGCTGATGACTGCCTGCGTGCACCTCGGCCCTGACACAGTGCGGCGGTCGACTGCGAAGAGAAAATTATCCGCTCCCTTTCCCGGTCACTTTGTCTCTCGATCAGTGGCTCTTCCCGCAATGAAGGCTCGCGCTGACCCCTTCCCCCGCCCATCTGTCCCTCACCCCCTTCCTTCCTTCTCTCGGCCTCCCCTTATGTTCAGTGAGCCCCCCTCCCCCCCCCCTCCCCTCCCGTCCCTCCTCCGCCCCGCCCCCCGCTTGGTGTTGGGTCAATCGTTTTATGTCGATAAGTTTGGGAGAGCAGTTCTGCATGAATGACTGGGGTCGTTGTAAACACGCCCGAGTCTGTCGTAGTAGTCACGGTTTTGCCCCACCTCCACCATTCATTTCGAAGTAGTTATGACAAGTTCAACCCACCCCCTTTTTTTCTTCTCTCCCCTACCCCCACCCCCACCCTCCAATTGCCTGAGCTGACAAGTTGTTCAGTGACATATTTTAACGGAGGCGACAGCTTGAGTCTTGTTTTGAGCGACAGTGGTCGATTGAAGAACGTATGTTTCCATCGATTGACCAGTCATAAAAGCCGTATTGTGTTCGGTAGAAAGTAATTAATACGTGTGCACCCAACACGATAAAAAATAAAATCAAGAAGATGATCGTTACAATAATGCCGATAGTGCGACACAGAAACAACGTAGACGAAGAAGAATTAGACTAAATCTGTTGCCCCCGTCTTGTCAGTAGGTCTGTACTATAAAACGGAGTGTCGACAGTCTGGTATGCGTGTGAGCCGGTTTGGCCTAGCGGTAAGGCTGGTAAGCGGAAGGACCTCGGTTCGATACCGCTTCGCCTCTCCTTTCTCTTCAAAAAAGTTGTGGTTTGTGGACATTGTCTTATGACTTTGCCCATCACTTACTACTGAAACATTAAAAAGGCTCTCATCGCTGCCCATCTTAATGCAGAAGTCATTCTGATGGTGACAGTGTAGCGACAGGTATATAATCTCCCTCTCCCCCACCTCCGTACCCCCTTCCCTCCTCCCTTCTCCCCGTCCCTAATAAGCCGTACGGTTTCTGTGGACGTTAAGCACCATGTTTACTCTGGTATGCGTGTGATGCAGACATTCCTGATGCGTGTGTTGGCTGCGGGTGTCGGGGAGCACGAACTGCGTACGCGGAAAGACTGAAGTGACGTCAGCAGGTCTCAGCATCTAGTGCGGCGTGAGTGGCCGGAGAGTTTCCTAGTTTCTTAGAGTATGCTCTCTTTGACGTGGCTAAGCTCTCATGTTTTCTTCTGCCATAGATTGTAAGAGCATGCGCGCATAGTAATGATTAAAGCCCCCCCCCCCCCCCCCCCACCCTTCTTTTTTTTAAATATATAATTATTTTAAATTATATTTTTAATCCGTCTTTCACTCAGCCTGAACAAGAACTCGAACACAGTAAGCACGTTTTCACTACCGGTTTTGCTGTTATTGCTGTTGTTACAGAACTCTGTGATCAGATTCTGACTTCTCCTCCAACAAAAGAACTCCACCATCACCGTCTCCACCCACCCCCAGCAGCAAAAACAACAAACCAAACCCAAAACAACAATAAACAAACAAAAACGGAAAATCCTTCAGCCAGGGTTTCATTTCGATATGAACACAAAAACTCACAGCAAGGCTGTAATTAACACCCTTATTTCTGACCCTCATCTACATAGGCCTGTTTCAGTGGCACTTCGATATGAAAATAAGTGGAACTGAGAGTTAGGGTTGTGACTGAAGATCGACTTCTTCTGTCCGGGTTCTTCTTTCCCCAAGTCAGTGCAGTCTGACGAGTGGACTGTCCCAGTGACCAGATTTTAAACGGACAAACTCGTGTCTTTAACAAAGAGGACTACCTTGTCTCCGCACAACTCCTGTGGCACTGTTACTGCTGTTTGATACCAGCGTGGTCTATTCATGCGACAACATGGTGCGCAACCCCTCTTTTCATTCGACAGTTCTCTTTCCTGAAGAATGTTGCTTCTATAGAGTTGTCTCACCCTGAGGTGCGCCATGATTTATGACTATTTCATTCACCACACAGGCAAGAGCTCTGGCAGCCACGACAAAGACGAATCCGGTCACAGGCACGTGTTTCTGACTTTCGTTAATAACAATAATGTATCATTAATATGTGTATTTATTATGTGCTCCACGACGCCCTGGGCGTTTACAGAACAGGCTGCCTGTTAACCTTGCGACATACAGCACAGAGAGTCCCACTGCTTTGATCCTGTGATTCGAATGAGCTTAAAGGCTCAGTAGTTTGCTGACACCAACGATTATCCCGGGTCAGAGTCTTTTAAAATAAAATCCTTCATTTAAAGTATTTAGGTTGATCTCTTACGCCCATTGGACAAAACAGGCTTGGAGAAGGCTGGCGTATCTTAAAAGAACCGGCCTTCTCAAAGGATGTTTCATTCAAGACTGCCGTGCCCTTTCAGACAGGTAGCACAGATTTTTTTTAAAACTTGAAATCGAGGATTTGGTGTTATAATGTTTGTTGATTTTCTGTTTAAGTTGAGAATCCTCTGATGTCAGTGACGGTTAGCGGGGCTAGGTGTAGAAGAAAGACACCGACAAGTGTCATAGCTGTCGCTGCGTGCAGCTGACACGGGTAGGACACTTGTGGCTGCGTGCAGCTGACACGGGTAGGACACTTGTGGCTGCGTGCAGCTGATACGGGTAGGACACTTGTGGCTGCGTGCAGCTGATACGGGTAGGACACTTGTGGCTGCGTGCAGCTGACACGGGTAGGACACTTGTGGCTGCGTGCAGCTGATACGGGTAGGACACTTGTGGCTGCATGCAGGTAACACGGGTAGGACACCCGCCGTGGTTGCGTGCAGATGGCACAGGCAGGACACTTACCGTGGTTGCGTGCAGCTGACACGGGTAGGACTTGTCGTGATTGCGTGCTCTATCCGTCCCTAAATGAAACTAGGTTTAGAAATTGTGGCACTTTAAATAGCTTTTTTTTTTTTTTTTTTTTAAATCCTGTTTTGGATTTCTTTACCCGTTGGACGAAATTTCTATTTCCTTTAACACGCCGTAGTGTGTCTCCTTCGACAGCGGGCTTTCCGTGTGCTTTTCGGTCACATGATCCCCTACTCGAACTGTACTGAATCAGCTGGGCTTCAGGACCATGCCAGATTCTGCTCCTAAGCTCTGGAAAGCCTTCTCTGCGGCAGACTCTGAGAGAATGCACTTCCTCCGAAGCAGCCATCCGCAAACACCGTCTATTCTCAGCGCTTCATCATCACCAACCTGCAACCGTGGTCTTGGAGACCAGACGGCCGAACATATACTACCGAGATGCCCACTTCTGCAGACAGCAAGAACAAACGTGTGGCCGACAGCAGTCCAGCCACACACTAAACTCTACGGCAGCAGGGAGGAACTGGAGAAGACGGCCACATTCATCTTGTAGACTGGACTCTCAGTGTAGCGGCGATCGAGAAGAACAAGAAGAACAAGAAGAAGCGGAGTGCTGAGTTGACTGACAACCCTTTCCTTCTCGGTTTGTTGTTGTTGTTTTGTTTGTTTTGTTCCCATCTCCATCATTGGGCTTTTTCGTCTTCGTTTTGCTGGTCTCTTTGACAACTCACGCTGCGTAGTGAGCATGACTTGTGTAGGGATACTTAGCGCTCTACAAGTCTGCAGTCATCATCGTCGTCATTTTGTACTGTGACCTCCAGTGTATTCTGGTATGCAGCAAAACAGTCTTAACATTAACGTTTCTGTTCCCCTTGAGACTGCTCGGAATGAACTGCAACAGCGATGCAAATTCCACGGCAGGGAAGGAAGTAAGCTCAGGCTGGAGTAGGTCAGAATGTATAGCCTCGTGTGCTTCGCCTACTGCCAGGAATTCTTTTCTTCTTCTTCTTCTTCTTTCTTCTAATTTCTGCTCCCAGTTTCATTTCCCCTCAGTCTTCTTCAAACATAAAGTGGCATATGCCGTGACCAGTGAATCCGATTTTGACTTGTGATTCGGCGAGTTTTGTGTCGCCCTGATATGACCGTTGGCGACCCAATGTCTTTAACTCTCAGAGACCCAGTGGGTCACATCAGACCCATCAGAAAACAAAACAACCACACACGAATCGATAACGAAACGAAAGATTTTTTTTAAATGTATCTCAAGTGCGGGATGACCGGCAGTACACTACTATGTAGGTCAATGTCAACGGTGTGTGTGTGTGGTAGTGGTTGGGGGGGGGGGGGGAGGAGGGGGAATAAAAGAAAGAAAGAAAGTAGAACAACTAAATCCATAAATGAAATGTGGCATTTAAGCCCAGGTGTGCTTCCATGCCTAACTTCACAATTTTCTCTCTACTGGAAGGGTGATTGGGTTGACCGTTAACAAATCCAGTAATGTTGTTCAATGTTGCTTCACGTCCACAGAGACCGTACGGACTATTAGGGACGGGGACGTCCACCTCGACTTTCACACAGCTCCAGAGCTCTGTGTTATCCAGTAAGTCTCGCAGCGAACTTTTATCGCCCTATGGTTGTGGCTATAGATCTAACGTCAAGTGAACGACAATGACCTCCCGGTGCGTGAAGGTCAAACTTTACGTTCTCGGCCCCTTCAATGGTAGGGACGTGTCTTTTTTCGCCCTCTTTGTCGGGTGGTTCCACCTTGGGTAGGTGATGGGCGTGTTGGAGAGAAGTAGAGAGAACAAATGAGCAGGTCTTCGTGCACCTGTGACTGTGGTTTTGGGACTGCAGATTGGAGGCGAACAAAAGGAGGAGCAGAGATGAAAGTGGTGTTCGTTTTGTTGAGTCAGATGTGTTCGGGAGGTCCGCTTGTTGAGCCCTCACCGAAAACGGTACACACCTAGATGATCGGCAGACTGCTTGGCGAACTGTGCAGTCTTTGGCTCAACCAGCGACCTGTACAATCTTTGGCTCAATCAGTGACCTGTAGAATCTTTCAGCCAGCTACCTGTACAATCTTTGGCTCAACCATCAACCTGTACAATCTTAGACTCAACCAACGGTCTGTACAGCCTTTCAGCCAACGACCTGTACAATCTTTGGCTCAACCATCGACTTGCACAGTCTTTCAGCCAACGACATGACAATCTTTGGCTCAACCAACGACCTGTACAATCCTTGGCTCATCCAAAGACCTGTACAATCCATGGCTCAACCAACGACCTTACAACCTTTGGCTCAACCAACGACCTGTACAATCCTTGGCTCAACCAAAGACCTGTACAATCCTTGGCTCAACCAACGACCTGTACAATCTTGGCTCAACCAACGACCTGTACAACCTTGGCTCAACCAACGACCTGTACAATCCTTGGCTCAACCAACGACCTGTACAATCCTTGGCTCAACCAACGACCTGTACAATATTTGGCTCAACCAAAGACCTGTACAATCCTTGGCTCAACCAACGACCTGTACAAGCATTGGTTCAACCAACGACCTGTACAATCTTTGGCTCAACCAAAAACCTGTACAATCCTTGGCTCAACCAACGACCTGTACAAACATTGGTTCAACCAACGACCTGTACAATCTTTGGCTCAACCAACGACCTGTACAACCCTTGGCTCAACCAACGACCTGTACAATCCTTGGCTCAACCAACGACCTGTACAATCCTTGGCTCAACCAACGACCTGTACAATATTTGGCTCAACCAACGACCTGTACAATCCTTGGCTCAACCAACGACCTGTACAATCCTTGGCTCAACCAACGACCTGTACAATATTTGGCTCAACCAAAGACCTGTACAATCCTTGGCTCAACCAACGACCTGTACAAGCATTGGTTCAACCAACGACCTGTACAATCCTTGGCTCAACCAACGACCTGTACAATCCTTGGCTCAACCAACGACCTGTACAATATTTTGGCTCAGACCACTTCACCGCCCTTGCGCCTACCGGACTGCCGAGAGATCAATAAAAGCGCAAAGAGACCCGCTGTCTCGTTCGATCCCGTCACCTCTCGATTCTCCTGGCACAGGGCCAGGCAGGATTAAAAGAAGGGAATGGGAGAGACGCACAGGCTTGGAAATACCAGGTAAAAAAAACAACCACACGTAACAGTGTAGTGAGCAAGGTTGGGTGTGAGAAGTTGTGGAGGGGGGATCGAGGGGAGAAAGCGGGGGGTGGGGGGGTGGGGGGGGGGGGTGTAGCATACGCATGCACACACACACACAGAAAGAGAATAAAACGCATTTCACACTCAAAGTAGCGACAGTCAGCTAGTGACGAAAGTGTGGTGTGCCTGGTCTTTGCTTGGAGTGTGTTGTGTGTGTGTGTGTGTGTGTGTGTGTGTGTGTGTGTGTGTGTGTGTGTGTGTGTGTGTGCGCATGCGTATCGTACACCCCCGTGTGTGTGTGTGTGTGTGTGTGTGTGTGTGTGTGTGAGAGAGAGAGAGAGAGAGAGAGAGAGAGAGAGAGGAAGAGAGAGAGAAGAGAGAGAGAGAGAGAGAGAGAGAGAGAGATGGTGAGTAGTGTGTTTGACTGTGAGGTGTGTGTGTGTGTGTGTGTGTGTGTGTGTGTGTGTGTGTGTAGAGAGAGAGAGAGAGGGGGGGAGAGAGAGAGAGATGGGAGGGAGTGTGTTTACGGGGAGGGGTGTGTGTGGACGGGGAGTAGTGGTCCAACAGTGTGTGTGTGTGGTGGTGGTGGGGGGGGGGTTGAGGGGGGTAGTGAGTATGGAGTACTGTGTCCAACAGTGAGTTGTGTGTGTAGGCTATGTGTGACGGTGAGTACTGAGTTATGTGTGTGTGTGTGTGTGTGTGTGTGTGTGTGTGTGTGTGTGTGTGTGTGTGTGTGTGTGAGAGCGCGCGCGCGCGTGTGTGTGTGTGTGCGTGTGTGTGTGTGTGTGTGTGTGTGTGTGTGTGTGTGTGTGTGTCTGTCTGTCTGTTTTCTGTCTGTCTGTTTGTGTGCGTGCGTGCGTGCGTGCGTGTAGAAGTGGGGAGGCGGCCGTTCTCATCCCTGGGTCAGCGTAGCCGCCAGCTGACCTCTGTCGGCGAGTTTCTGGCGAGGACCGTCACTTCAGACACAGCCGGACCGCGATCACAGTCACACGTGAGTGACACGTAACGGACGCACCAGGAAACCACCAGAGGTTTCGTCGTCTGTTTGTAGCCAACCGGAAGTCTTAGTGCTGTCGGTCTTCAGGCACGTTTCTACTGACACGTATACACAGAGATGAAAACACGCTAAATGGGGTGACGAATACACGCCTGTTCATACGACGAGACGCCGTAAGCAGACGAAACGCAACGGCATAAATGACGATCTTTGAGTTTGGGTTGGGACGGAGGGGGAGAGGGGGGAGGCGGCGGGAAGGGGGTCGGGATGGCCGCGGGGGAGCGGGGGGGGGGGGGGGGGTCAGGGGTTGCTAGAGCTTGTTTGAAACATTGTATTCCTAAGAAGATAAACATTTCTCGTGGAAACTGAAACGTGCTCTGAGCCCATTTCTAATAATATCAGTGATGACCATGACAGATAAATTCTTATTAAGAGCTACTCATACTCTGACCCGAGTTAAACTGACTGCACTGTACAGACACTGAACTAGTGACAAGAACGTTTGCATACAGTTCAACAAACCAGACCCACCACGTATCCCATTCTACCATAACGACATCACTTAACCCCTTCACTGCCCCAGCCTGTAAAATTTCCTGGCTGAAAAGTGCACCCATACACTCCTGCAAAAAGTATATTTGATAAGACAAATCTACATTCAACACTGTGCATTTTGATAGAAATCCTTTCACGTGCTCATGCGAAAGGAGGAAATAGGCGTAATGGTTTCAAGTTTGGCACTTTTACTGGTCATTTTCCGAGTGACGGCGCGGCAAGCATGGCAGTGAAAGGGTTACACAAGGAAATTGTATAGGATGTATGTACACACACACACACACACACACACACACACGCACGCACGCACGCACGCACGCACGCACGCACGCACGCACACCCACGCACACATACACACACAAACACACACACTACAAACACACACACACACCACACACACACACACACACACACACACACACACACACACACACACACACACAACAAACTCACACACACACACACGCACGCACACACGCACGCACACACAACACCACACACACACACACACACACACACACACACACACACACACACACACACACACACACCGGCATGCGCACGCGAGTCAATCGATCTCCCGTCGCCCACTCAAATACGCATTACATTCAGTGAAACACAATAGCAGTCCGTCAGCCTCCAGCTGGAATCCATAATTACTATATAATTACTATTCCACTCAAGAACTCGCTCCCTCTTCTCCCCCGCTCCCCCCCCCCCCCCAGTCTCTGTTGTGGCTATCTCTCTCCCCCCCCCCCCCCCCCCCAATGCATATGCTTCCGTCCAATATTCAACCAGCCAGACACAGACATCTCCCCTACTGATAGAAAGCGTAATAGGTTCTATTGGAAAGCCTGGATAAACAGGAAGGTATTTAGTTGGAATTTGAATTAATTGACACAGTGTTGGGACCTCTCTGATAGTGGCCGGCAGTGAGTTTCAAACAGATGGCGCTATGAAACTGACGGAGCGTTCCCCGAATTTTTTCAGGTTCCGCTCTATCTCTGTGTGTCTGTCTCCCCCCTCTTTCTCACACGCCCGCACGCACGCCCGCACGCACGCCCGCACGCACACACACACACACACACACACACACACACACACACACACACACACACACACACACACACTCACGCGCACGCACGCACGCACGCACACTCACACACACATCACACACACACACACACACACTCACACACACACACACACACACACACACACACTCACACTCACTCACACAACACACACACACACACACCAGCACGCACGCACGCACACACACAAAACACACACACACCACACACACACACACACACACACACACATCACACAGTGACACGCACACTCACACACTCACACACTCACACAGTCACACACACACACACACACACACACACACACACACACACACACACACACACACACACACTGCAAATATATGCATTAACAACAACAAAATGTGCTACAAATACGATAGATTTTTCCACGCCCAGACAGCAAGCTAAAAAAAGACGATCCGAAGGATCAAACTATCAAGCTTATAGTATCCCTAACACTTGGCGGACAGTCCGTCAGCTTGTCATCAGTCAACAAGTGGAGAACAATATTTGTTTAGTTCTGAGATGAACATCCCTGATCGGTTGACATTACTAATGAGCTTGTAAATACCTAACCGGCTTAGCCTATGATATAAAGAAAGCCAAGTCCGAATCACGCCCCCCCCCCCCCCCCCCCCCCAAAAAAAAGAAGAAAAAAAAAAGAGAAAAAAAAGAAGCTAATTAAAATACAACACAGACAAGTTACGTGTGAGCCGGTTAAGCTGGTAAGCAGAAGGACCTCGGTTCGATTCCGCTTCGATTCTCCCTTCTCTTCAAAAAGGTTGTAGTTTGTGGACACTGTCTTGTGACTTTGTCCCTCGCAATTAATGACACATTAAAATGGCTCGCATCGCTGCCCATCTTAATGCAGGAGTCATTCTGGTGGTGACACGTAGCGATCGGTATATAATCTCCCTCTTCCCCCACCTTCACCCGTGTGAGCCGGTTTGGCCTAGCGGTAAAGCGTTAGGCTGGTAAGCGGAAGGACCTCGGTTCGAATCTGCTTCGGCTCTCCTTTCTCTTCAAACGTTGTGGTTTGTGGACACTGTCTTGAGACTTTGTCCCTCGCAATTAATGACACATTAAAATGGCTCTCATCGCTGCCCATCTTAATGCAGGAGTCATTCTGGTGGTGACAGTGTAGCGATAGGTATATAATCTCCCTCTCCCCCCACCTTCACCCGTCCCTACGTGTCGCCAGGAGACAGAAAGCTCCGCCCACTGACATAATATGTCCGGAAGGTGAAAGTGAGGGGCGCCTACGTTTTTGAAAGATTTAGCCATGGACTTACATATGTATGTTGGACCATGGTTTTAGCCGGTGACATTTTGGAGTTTTATTTGCCGTACCAGTAATCACAGCGGCGGCAAAGACGGAGAGCATTCTCTGTGTGTTTGGTTAGGCAATAAACTTCATTGCTACTTACTGTGACAACCAGTCATCGAGTGACCACACGTGTTGACAGGAAACATGCCATTTATTAAGTCTCTACTGCGCATGCTCAGCCTAACAGAACTGTCGTCTGCTAATGGCAATGACATATGTCATAGTGACCACTTGCCGTTATTGTAACATTTTCCAAACAGCTTTACGTTGAAAAGGTGATCCGTTTTCCAAAAGATATTTAAAAAAACAAAAAAGAAATGTAGGTCTTCCGTCCCAGTTTATCGCAGCCAGTGCAAAACTGACAGTCGAGCTACGACAGTCAACATAACGATCGGTTCTGTGAAGAAGACTGTTGGATTTGCAAAGCCGGGTAAGTTTTTTCATTGATTCAGTACCAATCGATTTTAAAAGAAAAAGAAAACAGTGCAGTCATCGCTTTCTATTGGCTGTGCATCATTCAAGAAAAATGACGCACTTGGTTTACTAAGCCACGTAATTTGTTCGTCGATGACAGAAAGCAAATGAGTTGTCGGAGGAAAAAATAATCTGAAACAAATATTTTCCAGTTGATTTGTCGGAGTAAGTAAGTAAGTTGGTGTTTTACGCCCAGTCAACCGGTGCGGTTATATCAGGGCGATACACATCTCATATTGTATATTTAATTTTTAATAATGTGTATGTCTTAAAATGGGTCTATATACAGTTTTAAAACCATGCTTAAAAGGTGAAAACACAAACATAACTAAAAACGATCTCAAATTAAAACAAATCCAAAAATATTAATTTATTTCAAAAAGTTAAAAATCTTTTCAGGTGAAATGTCCTTAAACAACATGCGCAGTGATTTAGCTGTAAAGTGGCTCTCTCTTATTTCAATAAAATCCGAACAAGTAAGTAAAATATGCTCTATGGTTAAACGTTTATCACATCCGATGCACATTGGCGGTTCCTCACCCTTCAATAAAAAGGAATGAGTAAGAAAAGAATGGCCAATGTGCAATCGGGCCATCACAGTTTCTTCTTTTCTGTTTTTCCGAGGACAAGATATACATTCTTTTAATACTGGGAATATCTTATATAATTTATTTTCCGGGAACTCATCCCACTCAGACTGCCACAGTTCTAATATATATTTATTTGTGCGTGATTTTAGGTCTGAGAATGGGATGAACTCAACCGAGATGTCTCCATCAAGGGCATCCCTAGCTGCAGAATCTGCAGCCGAATTTCCCCTAATGCCAACATGGCCGGGAACCCAGATGAAAACAATCTCTCTCCCCTCTCTTGTCATTTCTGTATATAATTCTAAAATCTGAACTAAGACTGGATGATCATATTTTAGGTTTAATATAGACTGTAACGATGAAAGGGAATCAGATAATATCAAAAATGATTTTTCTTTGGAATAATAAACATGTTTGAGAGCTAAAAGAATAGCCCTCAACTCTGCTGTATATATTGAACTGTCGTCTGGAAGCCGACATGTAAAAGTTTTTTAATTCGTTTTGTGGATACAGCCGCCGCAGCAACTCCTTCCTCTGTTTTAGAACCGTCGGTGAAAATTTTTTCTGATAAAGGGTATTTAGAGATAAGTTGTAAATAGAGCTGTTTATATATTTCTGGGTTTGTTGTATTTTTTTTTTAAACTGGCTAGGTCAAAACGGACTGCAGGAACTGAAAGTTTCCAAGGGACGATGTCCAATGAGGGAGCATCGTCTACCAAATTTAGGTTAAGTTTGGATTTCTCCAAGTGGTGAAGAATGCGGATGCCAAGAGGTGGAACCTTTGACTCCGATTCTTCAAATAATTTGGTGTTTTCGGGTTCAAAAACACAACTATAGGCTGGGTTTTCTGGCAGGGATTTGAGTTTAAGAACATAGTTTAAAGACAATTTTAATCGGCGAGTGGTTAACGACGGTTCATGTGCTTCTGTGTATAGACTTTGACTGAGCAGGAGATGCCGTGCGGAAAGCCGCACCCGGCAACGCGATTCGCAAACCCTGATGGTGGATAGGATCCAGTTGTTTCAGAAGCGACCGACGGAGGTCGAAAGCGAAGTGTGTCTCGCTTAACGCTTACGCGTTCTGTTTGACTCGTCGCGTCGCGTTCTGTTTGACTCGTCGCGTCGCGTTCTGTTTGACTCGTCGCGTCGCGTTCTGTCAATCATAATTTGGCTACATGTTCATTTTTTGTTTTTTGTTTCTTCTTTCCGTCGCCCAGTCAGTTTAACCTGCGAGCACCGACACAACGGATCAAAAGAACAAGTGATAACGTGCCTCTGCCAGACTTGACAGCCAGCTTGTCGGCAGTGGCGGAGTCGTTAGTGTGCACGACATTTGAAACCTCACTGACAAAGGAAGCGCGGGACAGGGTCTTAGCGCGTTGTTTTCACCACGGAAGGTTGTCGGTTCCCGCCCGTTCCAGCCCAGTGCCAGACAAAACGGGGCTTTGCCAACCGGCTCAAGGACCTGCTCAGCTGGAACTGTCGCTTATAAACAATGGAGGAGGCTGGTGGTGGGGGGAGGGGGGTGGAGGGGGGGGGGGGGGGGGGGAGAGGGGGCGGAGTATTGTATGTCGCTCCGGTTCATGAAGTAGGCTATGAAGTATGTACCACTGCTAGCATCATGCACGCTCGCATGCACGCTCAGTTGCACACAGACACACACAGACACACACAGACACAACACACACACACACACACACACACACACACACACACACACACAAACAAAAACACTGAACAACAACACACACACACACACCACAAGCGCGCGCGCGCATGCGAACACACTGCCCACGGACGTGCGCAGTTGCCGGCGCGACTGACGCATAATTATTATGTATCATATACTTACCGGTATGACTACGCAAACACAGAAGTCACTAATCCTTCAGCAAAAGAAGGCTTCTGTTGTTTAACTGATTTGGGTGGCAAATCTCAACACAATCGCAGTTCTCGATCAAACAGTTTTTGACGGCGACAGCACTGACAGCGGTCAGGGGGACCAGTGAACCTTTCACAAGGACGGTAAATCGTCCCAGTTCACTGACACCAGCACGAACGTCACATAAACACAAGCACGTGCTTCATTCTAACTGGACATCGCTGACCTCAGTGTTTCGCCGTCAGACCGTTCAGTGGCACTCACAGCAGTTCTGACCTTGACAGTCACTGCTCTGGGCGATTTGTCAGTGTACGTCGGTGGCAAAACACTAATTACAGCGCGAATTTTTAAAATCAGCTATGTTGGGTTATTGATAGTCCAGCGCCCGTCCTGAACCGCATACTAAAGGGCGTTGGAATATTCGTACGCAGAGAGAGAGAGAGAGAGAGAGAGAGAGAGAGAGAGAGAGAGAGAGAGAGAGAGAGAGAGAGAGAGAGAGATCATATCTCAATAAGGTGTTTAAAATTAAGTGCCTGTGAAGACCACTTACCGTTGAAACATTAACAAGGTTGAAGAGGTATCTCCCCCGTCGTGTTTTTTTCTCTCTGGCACACGGGTTTGTTTGCGCTGCCATTCCACGCTAGAGGTAGGGTATCGGTTGATTTTGAACACCGGGGAATATCACTTTCCATTGAACACCGGGCCGGGCATATCAGTTTGTATTGAACGCCACAGCTGTGCTAAGTGTTTCCTGCCTTGTGCGTGCATTGGTAGGGCTGGATTCTAATGCACGTATTGACAGTGCTCGTGCCAGCTAGGTATATATTATGCATATTACATACGGTGGACGTGCCGGTCTGTTTAAAGCACGGCCGCTATCACTCAACTGTCTTTGTGCGTGTGTGTGTGTGTGTTTGGTGTATGTGTGTGGCGGTGTGTGTGTGTGTGTGTGTGTGTGTGGTGTGTGTGTGTGTGTGTGTGTGTGTGTGTGTGTGTGTGTGTGCGTGTGTGTGTATCAGTGTGTGTGATGGGACTGACGGTGTGTGTATCAGTGTGTGTGCGTGCGTGCGTGCGTGCGTGCGTGCGTGCGTGCGTGCGTGTGTGTGTGTGTGTGTGTGTGTGTGTGTGTGTCGTGTGTGCGTGCGTGCGTGCGTGCGTGCGTGCGTGCGTGGTGCGTTAATACACCCATCCCATAAACGGAGGGAGGGGGGGGGGGGAGGGGGGAAACAAAACCGAAACCGGATAGAACCATTATCATTGTTACCGTGTGAATGCCTTTCGCGTACACAGGCAACAGCTGGCCCACTGCCACATCAGTCAGTCACGGAGCCGACCATTCAGCTGTCGCCTGTTGTTCCTGGCGTACTCGGTTTATTAAACGGACATAAAACTCGGCCAGTGTGTATCCCAATCTGATTCGCTTCATTTACTGTATACATCGTCAGTTTGACAGGACGCCGCGCACTGCAACAACTCATTGCATTAAGAAAAGACACATATGAACGAGGAGCGAGTAGGCTAAACTGCATCATTCGTCCAGTATTCAGCGGGCCTGTAAGATCGATTCCATAGACTGGTAAACAGATGAAGAGCGAGTAGGCTAAACTGCATCATTCGTCCAGTATTCAGCGGGCCTGTAAGATCGATTCCATAGACTGGTAAACAGATGAAGAGCGAGTAGGCTAAACTGCATCATTCGTCCAGTATTCAGCGGGCCTGTAAGATCGATTCCATAGACTGGTAAACAGATGAAGAGCGAGTAGGCTAAACTGCATCATTCGTCCAGTATTCAGCGGGCCTGTAAGATCGATTCCATAGACTGGTAAACAGATGAAGAGCGAGTAGGCTAAACTGCATCATTCGTCCAGTATTCAGCGGGCCTGTAAGATCGATTCCATAGACTGGTAAACAGATGAAGAGCGAGTAGGCTAAACTGCATCATTCGTCCAGTATTCAGCGGGCCTGTAAGATCGATTCCATAGACTGGTAAACAGATGAAGAGCGAGTAGGCTAAACTGCATCATTCGTCCAGTATTCAGCGGGCCTGTAAGATCGATTCCATAGACTGGTAAACAGATGAAGAGCGAGTAGGCTAAACTGCATCATTCGTCCAGTATTCAGCGGGCCTGTAAGATCGATTCCATAGACTGGTAAACAGATGAAGAGCGAGTAGGCTAAACTGCATCATTCGTCCAGTATTCAGCGGGCCTGTAAGATCGATTCCATAGACTGGTAAACAGATGAAGAGCGAGTAGGCTAAACTGCATCATTCGTCCAGTATTCAGCGGGCCTGTAAGATCGATTCCATAGACTGGTAAACAGATGAAGAGCGAGTAGGCTAAACTGCATCATTCGTCCAGTATTCAGCGGGCCTGTAAGATCGATTCCATAGACTGGTAAACAGATGAAGAGCGAGTAGGCTAAACTGCATCATTCGTCCAGTATTCAGCGGGCCTGTAAGATCGATTCCATAGACTGGTAAACAGATGAAGAGCGAGTAGGCTAAACTGCATCATTCGTCCAGTATTCAGCGGGCCTGTAAGATCGATTCCATAGACTGGTAAACAGATGAAGAGCGAGTAGGCTAAACTGCATCATTCGTCCAGTATTCAGCGGGCCTGTAAGATCGATTCCATAGACTGGTAAACAGATGAAGAGCGAGTAGGCTAAACTGCATCATTCGTCCAGTATTCAGCGGGCCTGTAAGATCGATTCCATAGACTGGTAAACAGATGAAGAGCGAGTAGGCTAAACTGCATCATTCGTCCAGTATTCAGCGGGCCTGTAAGATCGATTCCATAGACTGGTAAACAGATGAAGAGCGAGTAGGCTAAACTGCATCATTCGTCCAGTATTCAGCGGGCCTGTAAGATCGATTCCATAGACTGGTAAACAGATGAAGAGCGAGTAGGCTAAACTGCATCATTCGTCCAGTATTCAGCGGGCCTGTAAGATCGATTCCATAGACTGGTAAACAGATGAAGAGCGAGTAGGCTAAACTGCATCATTCGTCCAGTATTCAGCGGGCCTGTAAGATCGATTCCATAGACTGGTAAACAGATGAAGAGCGAGTAGGCTAAACTGCATCATTCGTCCAGTATTCAGCGGGCCTGTAAGATCGATTCCATAGACTGGTAAACAGATGAAGAGCGAGTAGGCTAAACTGCATCATTCGTCCAGTATTCAGCGGGCCTGTAAGATCGATTCCATAGACTGGTAAACAGATGAAGAGCGAGTAGGCTAAACTGCATCATTCGTCCAGTATTCAGCGGGCCTGTAAGATCGATTCCATAGACTGGTAAACAGATGAAGAGCGAGTAGGCTAAACTGCATCATTCGTCCAGTATTCAGCGGGCCTGTAAGATCGATTCCATAGACTGGTAAACAGATGAAGAGCGAGTAGGCTAAACTGCATCATTCGTCCAGTATTCAGCGGGCCTGTAAGATCGATTCCATAGACTGGTAAACAGATGAAGAGCGAGTAGGCTAAACTGCATCATTCGTCCAGTATTCAGCGGGCCTGTAAGATCGATTCCATAGACTGGTAAACAGATGAAGAGCGAGTAGGCTAAACTGCATCATTCGTCCAGTATTCAGCGGGCCTGTAAGATCGATTCCATAGACTGGTAAACAGATGAAGAGCGAGTAGGCTAAACTGCATCATTCGTCCAGTATTCAGCGGGCCTGTAAGATCGATTCCATAGACTGGTAAACAGATGAAGAGCGAGTAGGCTAAACTG
>JABMCL010001388.1:307500-382500 GCA_018857735.1 Alviniconcha marisindica
GAGACAGCAGAGAATTTACGAATGAAACCACTAGTTCGGATGTTAATCAGTTACAATAATAACGAAAATTACAATCACTGGACCAACAGCAATAATGCAATCTATTTCTTGGGTGCAGATTTTCACCAGACAGTTAAAATTCAGATGATATACCAAAGATTGATCAACATCCACACAAAACAACAAACAAACGATGAACAAATAAGAGGGGGAAAAAGAGGAAGCAAACGATGAACAAATAAGAGGGAAAAAAAGAGGAAGCATCAGACGATCTTATCTGAGAGGATGAGAGAGGGCCACTGTCCATGCGATGAACACTGGAACTGTTTCAAAGGCGATGTTGGGGAAACTTCTGAAAGATGGGCTTTTCTGAGCACATAGATAATATCCTGAACTGAACTGAACTGAACTGAACAAATAAGTGACTGAATAAATTATCAAACAATAAAATGACCCAAACACTAAAACAACACACAACAATGAATCCATCAAAAAAAAAAAAATGTCCTGAAAAACCACACCCATTAGACAGAAAACAAACGTATGTAAATAATACAAAGTGGAAAGGTCAGCCATAATATAACCTTTTCCCTGCAAAACCATTTACATTGGCTCTGCTGATGCAGTTTCCATCTAAGAACAGTGCCAACAACAACAACAAATGTGTACATCCATATAACTTTAGTCCGCTTTACAATGTACATAAAGTTGGGTTTTATGTAGGAAGTTAACACCTGACATACTATGTACAGCATGTAAAAAATAGGCATACTTTGCCACAGACTTCATCTGATGTCCTTCAGGCAAGGAAAGGGTTAATAATAATAATAATAAATGCATTTCTAAAGTGCAGAATCCCTCTATAGCGGTACAAGTATGTGTGAGGCTCAAAGCACTGTAGATACATGAACCATTACAACAACACACAACCTAATTTGATAGTATATTACATATCTCACTCTATCCCTCACTCTCCCCCACATCCAAACACGCACACACACACACACACACATGCATGCACACACATACACGCGCACGCACACACACACACACACACACGCACACACACACACACACACACACACATGCACACACACACACACACATATATACACATACACACACACAATCTCACAACCCCTGGATTCCCTCAATTCCCCCCCCCCCCCCCCCCCCCACACCCCACTCCCCGTTCCCTCTCACTGTAAACTACTCAGGCAGAAAAAAAAAAAAAAAAAAAAGGGGGGGGGGATCTAAGATTAGATCACTCTAAATAATCATAGATAACTCACCAAAGTCAATTCCTTCTGACACCTTTCCCCTGGCGACTGACAACAGAACTGCTCCCCGCCCGTTCTCACATGCCTGTCAGCCATTGGACATAATAATTATACGGGCCATACATAATCATCAGTATGCATCTGTTGCTTCTGAATTACATCAACGGTTGTTACTTCAGAATTACATCAGCATTTTAAACAGAACAATATATACATTACTATTCTCACATGCCTGTCAGTCATTGGACATAATAATATTGGGCACACATAATCATCAGCATGTATTTGTTACTTCAGAGTGACATCAACATTTGTTACTTCAGAATTGCATCAGCATTTTAAATAGAACAATATATACATTACTATTCTCACAAGCCTGTCAATCAACACAAACACACACACACACACACACACACACACACACACACACACACACACACACACACAAGGTATGGTATCCCCCTGAAAAGAGAAAGAAAGAAACAAGTATAGATATGTATTTATAGCACTAGCAGACAGTTAGTGTGCTATTGCTATAAACACATATATATATATATATATATCTATACTTGTGTTTATGGGGATTGCTAGCAGGAGAAAGAGAGAGAAAAACCCAGCCTGGCGCTGACCTTCTGATAGTTGAGCAGTGCCAGGGAGGTCTCAGCAGCATCCTGGGTCTCGATGAACAGCAGCTTGTGCTTCTGCACCTGGTCCAGGATGCCCTGCAACAGAACCAATAACAACACACTGACTGGGTCTCAGTGACCCACAATGACTGGGTCTCAGTGATCCACAGTGACTGGGTCTGAATGACCCACACTGACTGGGTCTCAGTGACCCACAATGACTGGGTCTCAGTGATCCACAATGACTGGGTCTGAATGACCCACACTGACTGGGTCTCAATCCTCACTGCTGGGCCTACCGCACATGACTGGGTCTCAATGACCCACACTAACTGGGTCTCAATCGCCTACACTGACTGGGTCTGCAATGGTGGTACCGCACACTGACTGGGTCTCAATGACCACACTAACTGGCTCTCAATGGACCCACACTGTACTCGTCTTAGATGACCTGCAACTGGCTGGAATCAACATCCACTGACTGGGTCTCAATGACCACACTGACTGGGTCTAATGACACCACTTGTACTTCTGCACTGGGTCCATGATGACCCACACTGAATGTGAATGACCCACACTGACTGGGTCTCAATGACCACACTGTCTGGGTCTAAGGGACACCAGCTTGTACTTCTGCATCTGGTCCAGGATACCCTGCAACAGGCACAACAATACACTGACTGGGTCTGAATGACCCACAGTGACTGGGTCTAATGAACAGCAACTTGTGCTTCTGCACCGTCTCCAAGATGCCCAGGCACAATAACACACTGATTGGATCTCAATGACCCATACTGACTGGGTCTCAATGAACCACACTGGCCAGGTCTCAATGACCCATACTGAGTCTCAGTGACCCACACTGGCCAGGTCTCAATGACCCATATTGACTGGGTCTCAATGAGCCACACTGGCCAGGTCTCAATGACCCACACTGACTGGGTCTCAATGGCCAACAGCTTGTGATTTTGTCATATCTATTTTTGAAAGTTCAAGAGCACATTTGTATGACTACCCTCATACTCAAACAGATAGAGAGACCGAGAGAGACATACCCTCCCTTTGCAAGAAAGAGAGAGAGAGAGAGAGAGAGAGAGAGAGAGAGAGAGAGAGAGAGAGAGAGAGAGAGAGAGAGAGAGAGAGAGAGAGAGGAGAGAGAGGACACACACACACACACACACACACACACACACACACACACACACACACACACACAGAGGAATACACAGATACTTCAATCTGCATGACACACACACTCAAGCAGCTGATAGCTTAAATCCCATGACTTCCATGCCTAACATATGGGATGAAAGTTCACAAACTGAGTGCAAGGCAAGAAAACCATTCCCAGTTTGTTATTAACAGAAGAAAGATTACAATGTCTTCATAACAATACATAAAGGGATAAATTAATAAGAGAATCACAGAAAACAAATTGAAATATGAAATCAAACTCAGTAATGAATGAACTAATGAATCAATGAAAGGAAGGATGTAAGGAATGAGTAACTAATTCACAAACCTGTGAGTAAAGGATTATTAAAGTTTATAGATAGAACTTTAATAAGTTCAGAAAACAGAAAAGTCACCGTAACAAAAGTATAGTTTTATTGGCAACTGGAAGTAAAGATAATCCAAAAAACAACAAAACAAAAAAGTTAAAAAATAAAAGGACCCTAAACAAATTTAAGAGAAAAAAAGAAACAATTTTGTTAATGAATAAAATATACTCATAAAAAATATATAAAATATATGAAATAGGTGAATGGATGAATAAAATAATAAGGTACAGAGAGAAAGACAGGAAGGAAAGAAGGGTGAATAAAATTTAATATACACTGATTCATGGTTACTGGGTGAAAAACATGAGCATGGAATACTATAGTACAAACCCACCACGGAAACACTGACCCTACCAACAGCACATGAAAAAACATCAGCATGTACTTTTGGGGCACCTGTGCGTTTCAATGGAATGACCCATGATTTGCATGCACCAATAGTTGAAATGGAAACAGTGTAGCCGACTAGCCAATCAGAGCGAGCTTTACTTCCACAGGAGGGAAAACTAAACCTTGCAAGAGCACAAACTAAGGGCCAAAACATTTGTGGTAGCTTCTCCTCAGAGGCGTTGTTCGGAAGAACAGAAAGGGGTGGAGCATGAAAACTAGGTAACATCTTGGCCACAGAATGGAGGGGGGTCTGACAAGAATGGCCAGCATCCTTGACACAAGCCCAGGAAAAAGAGAGCAGGCTTGTTTGTGACAGACTGAGTGCACTTCAGAAACCTTCCACCATTTCTGTAAGTGTGACACCGCTTTGCTTGCCGAAGATCTGACTGTTTGTGTTTGTCTATATGTGGGAGGAAGGGAATCGGCTCACTAACGCTGACTGAGAGAAAACTTGTCATGGCTGCAGCTGAGTTCGTTTCTGATGCCAGTTCTGAGATACAGCTCACAGTCACAGCAACACCCCTAACAAGTGATCAGTCCGCAGCCTCGTATGCCCCGAGTCCTACCGACACCCATAACCCCACTCGGGACGACCATACCTACGAGGCAGTTGTGAAAGAAGAGCAACCCCCGACCTCAGCACAAGACACACAGCCACAGCTAGAAATCCACAAAGACTGTGATGTCATTTTGGATGCCAATTCCGCCCCTCAAGCTTGCCAGCAAATCGAAATCGCCAGTGAAGAGCCAGCCTCCTTTGAACCATCCCTGCCTCAGATTAATGCTGTCTGGTCTATTGGTCTAGAGCACAGCTATGAGCATAGACCAGAAGAGCGTAAGGAGAGGGCTGGTTCTGACAAGGCAGACAAGGCTTTTCAGCTGGCTGAGCACAAGGAGACTAACAGCAACAACAGTTCTGAGTGTGATAAGGAGAACTGCACACACTCCATTGAAATTCACCACACCCTAAGACTTTCACACTCAGACAATCAAGTCCAAGAGTCTGTCCCAACCCTAACCGTGCAAGCGCCTCAGATCCTGAAGATTCAGACCAAAGCAAGCAAAAAGTATTTCATTCAAGATGGCGCTGATCCCAGTGGGAAACGTCCCAAGTACTTGACACCGCATGACACCAAGACCCAGGCAACTGTGAGGAAGGCCCACAAAGCAACACAGGCCCTCAAGCTCCCATCCTCCCATGGCATTGCCCAGCCCAACCTGAGCAGCTGCCTGATCGACCACAACCTCAAGCCTCTGCAGATCCAGCACAACCTGGAGAACAAGAAGAGCCAGTCCAAGGCTGTGCTCCGGCTAGAGACTCTGGGCCTCAAGTACGAGGATGACATCACAGAAACCATCCAGTACCCAATCAGGGCTGACCCAAGCCCCTGCCTGCTGAAGAAGCCATCTCGCAGAGGGAATGGTGATCGGTTCATCCTGAAAGAGGTCCCTGCCGGTTACCTCCATGCTGGTGATGAAGTTGGCTCAGATGCTGTGTACCACTGCACTGATGCCAGTCCCTCCACCTGCCTGGATTTCAATGACACCAGCCAGCTAGTTGAGATGGAGGATGCAGGCGCTGAAGAGAACGTCAACTCCTGTGCTGAACAACAGCCTGCAGAGCCTGAGCATGGACCAGTACCTGCCTGACTTCAGCGACCTGCCCCAGTTCCCCAACATCCCCCTGGATGCTGAGGATGACATGTGCCCTGAGCCCCAGTACCTGACCCCTTCCATCCCCCACAGTGTCCTCAGCTACGACTGGCAGCAGAACTACGCCTCTTGCTGTGGTTACACCTCACATGCCACCCCGTCCATCATCACCCAGCCCCAGATTGCCATGGCAACCATCCCCAATCCCACATCACTGAGCAAGTTTGTAGAGGGACATGTTAATTCTCCCGGTAAGGTTAGAGCTGGTGTGGATGCAGTGGTTTCTGTTAGTGTGGGTGGAGTGGTCACTGCACAGCTTTCGGCCAGTGGAGAAAATACCCACACTCTAACTCGGCTCAACACTGCAATGATGATGACCAGTGCTTCATCAACAGCCACCACCACCATGATGGCCACCCTTAAGACAGAGGACCAGGTCAGAAAGCAAGACTTTTTTCCCCCCTCTCTCCCCCCCCCCACACACACACACACACACTTTTGCAACTCATGTCCCAACTTCTGCATTCTTTATTCAGTTATACTAAGTAATAGTACTTAATATTAGTATCTAGATCAACAGTAATGATCCTTTGTGTGCATGAACACTCCCACATGGGGGGGGGGGGGGGGGGTCGACAAAGACAGAATTATGGTTGGGCACAGTAGTAAGAAAGGAAGTTGATCTCATCAATCAAATCAGATTAAAGTAAACTATATTAGTTTCAGCTTCAAAATAATAAAACTAAAGTTGATACAGCAATTGTTATGCTGTAATTTAAGTGTAAACATACTTTTCGTGGGTAATGAAACGAGAACTGAAGAAGAGCAAATGCTCGTTCAATTCACATTCCAAATTTTAAAATTTCTTTTTGTGTGTCTTTTTTACTCTCCTTTTGGTGTGATCTTGAGAGTGTTTCAAGACCAAGTGTGGAGACAGGAACCTGAGGAATTGCAGAACTTTGTGAAGCCATTGGCATTGACTGAAGGCTACCATTAGGCATTATGCAGAGTTATGAAACATCTGATAACTTTATCAAGCCTATTTTTTTGACAGGTCCAAACACATCACCTCCCTTCCTTCAAACTATCAAAGTTCAATTCAGTCAGTACATGCTAAAATCATGAAAAACATTTTGTGTTCAGTCTTGTGCATAATGTATACATGATGTCAATTGTCATCTGTAAATTGTGCTTTTGTTTTCATAGAGAAAATAAATACCTTATAATGGGCTATGCGCTCATTCACATTCACAATCAAGAAATAGCACAGTTATAAAAGAATACTTGTATTTTCTTCTTATTATTGTTGATATAATATAGTCATTAGTTATGGCACAAAGTTCTGTCTGAGAGTATGAAAAAATTGTCTAAACCTTAAAGTTAAACTTGTTTTAAAAGTTAAAAAGATGAATAATCATACAAACTTTCCAAGATCTCTCAAACATAATCTCAGTTAAACAGGAACAACAAAAAACATTAGTGTTTTTGTCAGGGCTGTTTGTACACCACAGGCAATATATACTTATTTATACATTTTCTGCTCTAGACAATGCTTGGGTTATTAAGGGCCTTTTATGTGTTAATGTGATCTTATCAATACCACACAATATCAGCGAATATACTTTTTTGGTAACATCCATGCAACTGACCCAAGGCTTGAAAGTTGAACTCAATCGGATCAGAACAATTTAGAACAGAAATATAACTGCTATTTAAGTTTTTAACCTTGCAATAAGGTCAAGATTATCAAAACTGGTACTGATCCAGCAAGCTCACCAGAGGGATACTGATCAAATTTGGAAGACTTCTTTTTTTCCTTTCTTTGTAATGTGAGTCAAAAACAGTCTGATGTCTTTTGATGAGCTGTCCTTCTGAACTGGCATAAAGGAAATCACGCTGACTTTTTTTGGTTTGTTTTGTGTTCTGAATAAACTTTCAGTTTCAAGTGCAAAAGTAGTAATTCAGCAAAGCTCAAAAACTGCTAGTGCTAATAATAATAATGATCATTTCTAAAGCTACAGTTTGTGCTGTCAAAGATACAGCAAGAAAGAGATCATTCATCATACACATGATACAGTCTCTGATACTGATACTGATAGCCTACTGCAAGACACAGTTCCTTTTTGAAATATTATATATTTCTCAGCCATTGAAATGTGATGCACTTGTTGTTTATGTTTTGTTTTGTTCAACCAGAACATATGCCCAAATGTGGCATTTAACTTCTAGTCATGGGAGTTTGCAGCAAAAGAAAAAAGAAAATAAGAAAGCTCTCAGAAAAATTCACTTTTTGACTTTTCAGACGCTCTTAATAATAATAAACAACACTTGTTCAGTACCTCATCTTGAGATGAGCCCTAAGTGCTTCACAACAGCAACTCACAAACAATAGACAATGAGTGAATGACTATTAGTATCAATAACAGATACAGAAAAACGGCAATTTTTTGAAGTTAATATAACTTAATTATTAATATTAGGTAAAGTTCCATAATACGATTGCAGTGTGCAGGCTTTTTGCGACATACTCCCACCTCCACCCCTCTGACAGTTGACACAGGTAACATTTGACACACACATACACACACATACACACACACACACACACACTCACACACACACGCATACTGACATACGGCGCACACACACACACACACTCACGCATACTGACATACGGCGCACACACACACACACACTCACACACACACAAACACTCACACACACACAAACACACACACACACACACACACACGCATACTGACATACGGCGCACACACACACTCACACACACACAAACACTCACACATATACACACACACACACAAGCAGCAGTTTTAATGCAGTCCTATGACACCCACTCCTTACAAACTGAATGACAAATTATATATTTTGTCAATGGAATTTGAATTAGGTTTTAACAATATCTGGGCACATGAAGTGATAAACAAATGGGAATGTGACTGGAGAATGACCCGAGTAGTATGACCTCTGACTCAGAAAAGACAATGAAGAATTCCTTGCCTGCCAGTACTGACAAACTAGGCAACTAGTAGACCTGATATAGGGTTAGGTATAAGATTATTTTTGTCACACACCATAAATATCAGTAATGATCAGACATTGATCCTGGATATTATTGGAAGATATTATTGGAAGAAGAAGAAGTTCAGAGAAACAACTTCATGAAATAGGAGGCATTCCTTGCCTGCCAGTACTGACAAACTTCAGAAACAAGTGCAGGAACTTTTGTTATTGTAATATATATATATATATATATATATATATATATATATATATATATATATATATATTACAGTATATGTCACAGTGAGTTTCAGAACTTTATATAATTAGTATTTTAAGGAAGAGCTGCACTGTGAGTGCTAGTTTTCCCCCAGAAAACAGGTCAGTCTGCATCACCCAAATCTGCCCTGCGCATGACTGACAAGTCATAAAGTAAGCAAAATTGCAAACTATAAATCAAGACCTTTTAAAACAGTGTACGCTTAAAACTTGTAAGGCAGGGGGCTGTAAAATTAGGTTCCCAATCAAACTCCCACAGGGGCATATGTGCATTTGCTTGGTGTTGGGGGGGGCTACGGCTACTTAGCTGCTTAAAAATAATTACGAGTTCGCAGAAAGCCACCATAAAATCGATCAAGCTTGGGATTGAGACTGTTGCAACTTTCCACAGGGAAGCAACTTAAACTTCCTGAGGAAAATAAAGTGCAGTTTTCAAACATAAAACTGCACAAAAACACAATCCTGAACCATATTTTAAAAAATCCACACGTTCGTTTGCCATTCTAACTAAGGGGAATAGCGAGTGGTTAAAAATAGCACAATATGCAAAACGGATTTTCGCGAAACCGCCAGGCTGAAAATAGAAGAGACCACGTGAGCCGACGGGTGGCTGAGTAGGTTCTCCAGTTTTTGAGAGGGTAATCATGGCCATCACTTAAAGCCGAGAGGCTTTCCACAAAGTGTGAGCAGTTGTCATTAAACTGTAAACAAAGGCACACACCGTTGACAGTATCGGTGTAGCAAGTTCAAACAATGCACTGCGCTGAAAGCAAGATGAGAAAGTTTGTCAGCAACTGGGCGGCTGTGAGTGCATTTTCATTTTGAGTAGCACTTTGTTTTTGCAAGTGGCTGTATCAGTTTTGCTTTCCTTTCTGTCCTTCTTTGTAGAGCAGGTCTCCTTTTCATCCAGAGTACACAGCAGCAGCATTTACCTCCAATTCAAACTTACTACCCTTGCTGAAAAATTGTCTGGAGCAACACAAAACGTTTTTTATTTTTATTTTGAGCAACTGAAATTGGATTCTGTGTGTGTGTGTGTGTGTGTGTGTGTGTGTGTGTGTGTGTGAGAGAGAGAAGAGAGAGAGAGAGAGAGAGAGAGAGAGAGAGAGAGAGAGAGAGCATACACTGTGCATGCATCTGTAGGCAGGGGGGGAGGGGGGGGGGGGGGGGCATACTTTTGAGTGTGCATGTGTTTTCTCAATGACTGTGTTGCACATTATCACCACTGAACCCTGTGTTTTCTAGTTTTGTGTTTACATTCAATGATTGACCTGTCCTTGTTCTTTTCAGCTTTTGTAGAGCCCCCCCAAAAACAACAACAACACAACTTAGAAAAGACCCTCCCACCACACACACGGGGGGGGGGGGGGGGGGGGGAATCCTAAAATACTGAAAAAGAAAGGTTTCCAGTTCCACAGTACACACTTGCTTTTATTTTTAAGTTCTGACTCTGCTTCCATTTACTGTTTGGTATGCCTGCCAGTAACATGCTATCCATTGCCCATATCTCGGTTCTTATGCTGTATTATTGTATTAACTCTCTACATTCATCAGGTCTCCTGGCATCGGGCAGTAGACAGGCAACAGATGTGTGACGCTGCCACCAGCCAGCCACTGACCATGACCGACCAGCCACCCTATGCATCTGGCCAGGCAGCCAGTGCTATAGCACAGCCTGCAAACACCATCGACGCTGGCCAGCCAGTAAACGCAATGGAGCATCAGATGAACAGCCTGCCGTCGAACACCTTGGAGCATCAGATGAACAGCCTGCCGGTGAACACCACAGAGCATAAGATGAATAGCCAGCAAGTCAACACCACAGAGCGTAAGATGAATAGCCAGCAAGTCAACACCACGGAGCATCAGATGAACACCATGGAGCATCAGATGAATGGCCTGCCGCGGAACACCATGGAGCATCAGATGAACACCACGGAGCATCAGATGAACACCATGGAGCATCAGATGAACGGCCTGCCGCGGAACACCATGGAGCATCAGATGAACAACATGGGCCAGCCGGCGGCACAAGCCGTGAGCCAGGACAACTCCATCTCCAGCGCCCTGATGACAGCGTTTGACGTCGACCCTCCCCCTCCCAGCCTGGTGGAGCTGCAGAGCTCCAGCCACCTGGTCCCTGACCCCAACAGCCCCTACCCCTACCCCGGGGATGGCTGCACCAGCGTGGTGGGCTGCTCCAGCACCTTCCTGTCGCCCCCGCCCAGTGTGGAGCAGATGGCGTCGCAGTGCAGCACGCCCTGCCCAGACAACGAAAGTGGCTACATGACCATGGATGAGCAGGACCTCCGGTCACCGGGAAACCTTTACTGGCAGCAGCAGCAGCAGTACCAGGACAGCATGATTATGAATGACGCTGAGAGTGGCTACGGCACCATGAACTCTCAAGTGTACCCCAGCACCGTGACATCTGGGTACGGAGCGGGTGCAGGAGGGTACCCATACACCCATCAAGACTCTCGCTACCAAACCCTGCACCAGACTGCCACCTGCTCCGTCACCAGCGCCACCACCAGCAACGAGATCATCTACTACCCCTTCAACGACCTGATGCAGCTGCACCCCAGCCTGCTGGGCTCTGACCAGGATGCCTCCATCCAGTATGTCCACGGCCACCCAGACACCTACCCCCAGGGCTACCCCTATCAGACAGCCACCCAGACAAACTCCCAAGAAGCCGGCACCCCGGGGCGAAAGCGGGGCCGTGGTGGCCGGCCGCGGGGAGGACGTCGCTGCCTTGCATCCCAGATCCAGTCTGACCAGATCACATCGTCCCTGCAGCGCCAACTACAAGCCCAGATGGAGGCACCCCCCAAGCGGCCATACCGACGACGAAGCTCCAACCCTGACAGCAGGAAAAAGCCAGCAGCCCCCAAAACTCCCCGCGGCAGTAGCAACGGGGACAGCTCGGATGACAAAAAGAACCGACACAATGAGCCGCTGAACCAGAAGGCGGTGAGCATCATGCATGACTGGTACCGCCAGCATGAGGAGAACCCCTACCCCTCCAAGGACGAGAAGGAGCGGATGGCCAAGGAAGGGGGCATCACCACCATGCAGGTCAAGTCCTGGTTCGCCAACAAGCGCAACCGCTCCAACAACACGCGCCCCAAGGTCCAAAAGCGAGCCATGGAGGAGAAGCTGATGCAGATCTACAACCAGCTCTCCAAATCGGAGGGCACCAACGCCTTGGAAGGGGGAGGCAACTCCTTCATTATCAAAGAACTGTCCCAGATCATTCACAACCGGTTTGAGCCGGAGATGCCCAGCACGCCAGAGAGCGCCACATGACACATGCCAAGATGAAACTAGCCAATACCAATGATATTGCTGAATGGGATGTAGAAGACAGTGGAACCTGCTACGAACCTTCATTCCGCCCCCCCCCCCCTTTCATAAATGTTGAGAAAATTATATTAAACACTGGAGGTGCCTCCTCAAAGGTTCAGTTCAAATCAGGCACAGGGACGGTTGTGAATATTTTTTCATTTCGTAGGGTGGCCTCTCGTAGCAGGTTCTTCTGTACTGTGCAAACCGTTTGGCTTCTGATTATAACTAAGTGCAATCTAAGGACTTTTGTTTTATGGTGACTCAGAGATAAAGCTCAGAGAGTATGCTCGAGGTGCAGCAACTCAGAGTGAGAAGTTGTTGTCTTTTCTCTCTGTGGGGGATTTTGGTTTTCTCTCCTCGTAAAATGCAGTTATCGTTGCCAAAGTCTACGTCAAATATATGATTTCTCACTTGTATTTACATGATATAACTGTCATGGTTGACTGTGTGTTAAAAACCAATTATCTGTATCTCAGTTATAGTCGTACCTTTGGTGTTCCTCAGAAAAGGTTAGAAATCCTTTTTTGAAATTGTGCTTCTGTGTTTCAACAAACAAAATGCCATTTTTTTCTCTCTTGTTTTTTTCATTTGAATTTGTTGCTGCAAAAATCAAAAAATCAATTAATAAAAATAACATCATTTAAAGTTGCACAACTGAACACTGACCTGGATTTTGGCACAAGACAGTTGCAGAAAGTGTATGAAACATTTACTTGGAGACCCCATTTTTGTTGTTGCCATGCACCATAATTATAGACTTATGACTCAGCTGTATAGCCTAAACTCCATCCAAATGTTTCATCAGTTTTCTGCAACCAATTGTTAAACACCTGAAAATTTAGGCAGACTGTTCTTTGTTGAGCTAATGTAAACCTACCAAATAATCTGAATCTCTGTGCCAAATTTCTTCCATGCAGCTGTCTAAACATATACAATATATATAGATACATGTTATATATATATAAATATGTTGGTTTCCATGACAAATTATGAGGGAGATGCAGTGGTGTGATCTGTACAGTAAGTGAAACTGGTTATTTATTATTTTGCATTGGTTTTTATGTTTTTGCATGCTTTGTTGAAAATAATGCGCAAGTTCATATTGGATTTGGACATTGATCGTGATGGACAAATTTGTTAACATTTGTGTAAAGAGAATTTTGCAGAAAACTGACAAACATTTTTACATATGATTTGCTAAAAACACCTTCATGTTACTTTGTTGTGGGCATTATACATCATTTTGTCCAAAAGCATTTCTGTTTGCCAAGACTTATTTTTTAAATCAGACTACGAAATACATACACCGCCATAACAAATATATTGAAAAATCAAAAAACTAAACAAAACAAAAAACACTACAAACAAGATAAACAAAGTGAAATTGGAATTACTTTTGACCCCCTCCCTGTGCTTCATTTTGAGAGAAATTAATCATAGTCATTCTCATGTTGTTTTCCCTTTCTCAAATGGCAAAATAAAACCACAAATAATGCAGGTGGACTTTGCTTGGTCACGGCACACCACTGCAGCAGTGCTATCACAAAACTCATTCCTATGCTATCTTACTGGTGGCTCAAATGGGATGGTATATTCATGCCTTTCTTTTCCATCGCAATCATTATGAATTTTGTAGATAAAGAAAAGGAAAATTGCTTAGACTCGAAGAGGAAATGATCAGTGATGAGGTCTTTGTACACTTTGTGATCAAGCCAAGTAGACATGATGGGGAAGACAAAGGCCAAAGACTGATGAACAGTAAAAAAAAAAAAAAATGTTATGCCAAATTACAGTAATGCAATTGTGTCAGACTGAGAATCGTGATTACTGGCACAGTAGCGGCCGTGATAATTTATCATTTTGGGGGTTTCCAAACCAATACTAAGATCTTCATACACTGTTCTAATGTTTAGTTTTTATAATCTGCTTCAACATAACAAAGAGAATCAGCTGGTCGGTATGATTCTTGCAAAAAAGAAAAGAAAAAAGAGTTTGCCCAGTTTGGTTTCAAGTGCGTTTACTGTATTATAAAAATAAAAAAAAGAGAAGAAAAAAGATTGGCGTCAGTTTAACAGCTGTAGTGATAACAGCTATAGCTGCAAATGTTCCTTTCAAAGGCATATATATGAAACCCTTGCATTTGTTTTTATTTTATCTGAATCCTCCCCCCCCCTTGCTAAATCTTCACATGGGTGTCCCAGTTTCCCTTCATTGGTTTCTGTAAACTGCCTCTTTTGTGTGTTTTTTAATGTGATACGAGGGTGAACATGATATTCAGTTGTTGCCGGGGGGAAGGGGGTGGGGGCTGCTGTTTCTGGAGAAGGTGTTTTTTTATACTCCTAACTGCTAATTCTAGAACTGTCCAGTGTCTGAGAAATAATCACACTGAACACTGTGGGCTGGCAAGGCATCTGTTTTGGTCAAATCAAAATGATTTAGTCTATGATTATAGGCACATGTTTCAGTCAAATCAAAATCATTTAGTCCATGATATAGGCACACATTTCAGTCAAATCAGTCCATGATTATAGACATATATTTCAGCCAAATCAAAACAGTTTAGTTCATGATTATAGGCACATGTTTCAGTCAAATAAAAATCATTTAGTCCATGATTATAATTTATAGGCACATGTTTCAGTCAAATCAAAATCATTTAGTCCATGACCTTTATAGGCACACGTTTCAGTATAATCAGAATCATTTAGTCCATGATTATAGGCACATGTTTCAGTCAAAGCAAAGTGATGTTGACAATGATTACCGGCACATTTTTCAGTCAAATCAAAACAGTTTAGTCCATGATTAATTGGACCTAAACTTTATGTAAACAGACTGTGCAAACACAACACTCAATGCAAACTTTAGTTTAGTATATTTTACCAACAAAGCTGTGGTCATTCTGTACACTGGCATGGTAGTCATTTATTCTCTTGCTTTCTTGATGCACAAGACCAAGTGGATGGTTCCAGGTGTGCCATGTTTGCCTTTTGTTAGTTTGTGGGCCCGTTGCTCGTTTTGTTGAAGGTTTATGTTCGTAAGCTAGCGCACAGTGCAAGCAGAACACACTATGCTGACTTCAGTTTCGTATTTTACCTGCAAGCTACAGTTGTTTTGTATTCCGCTGTGATGGTGCCTTACCCTCCTGCCTTCTGCACTTATAAAAGCAAATCTATGTAAACCCAGTAAACATGCCGGATCTGATCCGGAAGCATTTTGGTTACGGCCAGTTTGGGTCATTATGGCCAGCATGCAGCCAGAATTGGGCTGGATAGTATATATATGCCAATTCCAACTTCCTGCATCCGTTTCAGCTCCGTTTTTTCCAAAGAAGACATGGATCATATTGTGCAAAACTGACCCAATCTGATCTGGATGGCCTGGTCAGGATTTGGCCAAACATATCTGGTCTGGAAGCAAGCTAGTGTGCAGAAATCATCTGGCCCGGTTTCTGGCAGGACACAACTGGCCTGCTACCAGTTTCCAACTTTTAGATTCGGTTTCGTTCATCCGCAAACATCCTGAATAACACTGTGCAAAACCAGCCTGGATCCGATTTAGTTCTGGCTGATTGTGTCAGGTTTTGGCCAAATGGATCTGGTCTGGAAGCAAGCTGGTGTGCAAGAATCATCCGGCCCGCTTCTGGTCAATGCTTCCCAGCTGATCCAGACCGGATGCGAATCAGATCCAGCATTTGTTTACTGGGAAGGCTTAAGCTGTGAAGGTGTGTTTCTTTTGTTAGTTTGTTGACCCGTTGTTTTCAAGTCATCATTCCCAGGACACAAGAGTGAGGAGATCTGAAGTCCTGGACAAGCTTTGCCTTTAAAAAAAAAAAAAAAGTATAAAAATCTAGTATTTCCTTCATACTTTATTTGAGTGATGGGACGTCAGCATTCCATCAGTTATTCATGATTCTGTAAAACCTTTTTTGATGTTTTCATGTACGTGATAAACCTGATATGATGGCAGTCCATCTTTTGCTAATGTGTTTGTAATGTTTCTTTGATACTAATAGTGTGATAATACATTATATATTTATATACATATCATTCCATCATTTGCTGATGATTCTTTATTTCTTTAATATTTCACATGTGTGATAAACAGCACTCTACGATGACTTGGTGCTGAAGTGTTATAAATTTTTTTTTACATTTCCGTTGTGCACTGACATTTAGTGATCATTGATTTTTTTTCTTTGCGGGTGCACTTGATTTCTGTCCATTGAACACAAACGTCAGTTGCCCCGGATTGGTTTTGCTTTTTTACGGCAAAGACCTCAAACTAATCATGTTCAGCTGGGTTCTCCAAGTGATTTTCTGTGATATCTGATTGTATTTCAACATTGCAGACCCAGCGCTTTAAAACAAACTTCATTTTTGTTTTTTTATATCAATACTTGCAAAGCTGAGTGTGGAGTTTTATGTGTTGTTTTGTTCTCTGAGATAGTTGAGATTCTTGGTATAAAGTATTACAGTTTACGCACACACAAATTCATATGCAGACACTTGCGCACATACACACACTCATGAATGCATGTGTACACACACACATTCTCACACACACATGCACACGCACACACACAGCTGCACACACATGCACATACATGTAATGCACACACACATACTGATGTGAAAACTACATACTGTGCAAAAAACCTACTGGGCATAAGATACAAAACTATACTGAAAAACTCACCAAAAAAAATGTAAATAAATACACCCAACACACATGTGAACAACATGTACACCAAACGCACTTCAGCACACTAACTTAGTAACTACATACACGAACACAGAACAACAAAGAATAAGAAAGAATGAGGACTAGAAGACAACCACATGAAAGAATGAGCTACAGAAACGCAAACTTATTATCGCTTTAATTTAACGGTTTCGCAATTACAGTCAAGAACCACAGACCCCAACTAGTCCAAACATGCACACATTCAGATGTTCAGCAAATCCGTCATCAGCATCAAAACGGTCACATACTACAACGGGTCACAGACATACAAGCTTTTCACAGAATATAGGCCTTGCACTACAGGCACAACATACAGACAAGCAGAACTGAACCGCAGCAGTGTTGGGGAAAGATGAATACAGCATTTTTGTTTGTTTCTTGATTAGGATAGAGAGGGAGATGTTCTGGAAGGGACCAGCTTTATAAAAACATGTTTTGTCCAACATGTACAAAAGATCAAAATAAACACCTGAAACGAAGGATTATGTTTGGAAATGCCCTGTTCTTTTTACATTGATTTTTGGAAAAATAGTCTCCCTGGATGTGCGAGAAAGAAAAAAAGGAGTTTGTCGTAGCTGGCCCAAAGCCTACCACAGGCTCTTAGCTATTTCCCCCTGACACACACTTCTCATGCCGAACACGAAAGAGCCCTTGGCCAGCACCAGGTGAGCTGGAACACTTGACGTTGTTTTGCACGTCATGCCCCACTGATTGTCAAACATTTGTGTGTGTGTGCGGTTTTTGAGAGTGTGTTCCTGTCCCATTATCTGTGCTGACCTCAAAGGCAGTGCTCCCATGCCACTCATCCTGGCATGCCTACTCCAGCCCCTAGCCACATCCCAGGCTCATTCTGCATTGCGGCGCCACACCTGAGGTCCACAGGAGGAGACATCAGATCGTTAATGGGCTGCCATCCGAAGTGAGACACTGCATTGCTGCCGAGTCACTTTGGTGGTATTCTGTGATAATCTAGGACACCCCTATGCCCCCATCTGACAACAAAGTAGCTAAGTTGTGGAGTCAGACAGAGTCCCCCCCCCCCCCCCACCAGGAGTTGACCACCTCTACATCCTTCCATCAATCCTCCTATATGGACACTGACTTCGAAGGCTTTGATCAGAGAGTGACCAATTTTTTTTTTAAATCCAAAATCAACAGACCATTGTCAAACAAAATCTTTGAAGTTTTTCTTCTAATCTTATCTACCCATTGGACAAAACATGTTTTGAGAAGGGGCAAGTTCCTTTCATGACTTACCTGATGCACCGAAAGTGTTGGTACCAGTGCAGAGACTTTGTCTCAGCAAAACCAGGCTTACGTCTAAAGGTGGTATGCATACTAACATTCACCAGAATGCCCACACAGAGTCATATATATATATACGAGTCTCACATACCTGTTCGTACCATGCTGCAACAACCATTTCCTGAAACATCAAAAACAGTGCTCATTTAAAAAAAGCAACAGAAAATGTCAAGGCTTTTGCCAGTCTTTGACTGTACCTCTTCTCATTAAACAAACGTGGTCAAAAGTTCAGATTTTTGATAATCCTGGAAACTGACCGGAGATCCAGAGCTTGGAATAGTCACTACTGTAACATGTGGTGTTGACACTCAGGTGTGTGTGAAATGCTGTCTGGGTATGTGCATGGAATGCAAGCGTTGGGAAGCATGCATGTGCTGAAAGAGATGTCACCTTCCCCCTTTAACACTGACAGTGACAGGCTTAGTGGGCAGTTGCCCTAATATAACCGCACCGGTTGACTGGGCGTAAAACACCAACTTACTTACTTACTTAGTGGGCAGTTGTAATAATGAGGACCTGGATACACACATATTGACTGGAAACTGACTGGAAATCCTGAGCTCGGAATATTCAGTACTGTAAAATGTGGTGTTGACACTCGGGTATGTGTGAAATGCAGTCGGGGTATGTGCATGGAATGCAAGTGTCGGGGAAGCATGCATGTGCTGAAAGACATGTCATCTTCCCCCTTTAAGTCATCTTCCCCCTTTAAGTTTAACACTGACAGCGACAGGGTTAGCAGGCAGTTGTAATAATGAGGACCTGGATACACACATATTGACTGGAAACTGACTGGAGATCCAGAGCTCGGAATAGTCAGTACTGTAAAATGTGGTGTTGACACTCGGGTATGTGTGAAATGCAAGCAGTCGGGGTACGTGCATGTCCATGGAATGCAAGCGCTGGGAAGCATGCATGTGCTGAAAGAGATATCATCTTCACCCTCTGAGTTTAACACTGACAGCAACAGGCTTAGTGGGCAGAAGGACCTGGATACATGTGTTCCATCTCAGCTTTGCACTGGTCAATAATAAAAAAATGAACACAACTGAGTGCACAGCTGAGGGGGATTCTTTGTCTGAGGGAACATGAACAAAATCTGTATGGCATCAAATAGTCTGATTTTATAGCATGTTGTGGTCATGTTGTAAACTCCCTCCCACCTGACTCGGGACAAGAATTTTACTTTTGCCAAGAAACAATGCCAGGAATATCTCCTGGTGTTGGTTCAGTCATTGTCACTACCACACACAGGTAAGTAAATAACTTGGTTTTTTTATGCCCAGTCAGTCAGGATGGTTTTATCAGGACAAAACCACACCCCAACAACAATAAACAACACAACACTCCATGACAAAGAAATGAGTTATGGCGCTAACAACTAACCAACTCACACATTCACACCAATCATGGTGCCAACAACTAACCAACTCGCACATTCACACCAATCATGGTGCCAAGAACTAACCAACTTGCACATTCACACCAATCATGGTGCCAAGAACTAACCAACTCGTACATTCACACCAATCATGGTGCCAACAACTAACCAACTTGTACATTCACACCAGTCATGGTGCCAACAACTAACCAACTTGTACATTCACACCAATCATGGTGCCAACAACTAACCAACTTGTACATTCACACCAATCATGGTGCCAACAACTAACCAACTTGTACATTCACACCAATCATGGTGCCGACAACTAACCAACTCATACATTCACACCAATCATGGTGCCAACAACTAACCAACTCATACATTCATACCAATCAACAAATGAAAAGTTACTACATGTACAACAAATGAACACAGGTTGGGGGAAAAAAAAGCTATTTAAAGATACACGATAGGGTTACTTGAGAAGCTGTGCATGTAATTATAATTATGCACATGATTTCTTTAATCATGTCAGGCATGGTAGGCATCCATGAAATCACAGAATTCCCCCCCCCCAAAAAAAAACACAACAACACAACAACACACCCCCCCCCCCCCCCCCCCCCCCCAGGAAAAAAAACACAAAAACAGAAACAAATTGGGAACTGCTCACACAGGTTCACAGATTGCACACTGAACCGTGCACATAGCTAAAAAAGTGGAAACAGCAAAACATTTGGCAATGTGCAGAAACTTCTCGGTGCAGATTTTGATCAGACGTGACTGGCTTTGCTTTACATCAATGCCCCTGGACACCCAGCGTAATATTCAGGGAAGACAGGACTTTGGTCGCTACCATGCCTGTCACGTACATTTGTTTTTGTATACCTTCCCCTTTTCCAATTTTAAGAGCTCGCAACTGCTCGCAGCACTGAGGTTCAGTGTTCTGCAGTTCTAAAATACAGAATCAAACACATAAAAGGTTCAAGAGAACATTATTTATTAGGACAAAAACAAATCTGCTAATTTTTTGGGTAATCGCCTTTGTCAAGCTAAAAGAACGACACTTAAATAACATTTTTTTCATAGTTTTTTGTTGTTTAACTGTAGTTTAAGTGTTGTTTTGTAGCTTGACAAAGGGGATTACCCCCAACAATTGTGGATTGTGTTTTTGTTCTAATAAATAGCGTTCTGATGAACCTTTGATATGTTTGGATCTTGTTTTGGAATGCTAGCAGTCATTCTTGTTCAATTCAATTTAAAAAAACTGTAATTATCCCTGAAGGGACAATTTTGTTGTGGTCATGGTGGGCTCGTAAAATAATGAATCCATAAAGTCAAAAGAACAATACAACAACAAACACAACCCCAGCAACAAAAGGCGTTGTTTTAGATTTTTTTCTTTTTTTTTCTATTCTAAAATACAGATTTCAGATTACAGTGCCACTTTGCATACAAACCCCCCTAAACCCCCTCCCACCCCCGAGAAAGAGAAGCATGGACGTTTGATAACTCTCTTCTCTCTGGCATCGCAGTGAACCATCATTTGATTCCCATTTACTATCTGCTTTTGACCCCCTTCTACCTTGTCCTGTTGCACTTTCTGCCTTGTCTTTTGTGTGCCCATTCTCCTGACTCTTTTTCCACAACATCCTTCAATGTTATTTTGCTACGATTGGATTTTTGTATGGCTCTTGTTGAGCATGAAAGATGAAAGTTGGCAAGATGAAAGTTGGCAAGAGGTATGTACAGCTTGCTGCCATATGGTACTGGTATTTGTCATTATGCATTGATATTATCTGGGTTTTTATTGTTTTTTTTATTGTGTCCATTCCTTCTTCTTTAAAAAACAACAACCCACTTTTCCTTAATCTGGTATTGATAAATCAGATGGAATGGTTAACATTACTAGCATTTTCTAGCCTTGTATGCTTTTTAAACAATGGCAATATTAATGGGACTAACTTCAAAAAATTGTGTTTGATGTTTTCTTTCATATTTGTATATTTTATGGATTGATATCGTAGATTTGACCTGAGAAAGGGTTTACACGTATCAGTAGAGTTTCAAAAGTTTCAAAATAATAATAATAGCAGTAATTTTTCTAGTGCTGTATGTTATCTCACCAACAAGAGTGATAACAGTGTGCATGACATGATCAACAGAAATGTATACATGTATAAACCTAAAAAATTATATATAAACATATTGTATTCCTCGCATACCACACTTGCACACACACACACCAACAGGCAGAAGATTCTATATGTATCTATAATTACACCCACCCACACCCACACCAACAGAATGAAGATTCTATATATATATCTATAATTACATACACACACACACACAAACACACACCAATAGATTGAAGATTCTCTATATATATATATAATATATAATTACACACATGCAAGCATGCACGCAGGCATGCGTGCGCATGTGCACACACGCATGCACACATGCAAACACACAATCATCCAGGGGTGACTATGCAGTTACCAGGACATTAATAATCCAGTCACTAAGTGAAAGTCCTCTGACAGTGCAGAAGTAGCATAACTCCTACTGGAGCCCCTAGAACGCCTACCATGTAGATGTAGCTGGTGAAGAAACAGACGACCCCATCAGGAACAATGGCTGACATATCCACCAACAAGTTGCCATAGTTACGGATCACAGCTGGAGAACAAGCAGAAAAAAGCACGGTCAAGCAGAGTGAAACATGAATATCAAGCAAGGCTTAGGAAACGAAACATTGGTGATGATGACTGTAAATGTGTAGATCGCACAGTATTCATGAGCAAGACATTCATGATGACTGGAAATGGGTAGATCACATAGTATTCATGAGCAAGACATACTCACGACACAGTATGTTGTCAGAGAGGAGAGAGACCAAATGCATGGAGGGAAATGGGTGGGGGTTGGGGGAGGGGGGTGGGGGGGGGGAGGAGGGGGGGTCAGCAGTTAATGCACCAGTTCAAAAAGGTAAAAAAACAACAACATCTCTTTGTAAATTTGATAACTCGTTGGTTTGGAAGACTAGAAGACAGTTGTGTGGAAGTCGAGGTGGCTTTCCTGGGCTCCCTGTCCCTAATGGTCCTAAAGCTCTCAGTGGACGTAAAGCAACATTGAATGAACTGCTGTTTCATGCTTATGACGGGGACAGTGCCCAGCGGTCCTGCAAACTGCACCGTAGTTCAGCGATGACAACTAGTGTAGGTTCAACCCTCAGTTGTGGCAGGGTAAGACTAAGAGACATTCAGGGATGCAGCTCTGGTGGAGTTAATTATTAAGTTCACGCCACTTGTATTTACTTGCATGCCAGGTAAGAGTTACCATGGGCAAGTCAGGTCTTTGTTGCTGCGTTTGTGTGATGTCTTTAGAGTGCTAATACTTCCTTGTGTGTTGATTCTAAAAGACATTTGTTTAGTTCTTCTGACTCAACTCAGGTAATTGTTGTTGTGTTTGTGGGATGTCTTTAGAGTGCTAATACTTCCTTGTGTGTTGATTCTAAGAGATATTTGTTTGGTTCTTCTGACTCCCTACCTGTGCGTTTATCAATACCTGTCTTGCCTTCATGCGCACAGCATGCACTTAGTTCATTGCACACCATGTTTACCTTTAAGTTTTGACAGGTAGGCCCCACAGCTGGCAGACAGGTAGCATGCAAACACACTGCTACCACATAAAAGCATATCTAATAATCGGTACGAGTGTTGCAGATCGCAAAGGGAGATTTCTCATTCTAATGCTCTTGTTCTGATAGAAAATGAAATAGCAGAGTAATTCTTGACCTTTTCTGGTAAACCAGTTCATCAAACAACAAAACTTACTGGTTTTTAAAACCTTTAGCAGCAAAAAAGAAAAGGAGAAAAGTCTTAATTGTCCAGCTGTACATATTTCAGAGTTGCATTATTGACGTATATTGCTCTTTGGGGTGATTCCATGCTGTACTGGAAATTGTTGTTCACCTATGTCTTCTCGGGTTTCGAACTTGGAGGTCATGGCCACCTGGTCGTTGCCCTTGCTGACGACCTGCCCACAGAGAAACAGCAGCTGTCAATGGCCTGCCACTGAAAGGTTTCACTGGGCACCAAGAAGGCATTAACACAAAGCATTCAGCATCAAGTGCATGCAGCCAAAAGGTTTCATTGGGCACCAAGTAGGCATTAACACAAAGCATTCAGCACCAAGCGCATACAGCCAAAAGGTTTCACTGGGCACCAACATTAACACAAAGCATTCAACACCAAGCACATGCAGCCAAAAGGTTTCACTGGGCACCAAGTAGGCATTAACACAAAGCACTGAGCACCAAGCAAATGCAGCCAAAAGGTTTCACTGGGCACCAAAAAGGCATTAACACAAAGCACTGAGCACCAAGCAAATGCAGCCAAAAGGTTTCACTGGCATTAACACAAAGCATTCAGCATCAAGTGCATACAACTAAAAGGTTTCACTGGGTACCAAGAAGGCATTAACACAAAGCATTCAGCATCAAGTGCATACAACCAAAAGGTTTCACTGGGCACCACGAAGGCATTAACACAAAGCATTCAGCATCAAGCACATCCAGCCAAAAGAACACAAAGCACTGGTATAGGGTGATGCTGGACGACCTTCTGTGGTCAGGTATGGAATAACAGTAACAATAGTGGGGTCTTAGAGTGTCATTTCTCAGATGAGCCCTAGGAACATACATTTCATGATGAAGTAAAAAGAAAAAAGAAAAAAAGAAAGCTAGGCTGACTTCTACAAATTCCACCAGAAGCTTGTCCAAATCAACGCAAAGCACAGGCCACCCTGCAGTTGTCTGAGGAGAAGTACCTGCCAGTTCCACCCCAACACCTGACCTATGACCTTCCCTTCCGCAGAATGGCCTATAGACAAGTCCTCCTCCTCCTGCCCCACTGAAGAAGGAATGCTTTGCCAGCAAATGTTGCCATGGCTCCAACTCTCGACTCCTTTTGAGTTTAAGTCCGGAGTAAACTCTTACATCCAATTCTTTTTTTCTGCATCCCCCCAAGGTGCAGCAGAAGTCTTGAAGCTGATCAAGTTGGCTGCCTCAGCTGAAGAAGAAGTAACTTGGTGTTTTACGCCCAGTCAACCAGTACAGTTATATCAGAGTGAAAACTGACGAAGAATACAGAGCAAAAATATTAATAAGAGTGAACATCAAGCACTGACCATAGGACAGATGCATGGTCGTGCCAGCGTCATGGTGAATGTTGCCATGGTAACTGGGTGGAAGTCCAGGATCTTGGGATACATTTCCAGGGGCGACAGAGTCTGAGTCACAGAAATTGGAAACAATTCATACAACAGATGACACGTTTCTATAAGCAAGTCAAAGAAACAAAAAAATAAGAATTTCTTGAAACAATTTCATTTTGCAGCTTGTAAAAAAAAACTAAAATTTAAAAATGGCTTACATACTTGTTTTGTTTTCTTTGCTATCTTGTTTGGTAACTTTCCTATGAAATGCAATGAATATTTTCCTGCTGAGAACCAGTAAATGTCACCAAGCCACTTATAAGCTTCTTATCAGTGGCGGGGCTTCGTAAGATGTCTACACTTCATTTGCACGTGGAGGAGTCCAATGGGTTTGATGGCAAAAGCAGAAATCTTGCCAAGGATACAGCAACCAGCGCCTGAAACTGGTTAAAGATGTGTGTTAAGGTGACAGAAAGAGAGATCTCCAAACACATGAAAGGTTCAAAAGAATGCTGTTTATTAGGACAAAACACAACACGCAAATTCTTAGGGTAATCCCCGTTATCAAGCTACAAAACAACACTTAAACTACAGTTAAACAGTGAACAATGATGAAAAATGAGATGGAGAGCTAAGCCATGTGACCACATGATATATGACCACACATAATACGACCACAACAAAATTGCCCCTTGTGGGATGATTACATTTTTTTTTAAATGAACTGAATTGAATTTGAACTTGAATGTATCTGTTTTTGGTTGAGCTATGCTGTTTTCATGACCAAAGCTTGGAAAAAGATCCCTTTATATATATATATTGTTTTTCACTGTTTATCTGTTGTTTAAGTGTTGTTTCATAGTTTGATAAAGGGGATTATCCTGATAATTCACGTGTTGTGTTTTGTCCCAATAAATAGCATTTCTTTTGAATAAGTATGTGTTTGGATCTAGTTTTAGAATGCAGGCAGTCATTCTTGTTTCAGATTTTAAAGTTGTTGTTTTTTTATGGAAAGAGAGACATACCCCAGATGTAACGACTAGTGTCTGGAATCGACTGAAGATGGGTTTGACAGCGATGGAGGCATCCAGACAGCTGAGGTGAAGCACTGGGTTGGAAATTGTTGGCGTTCGGTCATCAAATGGTTCCATGATCAACATGAATCCTGGGACATCAAACACAGACACAGACACCAATGATGGTCATCAAATGGTTCCATGATTAACATGAACCCTGGGACATCAAACACAGACACAAGTGATGGTCATCAAATGGTTCCATGATCAACATGAACCCTGGGACATCAAACACAGACACAGACATCAATGATGGTCATCAAATGGTTCCATGATTAACATGAACCCTGGGACATCAAACACAGACACAGACACCAATGATGGTCATCAAATGGTTCCATGATCAACATGAACCCTGGGACATCAAACACAGACACCAATGATGGTCATCAAATGGTTCCATGATCAACATGAATCCTGGGACATCAAACACATACACAGACACCAGTAATACCCACACCCACACCAACAGTGCAATACACTCTGAGTTCACCTTTATGAAATATTAATTTCAGTGAAATAGTGCATGTGTGTGTGTGTGTGTGTGTGTGTGTGTGTGTGTGTGTGTGTGTGTGTGTGTGTGTGTTGTATGCATCAGATCTTGAAAACAGTACATTTAAAGAATGTGTAAGTGTTTAGGGCCTGTGCAGGTTAGGTGCTCTAAGTGCCCATTATTATTATTATTATTATTATCATGACACGTGTTGCATGCAAACCAGGGGGTCCTAAAACAATGCCCCTCATGGACTGTGTCTGTACACCCATCTTTGGTATTGGTGCCGACTGTGTCTGCAACCCACCTTTGGTATAGGTGCTCTTTCTGCACACCCACCTTTGGTATAGGTGCTGTGTCTGTACACCCGCCTTTGGTATAGGTGCTGTGTCTGTACACCCACCTTTGGTATAGGTGCTTGTCTGTACACCCACCTTTGGAATAGGTGCTGTGTCTGTACACCCACCTTTGGTATAGGTGCTGTGTCTGTACACCCGCCTTTGGTATAGGTGCTGTGTCTGTACACCCGCCTTTGGTATAGGTGCTGTGTCTGTACACCCACCTTTGGTATAGGTGCTATGTCTGTACACCCGCCTTTGGTATAGGTGCTGTGTCTGTACACCCGACATTGGTATAGGTACTGTGTCTGTACACCCACCTTTGGTATAGGTGCTGTGTCTGTACACCCACCTTTGGAATAGGTGCTGTGTCTGTACACCCTGCTGTGTCTGTACACCCACCTTTGGTATAGGTGCTGTGTCTGTACACCCACCTTTGGTATAGGTGCTGTGTCTGTACACCCGCCTTTGGTATAGGTGCTGTGTCTGTACACCCACCTTTGGTATAGGTGCTGTGTCTGTACACCTGCCTTTGGTATAGGTGCTGTGTCTGTACACCCGCCTTTGGTATAGGTGCTGTGTCTGTACACCCACCTTTGGTATAGGTGCTGTGTCTGTACACCCACCTTTGGAATAGGTGCTGTCTGTACACCCTGCTGTGTCTGTACACCCACTTTGGTATAGGTGCTGTGTCTGTACACCCACCTTTGGTATAGGTGCTGTGTCTGTACACCCACCTTGGTATAGGTGCTGTGTCTGTACACCCACCTTTGGTATAGGTGCTGTGTCTGTACACCCTGCTGTGTCTGTACACCCACCTTTGGTATAGGTGCTGTGTCTGTACACCCACCTCTGGTATAGGTGCTGTGTCTGTACACCCACCTTTGGTATAGGTGCTGACCAGGGTGGCAAAGTTGGACACCACTGACAGGGCAGAGTAGTCTTTCAGATCAGTCAACTCCAGCGTACGCATCAGAGAGTGCAGACGTTCAGCGCAGAATCTGTGAGAGAGAGGAAACAAAAACAAGTCCAACTCTGCTTACCATAACCACTTCATAATACGGCCATGAAATAATCAGGACACTTTCGGGGAAATCGGACAAAATAAGTGGGTGAGAAAGAAACAGGCTATCAATTTCTAAAGCAAAAAAAACACAGTTCTGCCAAAAAATACGAGATTTCTATACAATTAAAAAAACGAAAAGAAATCAATATCAAAATTAGAAGATAAAAAAAAATTTGATTTAAAAAAAATCAATACTACACTCGAAACCTCAAAGGACAAAGATGGAGGAGGACCTGAGAGGTTTTCGCTCGATGCAGACTTTCTGCGAGCAATCACGCAGGAAGGAAGGTGGCGTCTCGGACACGACATGCTGGATGCGCAGCCTCGTCTTCAGGTACTCCACAAAGCGCTTCATGAAGCTGAGGAAGTGGTCAGCATTCCGGATGTTGCCTGGTACAGCCTCTGCTCACACACATGGCCATGCACAAACACACACATGTACCACACACACACACACCCCAACACCACACACACACACACCACACACACTTTTACTTTGAGCAATCTTGGCCATGAGACTTGACCCAACTGAAAACTTACATCTTTTCTTTTCTTTTCATTAGTTCTTTGTATCTTTTGCTTGGAAAAGGGGTCTACCCCAAAATGTTGCATGGAAAGTGGTGTCATCAGCAGTTTCAAAAAGGGGTCTACCCCAAAACATGGCACGGAAAGTGGTGTCAACAGCAGTTTCAAAAAGGGGTCTACCCCAAAACATGGCATGGAAAGTGGTGTCAACAGCAGTTTCAAAAAGGGGTCTACCCCAAAACATGGCACGGAAAGTGGTGTCAACAGCAGTTTCAAAAAGGGGTCTACCCCAAAACTTGGCATGGAAAGTGGTGTCAACAGCAGTTTCAAAAAGGGGTCTACCCCAAAAAAACATGGCACAGAAAGTGGTGTCAACAGCAGTTTCAAAAAGGGGTCTACCCCAAAACATGGCATGGAAAGTGGTGTCAATAGGAGCTCAGGGGTCAGGGGCTCAATCCCATTAAAAAAAAATGCATTATTTACAAGAATTGCACTGGACAAAAGTTATCTATTATTATTATTATTATTATTATTTATAACCTTTAGAGTGCGTGCTTTGATCTCTTGCCCTAGCAGCCAAATGTTCTCTACACGTCCATAGGACGGGAGGTGAGACAACCTGCTTGAATTCAACATTTGGAGCATTTTCACATCAAACAAAACCCTCAAAATGAAATGTCTTCAATTAGCCCAAACCCTCTTCGAGTTTGACATAAACAGTGGAAGAGAACTGGACAGAGGCATAGACAGAGGAAGCGCTCAATGATCTGCTATAAGCTGTGGTCTAGAAACAGGGCTGCCCCCCCCCCCCCCCACACACACACACACACACTAACTACGCCACAATAGAACATCAACTGCCCCACAATAAGAAATATATAAAACACAACCCAGATCGCAAACTCTCATCAACATCTATCTCAAGCTTGAGCTTCATGTGAGTGATGAGATTATTCATTTTATTTATTTCACTGCCTGCTTATAAAAAACTGTTTCCTTGTTTGTTTGTTGTTTGAGAAAGGTGACTTGCCACAACAACAAAAACCTTATAGTTTCATCTTGTTACAGTTAAAAGCTTTCAAATTAATCTTTTTGTGTTTTGATTCTCATCAATATTGACAGTACTTTCTGCAAAGAAGACAGAAGCATGAAAATTTGGAAGCAGTGATTACCTTGCAGAATCTCATCTGGGAGCACTGAAAATGAAAAACAGAAAACACATCTCAAACAGATCTGTAAATACTTAGTACACTATCACTATTCTGCAAAAAGAAAAAGAATAATTCACATATGATCACCCTCTACACTTTCTCACAACTGACAGTAATTTATAGAATGTTGGTGTAAAACAGACACAAAATGTTAATGGCTCCTTGACACGACTCCATCAAGCCACTCTGGACAGCCACAATTTACAGTAATTTGTAAAAACTGGTGTAAAACAATTGGACAGAAAATGTTAATGGCTCCTTGACATGACTCGATCAAGCCAAGCCACTCTGGACAGCCACAATTTACAGTAATCTGTAAATGTCGGTGTAAAAAGTCAGAAAGAAAATGTTAATGGCTCAATGTGGCAATAGTGACATGACTCGATCAAGCCAAGCCACTCTGGACAGCCACAATTTACAGTAATCTGTAAATGTCGGTGTAAAACAGTCAGAAAGAAAATGCTAATGGCTCATTGTGGCAATAGTGACATGACTCCATCAAGCCATTCTGGACAGCCACAATTTACAGTAATCTGTAAATGTCGGTGTAAAACAGTCAGACAGAAAATGCTAATGGCTCATTGTGGCAACAGTGACATGACTCCATCAAGCCATTCTGGACAGCCACAATTTACAGTAATCTGTAAATGTCGGTGTAAAACAGTCAGACAGAAAATGTTAATGGCTCCCTGCAGCAGTAGTTACACGACTCCATCAAGCCATTCTGGACAGCCACATTTTACAGTAATCTGTAAATGTCGGTGTAAAAAGTCAGAAAGAAAATGTTAATGGCTCAATGTGGCAACAGTGACACGACTCCATCAAGCCATTCTGGACAGCCACATTTTACAGTAATCTGTAAATGTCGGTGTAAAACAGTCAGACAGAAAATGCTAATGGCTCATTGTGGCAGCAGTGACATGACTCCATCAAACCATTCTGGACAGCCACATTTTACAGTAACCTGTAAACGTCCGTGTAAAACAGACAGAAAATTTTAATGGCTCCTTAAATCCTTGTGGCAGTAGTGACGTGACTCCATCAATCCATTCTAGACACTATTTTGTTTGCCTGTCAAATCAATTCAAATCAAAACCCTTTTGTGAAAATGAACTATACAGATTTAAAGCAGGTGCATTCAAGTTTCAACACAATTCTCCTGCACGTTATATTCGTCCCTCTAACCCCGCCCTAAGCAGAAATAAAACGACTCGTACCTGGGTTTGCCAAGATGACATCGGTTTCTCGGGCAACGTGGGCATCTCGCAGACCCTGCACCATTCTTTCGTACTCATTCTTCATGCGCTCTGTGTCCACATCTCGCACTCTGAAAAAAAGTCTCATACTTGAAAACGCTTTATTTCTGTATCACAAATTCACTATAATGCATGGGTGCTCTCTTCCTCTAAAACATCAATTCAAAGAAAATGAAATAAACATAGGTAAAAAGAAAAAGTAATCCGTAATCCGAGAATTAAAAAATAAAAAATAAAACATACACAGAAGCCATATATCCAATCTACAATTAGTTTGTAATTGGATTTTAACATCGTCTTAACTGCATTTAAAATGTTCACTCCAGGCCATAGAAAATTATTTCTTTAAAACATCAATTCAAGGAAAAGGAAATAAACATAGTCACGGGTAAAGAGAAAAAGTAATCAAGAATGAAAGAAAAAAACAAAACAACCACAAAACAGCATACACAGAAGCCATACCAAATCTAAAATTAGTTCGTAACTGGATCTTAACATCATCTTAACTACATTTAAAATGTTCACTCCAGGCCATAGAAAATATGTAGAGGCCAGTATCAGTGCACAAAGCCTATCAATCATAACAAAGCACACATATTATGAAAGGTGAGGTGAAAACTGTCTGACCTTCTGATTTTGCTGGTAAGGTCATCAATGTTCTGTGCACACCTGTCAATGGTTCTGCGGGTGATTTTCACACTCATGGACTCAATGCACACATTGTCTGCAAAGAAAACCAGTTTATTACTTTATATAACAAAGACTTTTGAAAGAAAACACAGCACTCACAAGCGTGTCACATAAGAAAAAGCAATCAACTAATGTAAGAGGAATGATATGCCAGTACCACCAAAATTACAAAAGATTGTAAAAAACAAACAAGCATCACCAAACTAAAAATAATAACCTTAGAAGATTGCATAACCACTGACATACAATTTTCATTGTGCTTTCTGTAATTGAGAATCACTTCCCACTTTTTCAACCTCATCGAGATGATGATAGCTTTTGTACTTATGTAGTGATCAGCTTCATCAAAAACAGTGACAGATTTCTAACCTACTCTGTGAGCATCATCAAATATAACAAAAGCCTTATTACTTGTCCTGTGATTGAACCTCGAAAGATCATTCTTACCTGTCCTGTGAACCCCAACAACAGTCTTCTTATTTGTCCTGTGAACTCCAACAAGAGCCTTCTTACCTGTCCTGTGAACCCCAACAACAGTCTTCTTATTTGTCCTGTGAACTCCAACAAGAGCCTTTTTACCTGTCCTGTGAACCCCAACAACAGTCTTCTTATCTGCCCTGTGAACATGAACAGCCTTCTTACCTGTCCTGTAAACTGAACCACAACAACGGTCTTGTTACTTGGCCTGTGAATGACAAGAACAGCTGTCTTACCTTCCCTGTGAACAACAAGAACAGCCTTATTCTTACCTGTCCTGTGAACTGAATCACACCAATGGTCTTCTTACTTCACCTGTGATCCACAACAGCCTTCTTACCTGTCCTGTGAACCCAACAACAGCCTTCTTACCTGTCCTGTGAATCCCCAACAACAGTCTTCTTAACTGTCCTGTGAACCCCAACAACAGGCTTCTTACCTGTCCTGTGAACCCCCTACAATAGCTTTTTAACCTGTCCTGTGAACCCAAACAACGGTCTTCTTACCTGTCCTGTGAACCCCAACAATAGCCTTTTTAGCCTGTCCTGTGAACCCTAACAACAGCCTTCTTACCTGTCCTGCGAACCCCAACAACAGTCTTCTTAACTGTCCTGTGAACCCAACAACAGTCTTCTTACCTGTCCTGTGAACCCCTACAATAGCTTTTTTTAACCTGTCCTGTGAACCCAAACATCTTCTTACCTGTCCTGTGAACCCCAACAATAGCCTTTTTAACCTGTCCTGTGAACCCCAACAATAGCCTTCTTACCTGTCCTGTGAACCCCAACAATAGCCTTTTTACCTGTCCTGTGACAGGACAGCCTTCTTACCTATGTTGTGAGCTTCATCAAAGACGACAACAGACTTCTTGGAGAGGTCTTTGGACACCTGTTCGGCCACCTTGGGATCCAGCAGATAGTAGTAGCTGTACACCACAGCGTGAGCACTCTGCAGCTGAACACACAAAATACACATGCAAAATCAGCATCACCAGTCAATGCTATTGCTGAGTTTTGCAACAAGAATAAGTACACACACAAACCAGTACTGCAAGACAATGCAGTTGCGGATTTGAGCAACAAGAATAAACACACACACAAAACCAGTACTGCAAGTCAATGCTATTGCACAGCAACAAGAATAAACACACACACAAACCAGTACTGCAAGTCAATGCTATTGCACAGCTCTGCAACAAGAATACACACACACACACACAAACCAGTACTACAAGACAGTGCTATTGCTGATATGAACATGCAGGAAAAACACAATTCTCTCATTTTATACTCTGTGGCATCAGCTTCAATTTTGTTCGTTTTTCAGTAAAAATTATAACAAATGTAATTGCCAGTATAATGTATTCAGAAAAAGATCAAAACACTCCAAAGCCTTATTATGATAAGGCTGCTCAATAAAATGCTTTTAAAATTGACCTTTGTGACACCCAGGATTCTTCAGTTTCACTTCAGTGGTTTAAAAAAAAAAAAAAAAAAAAAAAAATTGAGCACAGCGTGGTGCTAGTGTTGTTTTTATTTATACTCTAGTTAAAATTTACTATTCAGATATGAAATCATCTGGTTTGGGTTATGTATTCATCTTTGAGAGACAAACACGTAAAATGCAGGCACCCTACAGGATGAGATGTAGCAGTGTCTATGAGTGTAAGTTTGGATCTTTCTTTCTGTGGTACTGAAAAGAAAAAGCTTTAAGCCCATTCTTAATTGGGCGAATGTTTGTTCGTGAACCTAGTTGGAAGTATTCAGTGAAGCTAGTTGGTTCTCCATTGGGCGAACATTTCTTCGCGGACCTAGTTGGAAGTATTCTTCGAAGCTATATTCGGGGTCCAAAAAGATTCGCTCAACATGTTCTGGGAGCATTCGCCTTATTTGACGACCATTGCCTCTGATTGGCTGAGAGCAGAGCTCTCCTGTGGATGAAGAAAAAATAAAAATAAAAATGGATGACGGTGTCGCTAGGTTCTTCACTCGCTTCGGAGGGAATTTGTTTATTTGTTGACTTGTGGGAGGCGCAGCCTTGTCTCGGAGCCCAGAATGAGATAGTAGTTAGTTGAATTACCCTGTCAGGGATGATTAAAGTATATTGACTAGACTTGACTTGACTTTAGCCTAAATTTTCGATCAAGCTGTCTGCTGCGCGTCTGCTGCGCATCTGCCGCAAATTCGGGCTGAAGCTTGCAGCTCATTACAAGCCAGTTGAGAACAAGTAAATTCTTCGAACTGTCCGAACCATGTTCGATGAACTAAAAGTTCAATTAAGAAACAAATCATAGTTCATCAAACTGTCCGAAGTATGTTCGGCGAACAAACATTCGCCCAGTTAAGAACGGGCTTTAGCCTTATTGCAAGACAGCCTGGCATGTGCCCAGCAGGCTGAGTTGCAGGCATACCTGCAGATTTCGACACATTTTGTCACTGGGATAAAATGGGGCTGATCCCTGAAATTTTGCTGGTTCTGACAGGCATACCTGCAGATTCCGACACCTTTTGTCACTGGGATAAAATGGGGCTGATCCCTGAAATTTTGCTGGTTCTGACAGGCATATCTGCAGATTCTGACACAACTTTTGTCACTGGGATAAAATGGGGCTGATCCCTGAAATTTTGCTGCTTCAGACAGGCATACCTGCAGATTCCGACACATTTTGTCACTCAGATAAAATGGGGCTGATCCTTGAAATTTTGCTGGTTCTGACAGGCATACCTGCAGATTCCGACACATTCTGTCACTGGGATAAAATGGGGCTGATCCTTGAAATTTTGCTGGTTCTGACAGGCATAACTGCAGATTATAACACATTTTGTCACTGGAATAAAATGGGGCTGATCCCTGAAATTTTGCTGGTTCTGACAGGCATACCTGCAGATTCCAACACATTTTGTCACTGGGATAAAATGGGGCTGATCCCTGAAATTTTGCAGGTCTGACAGGCATACCTGCAGATTCCGACACAACTTTTGTCACTGGGATAAAATGGGGCTGATCCCTGAAATGCTGCTGCTTCTGACAGGCATACCTGCAGATTCCGACACATTTTGTCACTCGGATAAAATGGGGCTGATCCTTGAAATTTTGCTGGTTCTGACAGGCATACCTGCAGATTCCGACACATTTTGTCACTTGGATAAAATGGGGCTGATCCTTGAAATTTTGCTGGTTCTGACAGGCATACCTGCAGATTCCGACACATTCTGTCACTGGGATAAAATGGGGCTGATCCTTGAAATTTTGCTGGTTCTGACAGGCATACCTGCAGATTCCAACACATTTTGTCACTGGGATAAGATGGGGCTGATCCCTGAAATTTTGCAGGTCTGACAGGCATACCTGCAGATTCTGACACAACTTTTGTCACTGGGATAAAATGGGGCTGATCCCTGAAATGTTGCTGGTTCTGATGAGACTTGGAAAGTGTCAGAGAAGACATGGGCTCCTTGACAATGAAACACGTGAAACTGTGAGTGTGAGTCACTGCAGCTTGTGCTTGATGCACAGTGTGAGCGGCAGCCAGTGGAGGGCTCCGTGCTGAGCTCACCACATTTCCACAAGCTTTCGGTCTGAACCTAAGTGCTAGTGTGCTGACCAACATTAACGCAGGATGATCTGAGTCTGATTCCGCATTTGGTACCTCTTGTCATCAACAAACCTGCACCAATCCATCATTTGCTGTAAATGTTTTGTTCAGAATCCATCAGCCTTTCCCTCTGTTACTATGCTAAAGCTTAAAGGCCAAATGTGGCGCCCACTTGGGCTTTTGGCGCAAAACGTTACTGGTGACATCGTGACTGACTGAAGCTGTTTGGATCGCTGGCATCCTGGGACTGTCTATGAAAGACCTTGAGAAACGGTACTGGTGTGTCCACAAACATTGGCTACAGTAACAACTGTGGTGACTGAAAATGTTCAATCTGACATGTGCCACACAGGTCACCTTGTGCTAAGAAAGACAACATGCAATAATATCAAGAAGCCTACAAAAGTGCATATATTATTACCGCATGTCGAGTGAGGAAGTAGGGGCAGTAACCCTTCTCTCTGCCATAATCTTTCAGGTCATCCTGGAAAACAGTACCATAAACCATTGAATGCCATTTTCTCTTGCATGGGCACAAGAACAGGTTATCAAAAACTACTCCCTTATTTCAAAGGTTAAGTTCTTCAGCAATCTCTCTTTGAAAATAAGGCTCATGAGAAGCTCACCAGAGACAAAGGCAAAACAGTTCCCTGACCTCAAGCACTATACTGCCATGAAAGTGCAGTGACTGAATTCAAAGGTTAATCTACATGACAAATACACACTCAACAATCCCCCCCCCCCCCAAAAAAACAACAACAACAACCCCACCACAAAACACTGAGGACAGTGAAAGACTTGAAACAAATTTCCTCATTAAAAGATACTACAAAACTGACAGTTACCCCAGAAATTCCCCCTCCTTGACACTGTCACTGCAAAGGTATTAATCCCCCCCCCCCCCCTCCACCAATATTTTTTAGTTTTTTTGTTTGTTAGCATTATCATTATAAATATCTTTGTTAATGATTACTTGCATGTATACCTTTGTGCATATTAGCAGAAAGACTTCCGTTCAGTTCAGTTAAAGATGGTATCTCTGTGCTTGGAAAAGCCCATATGCGCTCCACCCTATATCTCAGAAGTTTCCCCATGGTATCTCTGCGCTTGGAAAAGCCCATATGTGCTCCACCCTATCTCTCAGAAGTTTCCCCAACGTTGCCTTGGAAACAGTTCCAACATTACACACTACAGAGATATCCATTTGTCTACGATCTAAATCCCTGCTTAGCAAAGTCCTGAGTTTTATCCTCTTCCTCTCTAGAGGAAGCAGAGGAAGAGAAGGAAGAGAAGGAAGAGAAGGAAGAGAAGAAGGAGGAGAAGGGAAATAAATAAACCAAAATCAAACGTACCAGGTTGTATACCCCAGGAGGTATGGGAACTTCTCTTCCGTTTGCATCAAACTCCTGTTCATAAAAATAAAAACCCACATTCCATGATATTCATTTCTAATGTGTTTGTGACAGCACCTGTCAACGCACAGTAAGTGAGTCAAGCATGCTATATTACACAGATCTAAGTGGTGTTAACCATGATGGAGCATGCCACATTTAAACCACTCAACTGATGTCACATCAAGACAAAATCTTGAATTTATGCACATTAGAATAATTACAACTTAAGGGAACAATTTCTATTTTTGATTGTTTTGTGGGACCATAGACTGTCAGAAAAAAATCAAACAAATCAATCAGTGAGATAAAAAAAAAATATATATATCTATTTTTTAAAGTGGGTTCTTTAATAGAACACTACAAGACTTTGCAGACCTTACAAAAGTCCCCTGGATGAGACTATAAACCGAGGTTCCCTGCATCTAGAAGCATACAAAACGATCACATATGGATTATGGAAACACCCAAATAACCCAGCATGCACTAAAAGTGTAAGACTCTTCAGAGTGTCGAAGTTCAACATCATACAGAAGATGACACCTTTTGGGAGCAGACTCCTTGACTTTGCAATAGACAGATAAGGTACAATGACAGTGGCGAAAATGAAACAGTATTCAAAAAATGGACCAGTGTGCAATGTGTGATATCTGATTAATATTTCAGATAAAGTAATAAAATAATCTTGAAATGGAAAAGAAAAAAAAACAAGAAAAAAGAGTAAATAAAACAAAATAATAGCAATAGCACAAACACACAAGCAGTGACATGGAATGAAATGCAACAGAAGACAATACAACAGAAGCAATGATGTGGAATGAAATACAACAGAAGACAATACAACAAAAGCAATACCATGGAATGAAATACAACAGAAGACAATACAACAGAAGCAATGACATAGAACGAAAAAAGAAATACAACAGCAGTAACAAGCAGCAAAGATGAAATAGAACAGGAAACTGAAGTAAGTTTTGCATTTGGGAGAACCTACATGCACTTACGCTGTAAAATTATGTCACAATTGGGCCTCACCTCAAAGAACTCACAGACAGGTATCATGGGATCTTTCTTGTGCTCAGCGCGGATGAAGGAAGCGGTCAGTTTGTGGCACTTAGCGTCCACCAGCTTGTTGTCTCTGTCCTGGCTCACCTGCAGAACACAGTTATTGTTCCTGACTGCACTGAAACCATTTCCCCATGTACTACAACAGCTTGCTATTGAGGCAGAGTAACGGATGGGAGGGGGGAGGGGGGCAGGGGACGAAGGGGGATAGTAGCATTAGATCCATTTGGACCTATCTGACAGCCAGTCCTTGCTATACTACAAACAGAGAGAGAGAGAGAGAGAGAGAGAGAGAGAGAGAGAGAGAGAGAGAGAGAGAGAGAGAGAGAGAGAGAGAGAGAGAGAGAGAGACAGAGACAGAGAGAACGAGACAGAGAGAGACAGAGACTCAGAGAGACAGACACAGAGACAGAGATGGGGTGGTGGGTGAGAAAGAGAGAGAGAGAGAGAGAGAGAGAGAGAGAGAGAGAGAGAGAGAGAGAGAGAGAGAGAGAGAGAGAGAGAGAGAGAGAGAGAGTGTTTGTGTGCATACATGTGTGTGCATGAATGTTTGTGTACACACACACACACACACACAAACATGCACACACACACACACACACACACACACACACACACACACATAAGAAAACATTCTTTCACCAGTGCAAGAAGCCATCAAAGTCAGATTTCAACTCAAACTCAAAGGCAGCAGACAAGGAAACGACGGTTGTAATAAGGGTACTCACATCTGGGTGGATGCACATGTTTTTGCGAGAGCTGAGCGCCACTCCTAGAAAGTCAGGCAGCTCTCCATCCTCTTTCTCGTAGTAGTCCATCAGGCTACGCATCTCCTCCACCACCTGTCCACAACATTGCAGCAAAATGGAACAGTCCGCAAAATGATACCACCACCTGTCCCCCTCATTGCAGCAAAAATGGAACAGTCCACAAAATAATACTACCACCTGACCCCCACAATGCAGCAAAAATGGAACAGTCCACAAAATACTACTACCACCTGACCCCCACATTGCAGCAAAATGAACAGTCCACAAAATGATACCACTACCTATCCCCCACATTGCAGCAAAATGGAACAGTCCGCAAAATAATACCATCACCTGTCCCCCACATTGCAGCAAAATGAACAGTCCACAAAATGATACCACCACCTGGCCCCCACATTGCAGCAAAATGGAACAGTCCACAAAATAATAATCAGAACAGTGAACATTCTTTATGCTTCATCTCCTAATGGGCCCTAGGTGATATAGGGCAGGAAGCTGACTGAAGCCTGCTCTCAAAGGATGCTACTCAATGTGCAAGTTCCTTCCCTACCAGTACTAACAAGTTTGCTGTAACTGTAACTGACAGTCTAAATATGTTGATCCTTCTGCAGCCATATATATATATATATATATATATATTATATATATATATATATATATATATATATATATATATATACACAATAATAATAACAATCATTTCTAAAGCACAAATTCTTAAAAAGACCTGAACACTTTACGCAGAGCATGATGGGAGGCAGGGAGTGGGTTAATATACAAAATTCAAACAAAGCAAAAATCAGTCATATACACCGAGTCAGTCACACACACATGCACGCATGCACACACACATGCACACACACACAAACATCAAATCAAACAGGGCTGAGCTAGAGTGATACAGGTTGAACAAATGTGTTTTAGAGCAGACTCAAAAGGAATATATTATACATAATTAATGAGACTGTCATCACATGATTAATGACATTTTAAGACTTTTGACTGGCGCATGTGAAGCTTCACTTGAGTTGGGGGTGGGGGTGGGGGGTCAACAACCAGACTTAATATTACTTACTTAGTCTTTTGGTCTCACATATTTTAGGAGAAAAATGACTGCTCTTTCCAAGGATCAGATCTTCACCCTCCAACATTGGGGATAACTCTGCTAGGTCAGAACACATCGGCTCTAACCAACAGAACTACTGGCAACTGCTATTAATGTATTATTACACAATATTAGTATTAAGCTATTGGCTGCCACCAGATAATGATGTGACAACAGGACTATGAGTATCACTGATGTGACAACAGTGCTATGACAGTACGAGTATCACTGATGTGACAACAGTGCTATGACAGTACGAGTATCACTGATGTGACAACAGTGCTATGACAGTACGAGTATCACTGATGTGACAACAGTGCTATGACAGTACGAGTATCACTGATGTGACAACAGTGCTATGACAGTACGAGTATCACTGATGTGACAACAGTGCTATGACAGTACGAGTATCACTGATGTGACAACAGTGCTATGACAGTATGAGTATCACTGATGTGACAACAGTGCTATGACAGTACGAGTATCACTGATGTGACAACAGCACTATGAGTATCACAGATGTTCAGCAAGACCAACAAAAATAACATGAAAGCCACAACAACAAAAATTAAATGACAAAACAAAACTAAACTTGAGTATTGAAATTTCGTGGCTTACAAAAGTATGTATGAATTAATGTACTTCGAACAGTTTGTTGTTACCTTCTCCAATTCAGGAACTGTTCTGGAGCAGTATATCAATTTGTTGACATCCAATGGATGTACCTGGAAGTGGAAGTAAACAAACGAACAAATTACTGACTGACTCAGTGACAGAGTGAATGGATGAAGTACCAAACAGCATGTTATTTGTTAACTTACACAATACCCTGTTCTGACAACTTCCATTATTCATCCTCAGGCTAACCTGTGAAATGTATACTGTATCAGTGTATGCTTATAAATACATGTGTGTTCATTTGTTGGATCTTGTAAAGATGCGGCAGTCAATGTCTGCTGTGATTTAACAATGATGTAAGTCTGTAATGATGTAAGTCTGTAATGATGTAAGTGTAAAATGATGTGAGGATGACCTAAAACGATATAACATTGGGGGAGTGAGAACGTGGCTGACTGGAAATACGGCATCCGTGTGTTGTCCAACACACAGCACATCATATATATGCCAAATTAAACGCTATTCTGTGTGTCTGCTTACCCTCATGTAGGCAATGATAAGGGAGAGAAGGGACACAGTCTTCCCTGTTCCCGATGGCATCTCCAGCACACAATGACCCTGAAAACAACGCAATAACAAAAGTATCATAAATGAACCCCTCCTTTAACAGAAAACGGTTTACGTATGTATTTGCTATACTCAGCATTCTTCAGTCACAGTTCATTGAGAAAGGTTTCAAGAAAACTTAAAATTCTGAACAGAATGTGGTGTACTGTTACTGTTGTTTTTATTTATGCTAGACTTCTTTGAAAGAAAGTGAGAAAATTACACTGAAGCACCACATACCAGTATTGGGGAGACAGTCATGGCTTCATACTTTGGATAATGAAAGTTCTACAGTTGTACAAATACAATAAAGCAAAAATATAAGAAGAGAGTCCACTTCTCCAACCTTGGCATCCAGTGTGCGTTTCAGCTCCAGCATGTACAGGTACTGCTCTGGGTAGATGAAGTCATAGGGAAAGTAGACCAGCAGGCCATCCACATTTAACCTCAACACAGAGTAGCAATGTTTAATTATGACAGTTTTCATGTTATGTTACATTCAATTCTGATTTGCCATACTGTTCCATACATCTACGAGTATTTAACTATTTATAAGCATGTACAGTACAGTAGCCCCCTTTTGTCTAGTTGTTCATACTTGTATCAGCACTCTTACTACTGTTATTGCACCTAACGTCTTTGCAACCCCCTGAAAACATCGATTACAGTCTACAGTCTATATGTAGACCTTGACTGTAACACTAACAGTGGAAGAAGAAGAGATGGAGAAAAAATGCACGTTCTGATAAAGTTAAGATCCTCCGTGTGGAAGCATCAAATAATGATCCAAATCATTGAGCAAACAATATCCCTTCGTAAACTTCAGATACAAATATCAATACTTCATTGTCTCGCCGATTCAGATGCAGCAGCTGATGCACAGGCAGACAATAGACGAGTCTTGTTTGAATTTTGTATGCTGTCAACTTTTGCTTTCCTTCACCGGAAGCACATGCGTGAAACAGAACCGGAAGAGGAAACGTGCATTGTCAAATTGTTTCAAGATGGCCGAAGCGAACATACGAGTCCGACGAGGATACAGTGCTCAATTTGTCGTCAAAGAAAGATCGAACAAGTTTATCAATCCTCTGCACTTGACTGTTTCAAGAGCTAACGCAAAACTGTTGAAAAAGGTCACCGACGATGATACTTTTGTGTGCGCCTTGCGAATTGAGCGGTGCGAAAATTCACCCTCCTCTTCAGCGAACGATTCCCCGTCGAAATCGAAAGAAGATCCTTCGTTTTTGGAGGTGCCCGAAAGTCCGGCTCCAGTGCAGGCGACTTCCACGTTCTGGTCAGCTGAGGACATTGCGGTGTGTGTGTGGGCGCAAGAGGATTGTGATGACGTGTTGTTTTCGCCCGAAGATGATTCGGATGAGTTGGAGATGACGCTGTTTTGCACTTCATTGTTCCTGACGCACTATAATCTGAGAGAATGCACAGAAGTGTTCATCAGACCGTTACAGGTGTATCCCATATCCAGGGCAGTGTTCAGTGTGTCTGATGCGGATGCTTATGACTGGTTACAAAGAGAGAAGTTCAGCAGGGGACTATTGTTGATGATTTGCAGGCACGACATCCTTGTTGTGCAGAATGACATTCTTCTCTCCCCGTACCCGGAAATATTTCTGGAGGACACAGAATTCCACAGGTCTTGGTATTTCAAGATCAAGGCCATTGCATGCGCTCCATTTTTATTAGGGTTGATGTCATCCAATACAGAGATCATAATCTGTTTTGAAGATGAGGCTGAACGCTTGCCATCCGATCATGGACACCTCTCCTCCTCAAGTCTTGACAAGTACGTGTCAGGAGCTTTGTATGTGTCAGACTTTTGTCGGTCACTGTCTGCTGATTCTGGTGATGGAACCTTCAACAAGGACAGCAGCCAAAGTCCTGTGGACACAATAGTGTTCAATGCTTGTGTCATACAACAGGAGCGAAACTGGCGCAGTATCCTCAGCAATGCAGACAACATTGACCTCAACACGATCATCGGCATTCCTCGTAAGCTGATGCTGCAGCATGGGCTGTTCGATGGGAGTCTGCTGAAGATTTCTGTCCACCCAATGTCAGACACTAGCGGCTCACCTGACCTTCTGGCGATTGCCATGAAAGCCAACGCAGGTGCTGAACAAGTCAACTGTGTATATAATATATATATATATATATATTGTTCCTCTTTTTCTTCTGAATACTGTGGGAATGGGATTCCTGGTAGTCAGGGCAAATGAGTGAAGTGCAAAATTCTTACATTAATAATGCCCTTTAGTAGTAGTTTTTTTAAATATTTTTTTATAGGCTTATTGTTGTCTGTGATTTATTCAATGATCCATGATGGATTTGTTGCTAAGGTTAAATAATTTTGCTGTTTTTGTTGTCATCAAATGATCAGTTGTTTTCTTTGGCAACCAATGTTATTATCTATATTTTTTGTTTCTGTTTTTGGTGTGTGTGAGACTGTGTGTGTGTGTGTTGTACATTTAGTTTTGTTGACAATATGATGTTAGTGCTATATAGTCCTGCTGTATTGAGGTGGTCTCCCTGATGCTGATAGTGTTATCTCCCTTCACCCTCTCATTTCATGCTGTAGTGCTCTTGTGTTGTGCCAGGTGGTGCCGGCTCACCAGTCACTGCCAAGGAGAAGTTTGTGCGGGTGAAGTGTTTGTCAAAACAGCTGAGTGGCACCAGCAACATCTTCATCTCCTCCATCCTCCTGTTCAACCTGCAGTCTGGACCACCCATCAACATGGCCCCCATCATCAGGGCTGAGGTGGGAACTCAGTTGGGAGGAGGAGTTGGGGGGGGAGGGGGAGTTGGTCATATAATAATACTAATCAGTGATTCCATTTCCTTTGTGTGTTAGTTTCCCCCACTGGAGCACATAGCCCATCACATATTTACATTGCAAAGAACAAGGAATTAAGCATATATATATATATATATTATTACAACAAACTAACTTGGATCATACATAATAATATTAATCAGTGATTTCATTTCTTTTGTGTACTAGTTCCCCCACTGGAGCGCATAGCCCATTACATTTACGTTGCAAAGAACAAGGAATTAAGCATATTACAGCAAGCTAACTCACTTACCAAGAAACATGCCAACAGCAAATCTGACAACTTGTGCACTGAGAAACAGCTTTTGATCAAAAACAATAACACAGAACACATACAGTATACATAATTTGTGCACACATGCATATTTAAACATACCCATGCATACTTGCATGCACACACACACACACACACACACACACACACACACACACACACACACACACACACACACACAGTGACATGCGCACTGTCAGATTACAAATCATAGTTCTTGCGTGTGTGTCTGTAGTTGAAACTAGTTTGTTCTTTAACAAAATCAACTGAATCAGGTTTTGTGTAGTATAATTTACCAAGGTCCTACTCCTAGTCCTACTCTGTGGCAAATTACATCACAGTCCCTGCACGCATGATACTCAGTGACACTGTGAATCTGTAGTTGAATTTGATTTGCTTTTTATTTATCTGAACAAAACTAAATGATTTTGGGTCATGAACACAAGTAGTATCCCAATTTTTCATTCTTTCCAACTCCCAGAAATCCAAATTTAGGCTGGATGAAGCAGACGTGACAAGTGAGCAGCGAGCAGCCAGCCAATCACGATCCCTGGCCACCAGCATTGGCTTTGCCACGGAGATGCACGTGAAGATCGTCAACTCCCCCAGCTACAGCCCCAAGTGCAGCTACACTGAGGCCTTGAAGAAACACTTCAGCATCTCCAGGATTCTCAGCGTGGGCGACATCTTTGCTGTGCGCAGTTCAGGTGATGCTTCTCGTCTTCATCTCCATCTTCATCCGTTAGGTGTCTGCAATCAGGTTGTTGAAAAACCGTCGTTGATTACACTGCCGCTTTACCATCATTGATTACACTGCCACTTTACTGTCATTGATTACACTGCCACTTTACTGTCATTGATTACACTGCCACTTTACCATCGTTAATTACACTGCCACTATACTGTCGTTGATTACACTGCCACTTTACCATCATTGATTACACTGCCACTATACCGTCATTGATTGCATTGCCACTTTACTGTTGTTGATTACACTGCCACTTTACTGTCATTGATTATACTGCCACTTTACTGTCATTGATTACACTGCCACTATACCATCATTGATTACACTGCCATTTCACTAACGTTGATTGCACTGCCACTATACCGTCATTGATTACACTGCCACTTTACTGTCATTGATTACACTGCCACTTTACCATCGTTGATTACACTGCCACTTTACTGTCATTGATTACACTGCCACTTTACCGTCATTGAATGCACTGCCACTTTACCGTTGTTGATTACACTGCCACTTTACCGTCATTGAATACACTGCCACTTTACCGTCGTTGATTGCACTGCCACTCTGGTGGGTCTGAGGCAAGAAAAAAGACCTGTACATTCCACTGGTGTGTTCAAGTCTCTGACTGGCTCTCCTCAATGTGCTTGGCACTTCTGAGGGACAAGCTCTTGCCAGTTCCATTAGCACCTCTACTCCTGCTTATCTCTCTGATAATGATATCCTTCATCTCTATTCTCCTGCTCGGCCTCTTCGTTCGAGTGCTGACACCTGTCTCCTAAAACTTCCACTATATATTCACAAGACCAAAGGTGATCATGCCTTCTCTCATGCTGGCCCTTCTGTGTGGAACTCACTGCCATCACACATTAGAAATGCTGCAACAATCACTACGTTCAAGTCCGCTCTAAAGACACATTTCTTCTGCCTGCATTACTCTAACTCAGCCCTGTTCGATTTCATGTGTGTGTGTGTGTGTGCGAGAGAGAGGGAGAGAGAGAGAGAGAGAGAGACTCAGAGTATAATTTATGTTTAATTTTTGCTTCGTTTGTTTGATTTTTGTACATGTACATTAACCTCCCATCATGTTCTTTGTAAAGTGTTGAGGTCTTTTTAAGAATTGCACTTTAGAAATTATTGTTATTAGTAGTAGTAGGACAGTTCTCAGTCATCACTGACCCTATGGGGGTGGGGGGGGGAGGTGGGGGGGGGGGTTAGCTACCTGCTAATTGGCACTTTTAAAGATCCAAGCACAAGCACATAAAAAGTTAAAAAGAACACTATTTATTATGACAAAACACAACATGCAAATTTTGGGGATAATCCCCCTTTTTAAGCTACAAAGCAACACTTAATAAGTTAATACTTAAACAGAGATGTAGGATACTTCTCTGCTTTTGGTAGAGCTGTTTTGTTATGTTGTTTGGAAATGGGGATACCCGAAAAATGTGCATGTTGTGTTTTGTGTCATGAGCGTACTTGGTACCACAAAACATTCCTAGTACAATTGTATTGACACTTGGCAATAAAGTTGTATTCATTGTACTCATAATAATTATACACAAAATATTCAGTCTGGTAAGTATATTTTGTACTTTGCGTTTGTATTGTATTTTTGAAGATATGTTCTGTTACGCAGAAAAGGTGCTTGAAATGTTTCATGAATATTTTTTCTGATTTTTTTTTTAATGTGTCAGATGACCCTGAGTTCTGGCAGGATGCCAAGTCGGACGCAGGCCATCGCAGACCAGTGATGTTTTTCCAGGTGGTCTACATGGCCCCACGTCAGCCAGACGTGTACCCCTACTACGTCAACGTCACCTACACCAGGGTGTCGGAGGTGGGCTGCTTCATGCTTGTCATTCATGATCCCAAGTGTTTGACCACACTCTTTCCTTGCAGAAGAATTGTGAAGCATGGTCAGCAGTTTGGCAATAGACTGAAATGTGACAATACTTGTTTCTTTTCTTCTCATTTTTATCTGCATTGTAATCTGTATCGTCTTTATATGCTGTACATAGCATAACATATTAACAAGCTTTATTAGATCAGTGTTCTTTTTGTTGTTGTTGCTGTTGTGGTTGTTTAAAGAGGTTGGGGGAGGGGGGGCTGCTTGTTTTTTTGTTGTTGTTTAAAAACCCTTTCTTTGTTTAATTTTTAGCACCATTTGTGAGATATTAGCATTATAAAGAAGGAATGAAAATATTAGCATAAAAACTATAATAATAGAAGCATTGAAACTATCTATCTGCATGATATATTTACAGAATAACTGATACACTATTAATTGATGATAGTACATTGTACATTATGATGACCAAACTAAATGGCCTTTCAGACAGTAACTGACTGAGTTGTGTTTCAGCGAGGTTCGACCCACAGCTACGTACCGCTGGGAGCAGACAAGTACCTGTCCCCCCACAACGCCACCTATGGGCAGGGAGTGACCTGCGCAGGGCTTGACCACCTGGTCACAAAGCTGGCCAGTCTGGTTCTGCCCCACATCCGATACATGTGAGTGGGCACTGTGAGGGGTTCACGTGAAATCCCTGTCATCCCTTCCCCAGCACGTTTAAGTCTTGGTGTTCTGCCTCACATCCGATACATGTGAGTGGGCACTGTGAGGGGTTCGTGTGAAAACCCTGTCATCCCTTCCCCAGCACGTTTAAGTCTTGGTGTTCTGCCTCACATCCGATACATGTGAGTGGGCACTGTGAGGGGTTCGTGTGAAATCTCTATCATCCAGTCCCCAGCACGTTTAAGTCTTGGTGTTCTGCCCCACATCTGATACATGTGAGTCAGCGCTGTGAGGGGTTCATGAAATCTCTTCATCCAGTCCCCAGCACTTTAAGTCTTGGTGTTCTGCCTCACATCCAGTACATGTGAGTCAGCCTGTGAGGGGTTCATGTGAAATCCCTATCATCCAGTCCCCAGCACTTTAAGTCTTGGTGTTCTGCCCACATCCAGTACATGTGAGTCAGCACTGTGAGGGGTTCATGTGAAATCCTATCATCCAGTCCCCAGCACGTTTAAGTCTTGGTGTTCTGCCCCACATCTATACATGTGAGTCAGCGCTGTGAGGGGTTCATGTGAAATCCCTATCATCCAGTCCCAAGCACTTTTAGGTCTTGGTGTTCTGCCCCACATCCGATACATGTGAGTGGGCACTGCGAGGGGTTCACATGAAATCTTTATCATCCAGTCCCCAAGACTTTTAAGTCTTGGTGTGTGGTCCGCTCCACATTATTTCCCTGCGTATCACTCCCCTCCAGTTTAACCCTCGCCTGGTCCTGTTGCCACATTACTTCCCTATCACTCCCTCCAATTAAACCCTTGCCTGGTCCTGTTTCCACATTACTTCCCCGCCTATCATCCCTTCCAGTTTAACCCTCACCTATCCTGTTTCCACATTACTTCCGTGCCTGTCAGTATCACTCCCTTCCAGTTTAACCCTCACCTGGTCCTGTTTCCACATTATTTCCATGCCTATCACCCCCATCCAATTTAACCTTCGCCTGGTCCTGTTTCCACATTATTTCCATGCCTATCACTCCCCTCCAATTTAACCTTCGCCTGGTCATGTTTCCACATTATTTCCATGCCTATCACTCCCTCCGGTCTAACCCTCACCCTGTCCTGTGTTCACAGTATATCCCTGCCTATCACTCCCTTTCAATTTAACCCTCAACCAGTCCTGTTCTGTTCTGTTTTGTTTTAAACACCAGCCATTGCCCTCTGTTTAGATAGCTGTACAACCTTCTTCTGCTTCAATTCCTCACCAACCATTCATCTTTGCCTCAGTTTCAACACTATCTGTTCCCTTTATATCACAATTCCCCACCAACCATTTGCCTCCACTCTGATTCCCTACCAGCTATTCCCCTCCACTCAGATTCCCTACCAGCTATTTCCCTTCTCTCTGATTCCCCACCAACCATTCCCCTTCTCTCCGATTCCCCACCAACCGTTCCCCTTCTCTCTGATTCCCCACCAACCATTTCCCTTCTCTCTGATTCCCCACCAACCATTTCCCTTCTCTCCGATTCCCCACCAACCATTTCCCTTCTCTCCGATTCCCCACCAACCATTTCCCTTCTCTCTGATTCCCCCCCAAACCCTATTTCCCTTCTCTCTGATTCCCCTACCAGCTATTTCCCTTCTCTCTGATTCCCCACCAACCTTTTCCCCTTCTCTCTGATTCCCCACCAACCATTTCCCTTCTCTCTGATTCCCCACCAACCGTTCCCCTTCTCTCCGATTCCCCACCAACCATTTCCCTTCTCTCTGATTCCCCACCAACCGTTCCCCTTCTCTCCGATTCCCCACCAACCGTTCCCCTTCTCTCCGATTCCCCACCAACCGTTCCCCTTCTCTCCGATTCCCCACCAACCATTTCCCTTCTCCCTGATTCACCAACCATTCTCCTCCACTGTTTCTCACCAGCTATTCCCCTTCCCTTTGATTCCCCCGCCAACTGTTCCCCATCCATTTTGATTCCCCATTTTCACTCTGATTTTCCACAACCATTCCCACCAGATGAATACTTCCCCACTGAATTATTTGATACTGCGTGTTAGAAGTTTTAAAACAGTAGGCAGCTAGTGTGTATCGAGAAGAAGAAGAAAAAAAGAGGGGGGTGGGGGGGGGCAAGATGTCTAATGTGAGGTATCAAGCTGTCCATTTTCTGGGTAGGAGACTGACCTGTTTCTGTTTTGATGCAGTCAGATTTCTTGCCGTCAGTCCTTTGCAGCAGCTTGGAGACTCACACAAAGATCAACAATATTTTTGCATATTGAATGGTTATTGGCCTTCATGCTTTTTCTTCTTCTGCTTCTGTTTTTTAAAAATCGGAATGTCAGCCCGTTGAACGTTCACCCATCTTGTGAACTTGGAATTTACGAAAACGGGGTGGCTGGGTGTCTGTCCACAGAGTGGATGGCATCCACATGCTGGAGCTGCTGCCGTCCATCTTACTGACAGGATCGGAGGGCACGGGCAAGTCCACCATTGTGGAAACGGTGGCAAGGCGGCTGTACCTGCATGTTCAGCAGGTGGGTATGGAAGTGAAGGGCTGTTGTTTGGTAGGGCATGACCAAGTCCACCATCGTGGAAACGGTGGCAAGGGGCTGTACCTGCATGTTCAGCAGGTGGGTATGGAAGTGAAGGGCCTTTGGTAGGGCATGACCAGTCCACCATTGTGGAAACGGTGGCAAGGCGGCTGTACCTGCATGTTCAGCAGGTGGGTATGGAAGTGAAGGGCTGTTGTTTGGTAGGGCACAGGTATGTCCACCATCATGGAAACAGTGGCAAGGCGGCTGTACCTGCATGTTCAGCAGGTGGGTATGGAAGTGAAGGGCTGTTGTTTGGTAGGGCATGTGCAAGTCCACCATTGTGGAATCGGTGGCAAGGCGGCTGTACCTGCATGTTCAGCAGGTGGGTATGGAAGTGAAGGGCTGTTGTTTGGTAGGGCAAGGCATGTCCACCATCGTGGAAACGGTGGCAAGGCGGCTGTACCTGCATGTTCGCAGGTGGGTATGGAAGTGAAGGGCTGTTGTTTGGTAGGGCACAGGCATGTCCACCATCGTGGAAACGGTGGCAAGGTGGCTGTACCTGCATGTTCAGCAGGTGGGTATGGAAGTGAAAGGCCTTTGTTTGGTAGGGCATGACCAAGTCCACCATCGTGGAAACGGTGGCAAGGCGGCTGTACCTGCATGTTCAGCAGGTGGGTATGGAAGTGAAGGGCTGTTGTTTGGTAGGGCATGACCATGTCCACCATCGTGGAAACAGTGGCAAGGCGGCTGTACCTGCATGTTCAGCAGGTGGGTATGGAAGTGAAGGGCTGTTGTTTACAAGGTGCTGGCAAAGCTACTGATCAATGTGAATTGTGGATATTTATATGTGTGGTGGTGTAATGTATTGTGGTCAAGGTGTGTGTGTGTATTGTGGTCAAGGTGTGTGTGTGTGTGCATGCATCCATGCTTGTGTGGGTGTGTGTGCATGCAGGCGTGTGTGTGTGGGGGGTGTGTGGTGTGGGGGGGGGGGGGGGGGGTTGTGTACACAGGTTTCTGTGTATGTGTGATTTTTTGACCTACCACCTGGATGTTTCTTCTGACTTGTTGACTTCTTTGCTCAGGTCAACTGCCATGACCTGTGTGGGGACTCTGCAGGCTCAGTGGAGGCCAGGCTAAAAAACACCTTTCTGGCAGGTACGCATAGCATTTTTAACCGTTAGTCATGTTGATTTACTACACTATAATAGTAAAACACTGTTCTGGCAGGTACGCATAGCATTTCTAACCATTGGTCATGCCGATTTATTACACTAGGTCTAATAGAAAACTTCCTGGCAGGTATGCATAGCATCTTTAACCTTGTCAGTCTGATTTATTACACTAATAGAAAACCTTCCTGGCAGGTCTACACAGCATTTTTAACAATTTGTCATGCCATTACATTATATTAAAAAAAAACTTGTCTGGCAGGTATGCATAGCATTTTTAACCATTAGTCATGTTGATTTATTACACTATAAAACTAAAACACTAGTGTGGCAGGTATGCATAGCATTTTTAACCATCAGTCATGGTGATTTATTATGCTATAAAACTAAAACACCTTTCTGGCAGGTATAGCATTGTTAATACTCATTCATGTTGATTTATGACACTAAAATCGTTCATGTTGATTTATTGCTCCTTGAAACATGTAGGCTTAATAGGGATCCTAAGTGAGAGGTGTCACAGGCCTTCCCAGTAGGAACCAGATCAGAAAATTAGATGCATAGCAGTTTTTTTTAGTTCATAGTCTAACTCGTTAAAAATGATGTTCGGAAGTGGTGAAAACATGGCTGTGAGGGTTGTCATTTTGTGTCCCTAGCAGTCTGTGTCTGTGACATCATGAACAATAATATATTACCTCATGAGCCAGTCTTTTTCTGCTCTTCAGTCATAAAGACTGAACTGACATGGCAGTAGCCCGAAGAACTCAGTTCTAAAGCAAAAAAGTATTTCTGTTGCATAGTCTTTCAGTTATAGACAGAACCACCACAAGAAGCATGCAAATGGAATATTTACACATTTTCTATGTTTTTAGGCCAGTTTCTGTTTTGGCTTGGTATCCCCTTTAACCAGTCATTTTGTCTAATAGTTAAAGCTTCTTCATATAATATGTTAAGGGGTGGGGGTGGAGTTTTTTTGTTTTTTTATTAACTAGGAATGATATGTATATATAGACTGTAATATGGAGAACACCACTTCCCTTCTGAAGTGTGTATAAGACCATCACTGTTTTAGTTTTTCATGTTTTGACACTTACAGCTGCTGTGTACGCCCCATGTATCCTGCTGCTGAAGAACATTGAGGTCATCGGCAAGGAGAAAGATGGCACTACTGAAGGTTGTGTACATTCTTAACACATGCAACAGAAAATGCAACCGGGGGGGGGGGGGGGGGGGCATAATAGGATCAGGAGGGAGGGAGCACAAAACAGGATAAAGAGGATGTGTTAGAAAGGGGATGGGGGGGGGGGGGGGGGGGCATTCTGATGTTTATCAGGTTGTGACAGAGCACATAAAGCAGTGACTCATTTTATTGTGATTGAGTCAGTTGAACCCCTCTGCGTAGGTTATGGTCAACATCAAATGGTCATAACAGGTAGGTGTTTTTTGCTTAGGGTTTCTTGGTATCGGGGACTGTGAACAGTGGCGTTGGGTCAAAGTTTGGTCCTACGAGAGGCAGGGTCTCGCATGGGCATAGTTTTTCTTCAGGGAGTTCTCTGCACTACAGGGGGGTAGCCATTCACGTTACAGAACAGGCCTGCTCTCAGCTTGGCTCAGGCTGGGCCCTCACACCACTTGGCTTTTCTCAGGCTGGGCCCACATATAGCTTGGCTTTGCTCAAGCTGGGCCCACATACAGCTTGGCTTTGCTCAAGCTGGGCTCACATACAGCTTGGCTTTGCTCAAGCTGGGCCCACTCACTACGTGGCTTTGCTCAAGCTGGGCCCACATACAGCTTGGCTTAGCTCAAGCTGGGCCCACATGCCACGTGGTTTTGCTCAAGCTGGGCCCACATACAGCTTGGCTTTGCTCAAGCTGGGCCCACACACTGCATGGCTTTGCTCAAGCTGGGCCCACATACAGCTTGGCTTTGCTCAAGCTGGGCCCACATACAGCTTGGCTTTGCTCAAGCTGGGCCCACATACAGCTTGGCTTTGCTCAAGCTGGGCCCACTCACTACGTGGCTTTGCTCAAGCTGGGCCCACATACAACTTGGCTTTGCTCAAGCTGGGCCCACATACAGCTTGGCTTTGCTCAAGCTGGGCCCACATACAGCTTGGCTTTGCTCAAGCTGGGCCCACATACAGCTTGGCTTTAGCTCAAGCTGGGCCCACATACAGCTTGGCTTTGCTCAAGCTGGGCCCACATACAGCTTTGCTTTGCTCAGGCTGGGCCCACATACAGCTTGGCTTTGCTCAGGCTGGGCCCACATACAGCTTTGCTTTGCTCAGGCTGGGCCCACATACAGCTTGGCTTTGCTCAGGCTGGGCCCACATACAGCTTGGCTTTGCTCAGGCTGGGCCCACATACAGCTTGGCTTTGCTCAGGCTGGGCCCACATACAGCTTTGCTTTGCTCAAGCTGGGCCCACATACAGCTTGGCTTTGCTCAGGCTGGGCCCACACTCGGCTCAACTTGGCTCATGCTGTGCACGGGCTGCTGCATTGTCATCTACAATCTGAACCAGACTTGAATCAGAAGCTTGGCATTGTTGTCGCTCCAATGCATCATCTGTTTGCTATGCTCTGGGGCCCCAGCTCTGTGATCTAGGCAGCAGGTGAATGTGAGCTGCGCTCAGCCCTGTTCCAGAGCTGAGCATAGTGTGTCTCGCAGTCACCTGCCTTGGGATGGCCAGGTGTAAAGGCAGTATCTTGCATTCAGCCCAGATATTCTGGTCATGCAAATGGCCTCATTGACAGGCCCATGAAGTTGATTTGTGCTGTATTATGTGGAACCCTACAGTCCCAGACAAAGACAGGCATTCTTGCGCTCAACCACACCCCCAACACCATCAGTAACAGTGGCATGTGCAAGTGTTTCAGTTTGACGAAAATAATTATGAAGAGTATAAAGTTTGCAATCAGTAATCAAACCGTACAGTACCAGACAAAGACAGGCATTCTTGTGGTCAACTGTATCCCTAACACCATCAGTAACAGTTGCATGTGCAAGTGTTTCAGTTTGATGAAACAAATTATGCAGAGTATAAAGTCTGCAATCAGTAATCAAACATGATGTGTTCTTCTCTTTTATTATTTGACACATTAAATAAAATATATTTTTTATATTTTTTATCAGTGAGCTTATTGTCATTGATAACAGACTGGAGTACTAGCTTCTTGCCTGTGGAGTAAATTCTGCCATCACCCTTGAAGACAATTTGATTAATTCAACAGATCCACGGGTCATCAGCTGTTTCTACCGAAACATCACGGAGCTGACGTCACAGCAGAAACAGTACCCCGTGGTTGTCATAGCAACCACCCACCAACCACGCAGTCTGTCTGACGATATGCATCAGTGTTTTCTGCATGAACTGAAGATGGAGGTAGGAAATTGTCGGTACAAATACAATGGCTCGCCATTTACATTTTAACATGTCCTACATATTTTTATATTTTTTTAATTATGTCTGCATATTCAACATATGACTGTACCATCCTGAATATGCACAAGTCAGGGGAATTGAACAAGTAGATAGACTGGCAGACAAAGGAACCGTCACAAATGGACAGCGTCTGGGAAGATCTGAAGTGTTGAGGAGCTTGAGACAAAGCCTGCTGGCACAAAGCCAAGGACGCTACACCATCAGTTGCCACAAGGAGAGAGATGTAGAAAGAGAAAGCACTTGATGATCTTCCATCTAAAGATCAGAAAGAGCTGTCCTGTCTCAGAACAACATTGAACTGTTTCAAAGGCATCTCTTGTACAGAACTTCTGAGAGACCGCTCATTGAAATATGTGTGAAATGTATACAACCAGAAAGATGTGGTGAAGTTGTACTGTTGGTTTTGATTTTCAATGTACATTGTGAAGACACGAGATGACTTTAGCAGAAGATGTGGTTGTTTTGCTTTACGTTTTCTTAAAGCAGTTTCTTCTTAAGTCCTTAAGAAGGAATTTCTGCTCAAGAAAGGGAGCTTAAAAAAGCCTAGCTGACACTTCCTTTGTATTTCTAGTTCTCTTAAGAAGTACTTTTGATGGTACCATGTTTTGAAGGTGTTTCATTGCACGGCAGTCTGAAATTTTGCTCCATGAAAGACTTGCCTCTTGAGGTAAATTGCCTGCTCCCTTTAGTAATAATAATAATAGCGGTCATTTCTGTATCATTGTATCTCTCTGACAAGGGTGAGCACACTGTGCTTTACAAGATCAACAATAATGTGGACATTAAAACCTCAAAAGTAATAAATTATATCGTCATAATATTGTATTCCTCACACACACACACACACACACACACACACACACACACACACACACACACACACACACACACACACACACACACACACACACACACAGGTGCACAGAAGGAACGTAACAAGGGGTGAGGGAGGGTAAGGGGAGGAGGCAAGTAAGAAGACATAATTTGAAATCACTGGTGGTATTGTTTGTAGAAGTGAGTTTTTAACACAATTTTGAAGGCATAGGAGGACTGAATGTGGCAGATGTCAGAAGGGAATGAATTCCATATTGCACTCGAGCACAGCAGGAAAAACAGCATTGGCCAACGTTTTTTTGTTGTAACATGGGGGATACGAAGTATCCATATAAGGCATATGTCTGCAGAAGAACAAAGCTGCCTAGAAGGGGTGTACACAGTGAGAAGGTGAGAGAAACAGGCCTTTAACATTTTAACCTTATTGCTGCTGTTGCCCCATTTCCTGCGTGGCTTCAGATTTGGCTGTTTCTGCCCTCAGGCCCCCAGTGAGCACGAGAGGGCAGACATCCTGCAAGGATTGCTGGAGAGTGAGAACGTGTCGGCTGATGTGTCCATTAGCCACATTGCACAGAGGACTGCCGTAAGTTGACAATACATGTACCACACTAAATGTGCATCAGGCATGCAGGCACGCAGATAGTGTTGCGTTCAGTGTAACATCCAGGCAGATGGTCCAACACATAATGGTGTATAGGTGAGAGAAAATAGTGTTATTTTGTCACAGCTCAAGACTCACTGTTTCTCTCTCTCTTACTCCTAACACTTCCAACAGTCTCCAGCCTGCTTTAAGTGTGTGTGTGTGCATGCATGCCTACGTGCATGTATTTGTGTGTGTGTGTGTGTGTGTGTGTGCATGCCTACATGCATATGTATATTTGGGGGGGGGGGGGGGGGGGGTGCTTGATGAGAAATTTGTGGATGTTAAATTGTGTATTTTGATGTTGGTTGTCAAGCTTGACTATCAAATGTACATGCCTAGGGCTCATTTGAGAAAGGGTGCTCTAAGACCCCAGTGTTATTATTATGTTATAATAGCATTCTGCTTTGAATGTTGACTTAGCTTGACATGTAAGGTAAAACAATATTAATAAAGCACCTAGACCTAATGTGAGCACATAATGCAATACAATCAAGTTGACAATAGTGAGCAGAATTAAAAGAACAGTTAAACCCTACTAATGATATAAGCAATTATACTACAGTGCTTCATTCAACGTCTTTCTCATGATGTTCAATACACACACGCGCACGCACACATGCATGTACGCACACATACACCACGCATGCACGCACACACGCATGCACACACACACACATACTCACGCACACAGGTAAGCCATACACATTTTTCATGTGTGTGCAGGGCTTTGTGCTGGGAGATCTGATTGTGCTGGTGCAGAGAGCCAAACGAGAAGCCTACTCCAAAGCTCTCAAATTATGGTAGGCTTTGGAAACCTGTTGGCTTAGTGATCATCACAAACCAGTTGTGTTCGAGTCTGTTTTTGACACTGAGCTGGAGTCTCTTTTTTGAGAAGCAGTAATGCTTTTGAAACGATAAACATCCTTGAATCCCTTTGGCTGAATGTGCATATACTACAGGGGTAAACTAGGTATTGTGGTGTAAAATATTATTTGATGCTAGACATACAAAAAGTGTGTTTTTACTCTTCTTCTTTTTCAGTTTCGTTTCAGTTTTCTTCTTGTGCAGCAATGTAGGAATGAAGTGGCTGATCGTGGGGGAGAATGAAAAGTGTGTTGTTTATTATCTTCCTTTTCAGATTAGTTTCATTCTTCATCCTGTGCAGGAATGTAGGAGTGAGGCATCCAATCATGGAGGAGGAGGAAAAGTGCGTTGTTCATCTTCTCCCTTTTCAAATCAGCTCCATCCTTCATTGTGTGCAGCAGTGTAGGAGTGCTGGGGCTGATCGTGGAGGAGGATGAAAAGTGTGTTGTTTATCTTGTTCCTTTTCAAGTCAGTTTCATCCTTCATTCTGTTCAGCAATGTAGGAGTGGGACGGCCGATTCTGGAGGAGGATAGAACGTTTGTTGTTTATCTTCTTCCTTTTCAAATCGGTATCATCTGTTATGCTGTGCAGGAGTGAGATGGCTGATCGTGGAGCAGGATGAAAAGTGCTTTGTTTATCCTCTTTCTTTTCATCATGTTGTGCAGCACCGTCAGTGTGCGGGGGCCGAGCGTGGAGGACGAGGAGGACCTGGCGTTGGCCGGGGTGGTGCTGGAGCAGAGTGACTTTGAACACGCCCTGGACATCATGCAGAGCACCCACTCTGATGCCATTGGCGCTCCAAAGGTGATGACTGGCAGATGAGTGTCTGGAAAAGTGATGATACAGTCGGGCCCCAGATTGAAGACCTCCCTGGTGTGAGACTGCCCCTCTCCCTGTCAGCGACTTCCATGTTTAATAGACGTTTTGAGCATATGTAAGATGACAGGAGTACATGTGTGTGTGTGTGTGTGTTTGTGTGTGTGTGGACATGGATGAATGAAAGCGTTATGATGATGCTGTGATTCACACCAAAAAAAAATTGATGTCTAATTTTGCACATTGTGATGATTTATTTTTGGTTTGTTTGTTTGTTTCATTTGTCTCTTACCACTTTTATGTGTGAGTTGACACTGTAAGTTCCTGTAATGGGATGACTAAAGTATTCTTTAAGAGCTCTTGGTCACTAACCTTCCCTTCATATCTCCACGGTTGCATGGAGACGGTTTACTGTTGAACCAGACCTTAATGGCCAGCCTGCCATTTTGGTTACCATTTCTACAATGTGAAGTCTTTTTTAGCTTCTGGTGTGCGCATGTGCGTACTTTTGAAATTTATGAGCTGGTTTATGAGAATGAGAGGTTGTTCACAGTTTCTGATCAGTATGAATCACTGTTGTCACTTCTCTGTGTCAGATTCCTAACGTGACATGGGATGACGTTGGAGGTCTGGTGAGTGTGAAGAACGACATTCTGGACACCATTCAGCTGCCCCTCCAGCATCCTGAACTCCTGGCTGCAGGATTGCGAAGATCTGGTCAGTGTCTGGCACATTGTCTGTCTTTGAACTATCCAATTTAGCCCCCCAACATTATAAACCATTACTTTTCTCTGAGAGAATTACTGAGTAGATCTGAATATGAAACCTTTGGCTATACAGCCTTTGTCTTGCACTGCTACGTGCAGCATTCTCTATTATTTAGGCAGCTGTGTGGCATCTTCAGGGGACTTTTTTGTTTTCATGGCTTAAAATAAAGAAGCTGGGGCAATGAAGGCAGTGATCTGTCTTGATGTGGGTGGGTGTTACATGTGTCTTACTGTACAGATTGCTGGCCACAGGGGAAGCCTACTGGACAGAGCTTTAAGAATCAGTGATCTGTCTTGATGTGGGTGTTACAGGTGTCTTACTGTATGGACTGCCAGACACAGGGAAAATGCTGCTGGATAGAGTGTTAAGAATCAGTGGTCTCTCTTGATGTGTGTGTCTGGGTGTTACAGGTGTCTTACTGTACGGACTGCCAGACACAGGGAAAATGCTGCTGGATAGAGTGTTAAGAATCAGTGGTCTCTCTTGATCTGTCTGTTACAGGTGTCTTACTGTATGGACCGCCAGGCACAGGGAAAACGCTGCTGGACAGAGCAGAGCATTAAGAATCAGTGGTCTCTGTTGATGTGTGTGTGTTACAGGTGTCTTACTGTACGGACCGCTGGGCGCAGGGAAAACGCTGCTGGACAGAGCAGAGCATTAAGAATCAATGGTCTCTGTTGATGTGTGTGTGTTACAGGTGTCTTACTGTACGGACCGCCGGGCACAGGGAAAACCCTGCTGGCAAAGGCCGTGGCCACAGAGTGCTCCCTCAATTTCCTCAGGTACTCCTTCCTGCTTTGGTCTTTCTGCAGACAACGGTATACTGATTGAAGACGATAGTGAATTTGCAAGTATCTTAAAAGATCAATCGAATGCAAGAGATGTGTGATGTGTTTTTGTCACTTTTTGTTACTTTTGGTGCAAAGTGTGCCTGGAAATAATTTTCTGTTAATAATGTAATTTTTCTTTAATGGATTCATTTTTGAATTCTGCAGTGTGAAGGGACCAGAACTGATCAACATGTACGTGGGACAGAGTGAAGCCAACGTCAGAGAAGGTAAGGAGCTGTGAGATGTGCATAGGTCAGGTGGGCACAGGTAAGGTGGTGGTGAGTATGGAGTGAAGCCAATGTCAGAAGGTAAGGAGCTGTGAGGTGTGCATGGGTAAGGTGGGTACAGGCACAGTTGTATGGTGTACACAGAATGCGCCAAGACGGCAGCAGCTTCATGTGGCACTAGCCATGCCAGCGCTGTAAATACACCACTTCGGTGGATATTCAAAAACGTGCTATAAAAAGCTACTCACTCATGTAGAATCACATGCAAGCACAGTGAGTCTGCTTGAGAGCAGAGAATAGCGCTGTATAAAAGCGATCAACAGGCAAGGTGGGCCCTGGTAAGGTGGTGGTGAGCACAGGGTGCAGAAGGTCACAGGATATCATGTTATGGACATTACATTATAGAAGTGCTATGTATTATTATTATTATTGTGAGCAAGAGAATTCTGTGAGTAGGATTTTATTATTAATGTTTTTTTTACTAAAGCCATCAGCATTTCACTGTTGACAATATTGTTCCTGGCCTTGTCTGCAGTGTTCAGGAGAGCTCGCAGTGCCTCTCCGTGCGTGATCTTCTTTGATGAGCTGGATTCACTGGCACCCAACCGTGGCAGAAGCGGAGACTCCGGAGGGGTCATGGACAGGTAAGTCTGCGTAGCATCACGGCAGTTTGGTTTTCAATCAGCATGTACAATGTGAAAGGTATTAAGTCTGCATAGCATCATGGCAGTTTGGTTTTCAATCAGCATGCAGAATGTGAAAGGTATTAAGTCTGCATAGCATCATGGCAGTTTGGTTTTCAGAATGTGAAAGGTATTAAGTCTGCATAGCATCATGGCAGTTTGGTTTTCAATCAGCATGTACAATGTGACAGGCATTAAGTCTGCATAGCATCACGGCAGTTTGGTTTTCAATCAGCATGTACAATATGACAGGTATCTTCTTGATGTCATTTGCTGACCACAAAGACAGCCCAGTCTGCATGGTGAATCGAGCTGTCCTCTTCAGTTCCTGCTGAGGGCTGTAGAGCTAGTTGTGCAGGGGATCTCCACTGGACGGGGAGTCATCCACAACATGTCGTAGCTTGGACACTAAAGTCTGTGTCTGATGTGATGTTGCAGAGTGGTGTCTCAGTTGCTGGCGGAGTTGGACGGCCTCCACAAGTCACATGATGTCTTCATCATCGGCGCCACCAACCGTCCTGACCTTCTGGATCCAGCTCTCCTCAGACCAGGAAGGTGAGGTTGTGATCATAGTTATTGTGCAGCAAAACATTGTGGCAAGTAGGGTATCATGTGGAGAAGAGATGTTCTCCCTAGTTATCATCATGTTGCAAGTTTACAGTGAAGCCCTAAGGACAAGATAAATACCCTCTGCTGTAACTGTATCATGCACAGTGCTATGTCATACCTCTGTGACTGTCTTCAAGTGCATATGGGATATTTGATTTTCTTCATCTTCTGCAGCTTACTCCTAACAGAAATTACCGAAAAATACAAGAAACATGTGTAACTGGGATATCTATTATACAAGGAAATTGTGTAACTGGGATATTTATTAGACAAGGAAATTGTGTAACTGGGATATTTATTATACAAGGAAAGTGTGTAACTGGGATATTTATTATACAAGGAACATGTATCTGGGATATTTAGTACTTCATCTTGAGCAGCAATTTCTAAACAGAAGTCACAAAAATATAAGGAAAATGTGCAACTGGGATATTAGAATCAGTTTGTTTTGAGCAAAATTTCTTCAAAGCAGAAATGTATCTTGAAAGAACCAAAAATATAAGGAACATTCGCGGCTGGGAATATTTGACTTTGTCAAAGCAATGTTTAATTTTAGGGCTGTACTTTTGAACCTGCAGAAGCAAAGTTTAATTTTAGGGGTGTACTTTTTAACAAGGTTCCCACTGTATGTATCATGGCAGGATGGTGAAAGATGGGTTTATTTATGCCATCATGGATTCATGGAACTATATTTGTCATCATTTACTCAGTCGCTGTATCTGTATTTTCTGTTCGGTTTCAGGTTCGATAAATTGCTGTATCTGGGTATCCCAAGTGACAGAGAGTCTCAGCTAAATATTCTGACTGCGCTCACCAGAAAGTAAGTTGGGTTTATTCTCATGCAATTCTCTGTCATTGCAGAGTTCTCAGTTGGCTGTATTGTTGTGTCGAGATGTTCGTAGTTTTAGTGCGAGAGCATTTGTGTCCACCTAGCACTCGGGATATACGGTGTGACACCTGGGACTTGACTACACCAAACACCAGTCATCGATTGACAACATCCTACCTCAGTTGACAGTTTTTCACTGGTGCTCAAATGGCAATAAGTTTATAGCCACACAGACATCTTGACTGCACCAAACACCAGTCATCGATTTACAACATCCTACCTCAGCTGACAGTTTTTCATTGGTGCTCAAGCAGTAAGGTTGTAGCCACACAGACATCTTGACTACACCAAACACCAGTCATTGATTTACAACACCCTACCTTGGCTAACTGACAGTTTTTCACTGGTGCTCAAATGGCAGTATGTTTGTAGCCACACAAAGCATCTTGACTACACCCAACTCCAAGCATTGATTTACAACATCCTACCTCAGCTAACTGACAGTTGTTTCATTGGTGTTCAAGCAGTAAAGTTGTAACCACATAGACATCTTGACTACACCCAACTCCAAGCATTGATTTACAACATCCTATCTCAGCTAACTGACAGTTGTTTCATTGGTGTTCAAGCAGTAAAGTTGTAACCACACAGACATCTTGACTACACCCAACTCCAAGCATTGATTTACAACATCGGACTACCTCAGCTAACTGACAGTTTTTTCATTGCTACTCAAATCACAGTAAGATAGTAGCCACACAGACATTCAAATTGCACCATGCAGCATTTTTCTTATAACTGCTATCAGTGCTTACACCAGCGCAAATAAAACCAAAATTGTTCAAAACAAGGCAGAACAAACATTTTAGCTGGGGCGGAGAAGCCCAGTGTTTATGTGGGTGATTCAGTGCTTTCTTGCTTGCAGTCATACTATTCAAGCTTTTTGAACAATTTATGGAGGTGCTGACAGCATGAGATTTATAGAGGATGATTTGTTGAAATGTATGTAACGTGTTTTTTGTCATGAGCTGTTTGCACAGTGCAGTGATTTTAACTCTGGTTAGAGAATAACACTTTAGAAAAATGATTAATTTTTGTTATGATTTTGATAGATGGAAGTGCAGAGACAAGGAGTGCCCCTTCAATAGCGTAACCAATTATGGCAGAGTGTACAGGAAGGGTGCCGGAAAGTGATGCTTGGAGTGTGTGACTACACCTGAACCCCACCATTAGGATGATGCTGACCTGTGTGAGGGACGTGGTTGCAGGTTCCAGATGGAGAAGGGGTTGCAGCTGCAGAAGGTGGTGGAGCAGTGTCCATGGAACATGACCGGTGCTGACTTCTACGCTCTGTGCGCTGACGCCATGCTCAGCGCTGTCAGGGCCAAGATAGAGCTCCTGGAAGCAGGTAACTGTTGCATCTGGTCTCTCACCACCTTCTGCCCTCTCGCTGCCCTCTGACCTCTTGTCACCCTCTGACCTCTTGCCACCCTCTGACTAACAGAGGAGCTTGAGCCGGTCAGCCCCTGTGTACAGTGTTTAACAGAGGAGCTTTAGCCCTTCAGCCTCTGTGAACAATGACTGACAGAGGAGCTTTAGCTGGTCAGCCTCTGTGTACAATGGCTGACAGAGGAGCTTGAGCCGGTCAGCCTCTGTGTACAATGACTGACAGAGGAGCTTTAGCTCTGTGTACAATGACTGACAGAGGAGCTTTAGCTCTGTGTACAATGACTGACAGAGGAACTTTATCCCTGTGAACAATGACTGACAGAGGAACTTTATCCCTGTGAACAATGACTGACAGAGGAACTTTATCCCTGTGAACAACGACTGATAGAGGAACTTTATCCATGTGAACAATGACTGACAGAGGAACTTGAGCCCTGTGAACAATGACTGACAGAGGAGCTTGAGCCAGTCAGCCCCTGTGTAGTGTTTAACAGAGGAGCTTTAGCCCTTCAGCCTCTGTGAACAATGACTGACAGAGGAACTGGAGCTGGTCAGCCTCTGTGTACAATGACTGACAGAGGAGCTGGAGCTGGTCAGCCCCTGTGTACAGTGACTGCCAGAGGAACTTCAGTCCTGTGTACAATGACTGACAGAGGAGCTTGAGCCGGTCAGCCTCTGTGTACAATGACTGACAGAGGAGCTTTAGCCCTGTGTACAATGACTGACAGAGGAGCTTGAGCCCTGTGTACAATGACTGACAGAGGAGCTTGAGCTGGTCAGCCTCTGTGTACAATGATGACTGACAGAGGAGCTTTAGCCCTGTGTACAATGACTGACAGAGGAGCTTGAGCCGGTCAGCCTCTGTGTACAATGCTGACAGAGGAGCTGGAGCCGGTCAGCCTCTGTGTACAATGGCTGACATAGGAGCTTGAGCCGGTCAGCCTATGTGTACAATGGCTGACATAGGAGCTGGAGCCAGTCAGCCTCTGTGTACAATGGCTGACATAGGAGCTGGAGCCGGCCAGCCTCTGTGTACAATGGCTGACAGAGGAGCTTTAGCTCTGTGTACAGTGACTGACAGAGGAGCTTGATCCGATCAGCCCCTGAGTACAAACACACCTCCTTGGACATGTTGCGGCTGTCCAAGTACCATTGTAATGTAAACAAAGCGTGTGTACATTTTCAAAAACAATCATCAGTTGCCTGGGGTCTGTGCAGTATTTTTTGCAAGTTTGTAAACACAAAATTCCCCTTTGATTTTACATCAGCTTGCAAGTTAGATCGGTAAACAATGATGTACCTGAATCCACCATGATTCAGATGTACATTGCACCATCAAGCATCACAGGTGGTCTGATGCATACCTCACTGTCTCTGTAGTTTCGCCTGGAGCAATGTATACATTTACTATGCAGGTGAAGTCATTCAGAGCAAAGCAAATGTTTTCTAATTTCAGTATAAACTCAGTGGGGTCATTTTAAAACGAAATCCTTAATAAGGATTACTTTTCACTCTGCTCTCTTCTAGCCACTAGACAAAACATGTTTTGAGAGGGCTAGACCAGTTAATGCATTCCAACCAAAGACTGCTTTTGACTGCTGGAATGTTGTCGTTGTGCAGGCAAAGACGTTGACCAGTCCACCATCTCCCTCACGCAGGAGGATTTTGAGCAGGCGCTGCGCTCCCTCGTCCCCTCAGTGTCGTCATCAGAGCTGGAAAGATACAAAGAGATCAGAGACAAGTTTGCTTCAATGTGAACTTTATCGGGAATGACAAGGTGCCAGCAGTTATTGCAGTCCTATCCTGTCCATGCATCTCGTCTTCAGTGGAAAATAATGTTGGATGTGTCAGTGGACTGTTGCTGTTATTGCAGTCCTATCCTGTCCATGCCATTTCGTCATCAGTGGAAAATAATGTTAGATGTGTCAGTGGACTGTTGCTGTTATTGCAGTCCATACCTGTCCATGCCATTTCATCATCAGTAGAAAATAATGTTGGATGTGTCAGTGGACTCTTGCTGTGCTACGCCTGACTGAAATTGTGATTCGCTGAATGATGGTCTCCACCTCTACCCCCCCCCTCCCTTCCCCTCCAACCCCCGTCTTAAACCTCAACCTCCCTCTCCAGAATAACACCCTTCCCTCCTTCCAATAGTTACAAGGTCAGTTCCTCTCTCCAAATTACTCCCACTCCCAGCCTTCCTCTCTGATTCCCCCACCCCCATCCCCCACCCCTTTCTTAGCTCCATCTCCAACCTTCAACACCCTCTTCAATTCAGCCCCTCCCTGTCTGAACCCATTTCCTCCTATCCCCTTCTCCACACAGCCCCCCCACCCACCCCTCCCCTGCCCCTGTCACTCACCATCCCATAACCTAAAGCACCCTCCTTCCTGCCCACAAGCTCCCTTTTTTCTCTCTCCAGCACCCCTCTGCATCCTCATCACCTCTTTCAATCAGCCTGCAACCCCCCCCCCCCCGCCATCCTGATTCCTACTACCCACCCACCCACCCCACCACCCAGCCCCTGCCCTCCACCCCCCCCCCAGCCATGCCCTGATCCCTACTACCCCCCCTCCCCCCCAGCACTGCCCTGATCCCTACTACCCCCGCCCCTCCCTCCCTGCCCTGCCCCTACAGCTTATCTCCCGTGAACCCAGATCTCGCTATATGACATGCCAACTCCAAGCACTGGTTTTACATCATCTTTCCTCCATACACTGCCGTCACTGGTTATGCCACAGGTGTCTAAAAACTGTCAGCTAACTGATGTCGTTGTTGTTTTTGTTGCTGCACAAATGGCAGTGAGTTTGTACCAGACAGCTCAGTGTATATCAGGTGTTTGTTTTGTAACTGCCCGCATTGCTTATGCCAGCGCAAATAAAACCAATTTTGTTTCAGTCAAGCCAAAACTCATTTTTCACCTGGGGCATGGACGCCTCGTGTTTAAGTGCGTGCTTCAGTGCTATGTTGCTTCCATAGTCATATTAGTATCCAAGACTTTCTGAGGATGCTGGCAGTGTCGGTGGACAGATGCGCAGAGGTAAGGAGTGCCACTTCAGTGCCATAACCAATTATGGCCGAGTTTGGAGGAAGGGTGCCTAAAAGTGAGGCGTGGAGTGTGCAAAGCATGGTAAAATTGTTCATTTTTAACTCTTTCACTGCCATGATGCCACTTGAGAGTGAAAAATAAAAGTGCGAAATTTGAATCCTTACGCCTTTTTCTTTTTTGCATTAGTATGTGAAAGGATTTTTATCAAAACGCACAATATTAAAATTAGATTTGTTATAGAACCGCAAAACTGTACTTCTAGCAAGCATGTTTGTGCACTTTTCAGCCCGGAAATTTTACAGGCAGGGGCAGTAAAGGGGTTAATGCAGGACAGAAAGAAAGCTTCTGTTGCTTTGGTCACACCTGTTTGTTTTTTCCAAAATCATTCTTTCAGCTTTAATTGACCAGTCAAGTAAGCGAGCAAACAAGCATCAAGCAGTCTATCAGTCAAGTTAGTTACTCTATTTTTTTTTTAGAGCAATTAACAAACACCCAGTTGATCAGTTAAATAATTTCTATTTGTATGTGTAAAAAAAAAAAATTCAATTGTATGCCATAATATTTTGCTCTGAGATCGACAGGGTATAAAAAGCCAATTCCTTGTTTTGAATTTTTGCCGTCCCTAATAAGCCTTATGGTTTCTGTGGACGTTAAGCACCATGTTTACTTTTGAATTTTTGCTTGATTTTACTCTTTTTTTTTTCTTCTTTAAAAATTACAATACATGTGTCTAGCTGTGATACATTGCCACTTTTTGTGTGCATATAATTTGCTGCACTTTTGTGTTTTTTTCACCCAAACTACATGTAGAACTGATTATGATGTTTGCATTTTTGTTTTCAGTTACTCTTTGAAATGATCAGGTCATTAATTTTCACTGTGCAATTAATTAAAGAAAATGAATTGTGATGTGGTTTATCATTTTGTGTCTGTGGAAACTGTTCTTTATATAAAAGGTTCTTTTGGTTGAATGTTTGTGTCTGCCCGTCAGTGTGTGTTTGTATACATGTCTGTATGTATAATGTCATTGTATTTGTACGTGAAATTCTGCACTTGTTGCCGTAGTGTTGAGCTGAGCTTCCATAAATTCTGGTGGAGATGCAATAAGAACTGCTCCTTAGACAAGTTACAGCAACCTGAAGGGAAAAACAAAACAAAAACAACAACAAATGTGTCCGTATCTGTGCTTGTGAAAGCAGCCTGTTCTGCATCCAAGATACATGACTTTTAATGTATCCACATTTGCACTGATTGAACCACAGCCTTTCTGTGTGATTGTGTGTGTGTGTGTGAGTGTGTGTGTGTGAGTGCAGTGTGTGGTGTGAGTGCATTGCATTGTGTGTGTGTGGTGTGAGTGCATTGCAGTGTGTGTGTGTATTATGTGTGTGTGTGTGTGTGTGTGTGTGTGTGTACATTGTGTGAGTGTTTGTGTGGTGTGTTATTTGAGTGTTTGTGGTGTGTGTAAGTGCATTATGTGAGTTTGTGTGTGTGTGTGTGTGTGTGAGTACATTATACAAGCTAGTGTATGTGCATGCATGTGTGTCCATGTATTCTGTATAACAGGAAAAACTCTAGAAAAAATGTGGACAACATTGTTGTAGAATCAGTCACCCAAAAGTATGATAAAAACAGCACATTTTGATACAATTTATGTGTTGCTCAGCAAACATGGGTCTTCTGTCTTGCTGCCATCCTATTCTATCTTTTTGTTTAATGTCCTCAGATGCTAAAGAGCATATTAGGGACAATCTCTAAAGGCAAGCTGCTGATCTTTCTTCCACAAAATATACCAAAGCATCGATCACCTTACCATTCCTAGCAGGCATCTGAGCCTCACTCAGAAAGCTTTCTTTCCACACTTAGTATGGCAGAGTGTATCTTGCCTGTTCAGTCAGTAATTATGACAGAATTACAAGAGCGCTGCCGGTCATCAAAATATGGACTACAGATTTGCTGGAAAGTGGTGTTTCAATGTTCAAGTCCATCAGATATATATATATATATAATATATATATATATATATATATATATATATATATATATATATATATATATATATACTTACTTAGAATGAAGGCAGAAAGCAGTCTGCGGGTCCGGTAGAGATTACATCAAGACCAAATTAGTGTAAGTCAGCGGACAACCGTAAACATGGTGCTTAACGCCCACAGAAACCATAAGGTTTATTGGGGGGGAGGGTGGGTATATATCTATCGCTACACTGTCACCACCAGAATGACATGTATTAAGGTGGGCAGCGATGAGAGCCATTTTAATGTTTCATAATTGTGAGGGACAAAGTCACAAGACAGTGTCCACAGACCACAACTTTTGAAGAGAAAGGAGAGCCAAAGCGGATTCGAACCGAGGTCCCTCCGCTTCAGTACCAGCCTAACGCCTTACCGCTAGGCCAAACCGGCTCACAACACAGACAACCGTAAATGCCATATCCATATATCCTCCCACCGGCCTGCAGAAGCTCCCACCGCTGAGTCTGCAGACAACCGTAAATGCCACCCATCTGGCCTCCCATCACCAAACGCCCAGAACAAACTGCAGGAACAATTCCCAGTCCTAGGGTCGCTACTGTATTTTACCTAGAATATTTCCAGTTCCTTTCTGCCCTAAATCTGCTCTTTTTTTTTCTTCTTCTTCTTTTTTAATACTCATTCTACGTCTTTCTCTCCTTGCACACTTCATAGTTTGAAGTGACAGAGCCTTTAAACTACGTTTGTTACTGGTTCACTGAAACGGTTGGGGGGGGGGAGTCGAGACAGAAACAGAGATAAGACCCGAGGAAGTATTGCTGATTTTTTTTTTTTTTTTTAAGCGAATGATTATCGGCGACGTGTAAGAAATCTGGAATTTGACACGAATAATTCCGAGCGATTTGCAGCAAAAGGTTACTGAAATTGGTGCAAGGTACGAAGACGCAAAAACAGCCGGGGGAGTGGCCTCCCTTCCAGGTCACATGACCCGTGTGTTTATGTTGATTCCGAGTGTGGATTTGGGTCGAGTAAGCCGAATAGATAGTTGTTTTTGTTCGACCCAAGAAGACAGGCGCGGTATACAACGATGTCTCCTGGTGTCTGGTGAGAATAAGTGTTTGACTCTGACACACGTGCAGCCCTCCTGCGTTAGAAATCGTGACGCAAAATGAGGTAAGCTGATTTCCACTGACTTCATCAAAGTGTCGTCTGCATGCTCATACTACCTTGTGTTGTTTTGTCTGGACTTTCTCCCATCACCTGCACTTGCTTCCTTCTTTCATTATCCACCCTTCCGTCTCCTACTGCCCCGTTTCATTGTGCTTTCTTGTTCACAACTTATTTTACACGAAGTGACGATGGCGAGTCGATTGCGCAGAGGAAGAACACTCTAAAACCAAATAAAGTTAAGCACGATCGAGCGTGGTCATGGCACGGATGGATGACCCATGTTTGCTGGGCCTCGCGCCCGCCCCGAGATTTCTTCGGAATCAGATTCTGTGCAAACTCTTCAAAAAGTCCTTGAGATGAGACGACAAACCGCTAGGCCCCCCGTGTGTATGTGCATGCGAAAAGATCGCATACGCACGTTACACTTTCAGATCATTGAAAGGGTGTCAGGTCAGAGTTCGGTGGATTACGGAAACTAAAAAATAACCCAGTATATAAACACTGAAAGTGTTAGTCTTTAAATTCAGAGTCCAGGCGAGATCAAGAGGAGGGAGGTGAGCTGGACTCTCATGAAGAAGCTAGCCCAGATGAGATCAAGAGCAGGGAGGTGGTGCTGGGCTTAAGAGTTGGACTTCTTTTGCTGCAGTTGTTTCCCAACGGCGGACATTGTCTTTGTGACTCTGTTCTGCATAGCAGTTGGGACAGCAATTGTGAGGCATGGTGATCACTGCATAATGCCGGACAGACACTGCCTTAACATTCTGTTATTCTGGCGGTGGACCACGGCAGCCTTGGTCTTCCGGGTTGGCCCCTGTTTCAAGGTTTCACTCTTCTATCCCCGTTTTCCCTCTTGTCCCCATCCCTAATGGGCCTCCTTGCCTCTGTGGATGTTAAGCAAGTATCTGAGTGTCTTTGTTCTATATTATGCATCTACAGGAAACTAAGGTGGGGGAAACAAAATCAAATATTTCATATTCACATTCTTTCTTCATCAGTTCACAATACTGTAAAACTGTAGTATACCGTGATCATCAGGGGAGTTGTGAACTTGATCATTAAAACTATAGAGGATTGTTTACATGTTTGAAAAATTGCCTTCATAAGAACTACAGCAGTGATAGCTGCTTAGACATTTTTCAAACTGGTGTGACATCTGCAAGGTGGTGAAAATGGTTCATGGAAACTGGTCAGATGATCAGTGTAACTTGTCAGATACGTTGCTGGCTATTCTACTACTAGAGCTCTGCTAGCAACCACCCTGTTCCCTTCCGCATCTAGAACACACACACGCACACGCACACGCACACACACACATGCACTGTTATGTGCTTTTGTGTGGGGGAAGGGGGGGGGGGGGTGGATTGAGAACTGGTCCCCCCAAAACTAACAGCTGGTACATCTGACCAACTGCTGATTTTTTCCCTGGTGTATCCTGATCTTATCTGGTAAAATGCTGGAAATTACTGGTTAATGCAATACTGCACAGTTAAACCTCCTTCAAGACTAGGTACCCAAAAAATCATTCAGCAATGGTCTTAACATTGGGATGGTCTTGCATCAGGGGTTCATGTAATATGGAAATAAGGATGTTAGGGTTCCAGAAAAAAAGGCCTTAAAAGCAGCAGGGTCTTTCTTTAGAGATTCCACTACATAGCATTCTGATTCTGGTGATGATCAGGTGTGACCATCTTGCAGCCATCCCTGCTCCATGAAGATCAGAATAAAACTAGAAAGTAGGGACATATGGACACAGGTGACAGAGAAGTTGCAGGTAGAGAGTTCCAGTGCTGGATGAAGACACCACAAGAGCTGTAGTTGATGAGATTAAGTAATCCTGCAACTGGGTTTGCATGATCAATGAGTCTGGTCAGAATAAGTTCTGTGTGTGTTTGTGTGTGTGTGTGTGTGTGTGTGTGTGTGTGTGTGTGTGTGTGTGTGTGTGTGTGTGTGTGTGTGTGTGTGTGTGTGTGTGTGTGTGTGTGTGTGTTGCATACCTTGTCTGATGTTCCTCTTGATGGTAAATCAAAAGGTATGTGGACAATTCTGGGGGCAAGTACAGGCAGTTCAGTTCCATTTAGCTCAAGATTTGTATAAAGATTTACACTCAGAAACAATGCTTGTGGGTATATAATAATACATAGCTATTCTATATAATATTTATGTATTTTTATACCCCTTTGACCAATCACCAGCCCAGTGCTACTTTCATATGATGCAGGCAAAGTGTGTTTACCTTTTCATTTCCTCCATTGTCTGGGTACTTTATCATCCCGATAGAAAAAGCAATCTCTTGAACCTTTTGCATGTTTTGATTTTGGCTCTTAAACCTGCACATGTCTTTAAATGTGTTGGTCCAGAGTCACATGCTATGGGCTAGTGTGCAGACAAACACACAGACACATACTTGCTCATGCATGCACACACAGACATATATAGTACATACATGCATGTTCATGCATGCACACACACATGCACACACACACACACACACAAATGCAAGCACACACACACAAAAAGTGTATGCACACAGATGTGCAACACGCATACACGTGTACATGCACAGAGACACACAAACTGCGTTTGGAAGAAGACCAATTGGAAGACTGAGGCAGTGGGGTAAAAAAATTGTTTACTGAGAAGGATGTATGCAATAAGCAGGCGAGAGAAGAGTGGAACAGAGGGAGACTGAGTAACAAGGAAACATAATGCAGATCTCACGTGGTTGTAAGTGGTCTTAAAAAGGTATGCTCTTGTTTTAGGGATTATCACACCTGATCAAAAAATACTAGATACATTTAGTACAGGTCTAGAAAACTCAGGGTGTTTTTAAACATTGTCATTGTACTCAAACCAGCAGCAGAATATGCATGCATGCATGTGTTCACATTATGTATAACATGTATTATAGATATATATATACTGAGAGAGAGAGAGAGAGAGAGAGAGAGAGAGAGAGAGAGAGAGAGAGAGAGAAAAGCATGTTCTGGTTCTAAAACTTTTAATCCAAACTTTTCCCACTAGGGCTTTGCGAAGGCCTGCCTGGTTGGCTGGATTACTATGACACATGATTATGGTGATAAAATATGTCATATTTATCTCATGCATCATGATTTCTTGATTCCATATATATATAATATATATATATTTTATATATATATATATGTACATGATGCTTGTTCCCATACATATATAAATATGGGAACCTGTGTTGCAGTTTCCTGTTTGACAGACCTTGTTGTAGTTCAAGCAGGAATGTCGGTGGAGTTGGTTTTTGATAGGCATGTTTACTGATAAACATCCATAAATGAGTCTCTTGCACCAGAAGCAGAAGTTCAGCAGGAATTAGGTCACAAGGAAATTAGTGATTACCTGCTCCTGCAGTCTATTTGTGGAAACAAGGCATTAGAGTTACCTGAAGAATCCAATTGCTACTCAAGAGCTGTGATTATGGGCTGAACCTTACTTACTGGCATAACTCTCAGGTAAGGCACAGGGGCCTGGTACCAAAGCAGTTAACACTGGTATTTTCTGTAACACCTGACGCATTGTCATAGATTTAGCCCCATCAACTGATGAGATGCATTTAGAACAACAACAGTCAATAGTGTATTTCTTCACCGCCTGTGCAAATGAAGACAAAAAGTGTTGCGTGTGGACTGTTTGCTAGCGTAATTGGTTTTGAGCATTCACCAAGTAGTGCATTTACACAGCATGGATTGTAGGTTCAATTCTGGCTTGGTGTTGTCTGCTGTACTGTGTCCTGTAGTCTGGTTGGGACAGTGAACTAACTATAATATTTAGAGAGCCTCCAACAAAGTTGAAGACCATGCCAGGGCAAACTGCATGTACTTGGAAAGGTTCCAGAGGCAGCTGGAAACAAGAGTAGGATGAGTTTTGCTGACTGCCTCTGCAGAAGTTGTAGACCTGTGGTCCCAACTGCATTGCTGTTTTTAATGCGTTTCGTGCACTCGTGTGGCTGGGTAGCACTGCTCTTGTGGCTGCTGCAGCCTTGCCTAGGTGAAGAAAATTGAACTTTCCACAAGGAATTAAAGGAACTGGCCCTCTTAAAACATGCTTTGTCCAGCAGGTAGAACTAGAAGAGACTGGAATAAAGACTTTGAACTTGAAATGAAGGATTTTGTTTTGAAATACTCCTTGGATAAGTTGATGTTACGGTGAATTTTGAATATGAGTGTCTTGGATAAGAATTAGTGGGACCGACTGCACACAATCATGACAAGTGTCCTAGCTGGTTTATTTTTGGATGCGACACTGCCCCTTTAATTCAAATTGCGCATGAGGGTTGGGTGCTTTCATCCCCGGAGAAGAACAAACAGGCTTTGGATAGTCATTAAAGGCCTGCGGTGGTGGCTGTGGTGGTGGTGGTGGTGGTGGTGGTGGTGGTGGTGGTGGTGGTGGTGGTGGTGGTGGTGGTGGTGGTGGTGGTGGTGGTGTGTGTGTGTGTGTGTGTGTGTATGTGTATGTGTGTGTGTTCTCATGAAGTTGGATTCTCAATCGAAAAATCAGTTAATCCATTGCAACATTTAAACAAAATACTCCGTTTTAAGTTTTTATTATCATCTCTTCAATCAGTTGGAGCAAGGCCGGCCTTTTGAATGAAACACGGTTAACTATAATAGAAGAGTACTAGTTCCAGCGTTGCATGCAATGGCCGGTACAACTGGCTAGCACTAGTGCTAGTCTCGTCAGTGGGTGCTGTAGCCTTCTTCTTCGTCTTCTTCTTCTTCTTCTTCTTCTTCTTTTTCTTCCGTAAAGCGGCCAACATCATTTTGTTGATGATTCTGTCGCAACTGAGGAGGTAGTGGGACCAACTGCGCACAATTGTGACAAGTGTCCTAGCTAGTTTATTTTGCATGTGGCACCGCCCCTTTAATTCATTATTGGGCATGAGGGTTGGGTGCTTTCATCCCTGGAGCGTGTGCCTTGGTCAGGTAGGGCAGCCAGAACTTTCCACAAGGTAACTAATGAAGTGCGCTCTTTCGCTTCTGCTTCTTCTTCTTCTCTCTCTCTCTCTCTCTCTCTCTCTCTCTCTCTCTCTCTCTCTCTCTCTCTCTCTCTCTCTCTCTCTCTCTCTTCTTCTTTTTTTCTTTTTTTCTTTTAGAAGAAGAAGTAATTTTCAGTGGTGCGAAGCTCCTGTGGTCCCCTGCTGGCACACCCATCCCTCGCGGAAAGTGTAGCAGAACAGATGACTATTTTTTTCACCCCAGGTGTCAAGGCCATCCGTACTCCAGGAACTGGAAGGTGTTGCCAAGTTTCCACCCCTTCGGCTTGTTAGTACGCTACTCTCGCACGTAAAGGAGCCAGGCTGGGTGACGCAGCCGGGTGGATGGAGGGGTGGGGAGGTTCAGGGGGAAGCCAGTCTGGCACTGCGCTACAGGCGGTAAACAGGGTAATAAATCACGGGTAGGATTTTTGGCATTCCGTTACTTCCTGACTTGGGCACCGAGACGGTTTACAGTGGAAGTAATTAACACTATGAGGTCATGCGGTCGGTATATTTATGACCGTTGGTCCGTCTGACTCCCTCCCACCCCCACCCCCCATCCATTTTTTTCATTTTCTGATTTTCAAATCACCAACT